>QTSX02006454.1:0-392497 GCA_014839935.2 Entomophthora muscae | reverse complement strand
GGGTTTCAAATTCAGGTTAGCTTTCGTCATAAGTCGGGCTCAAGTTTTTCTTGGCCTCATCATCCAAATAGACTATTTTTGAAAGCCTGTTCAGAGAGTTCCAGCAAATGTCCTTTAGAAGAATGTATGCTAATCTGTTCAATATAGCTCGGGTACGGCTATGTACTTCAGTAGGCTTGAAACTTCGCCTTCACGCCACTGAATTTCTACACTCGGGAAGGGTCTATTCAACGAAAGAGCCCGGATTGAAAGAAAAAGTACTCGGGGTCTCAAATCGGCAATATAGAAATATACTGACTGCCAGCGGTACTTTTGGGGTAGGGTTTGCTCTATTTTATTTTCTTTCCCCCCTCTTCGATGATGATCGCCTGAATCCCGAGGATTTTATTAAAGTTAAATTAGTGTCAAAAAAGCAATTGACTCCTGAGACAACGCTGTATAGGTTTCAATATTCCGATAGCTCTTCCCTTGCCCAAGAGTCCAACTTCCCTGTCATATCTCATGTGCACGTGAAGGATCATACTATGCAGATTATGAGACCTTATACAACTATCCCGGTCATGTCTGAAACCCTGGTGGATGAAAAGGACATTACTGGGCTGACAAACAGATCCCCAACTATTGATCTAGCAGTCAAGAAATATCCTCAAGGCCCAATGTCAAACTTTTTATCCCAAATCGCTATCGGTGGGGAAATCGAGATGCGTGGACCTTACCAAACATGGAGTTACATACCCAACCAATATAGACTACTCACCATGATCGCAGCTGGAACGGGTATAGCACCATTTTATCAGCTTGTCCATTCGGCTTTACAAGAAAAGGCGTCTTCTAAAGACAAGACTAGGTTCAGCTTAATCTACTACAGCCACGACCCCGAGAACATAATTTTCAAAGATGAACTTTTGGAACTTCAGAAAAGGTTCCCAGAGCGATTGAATATCGTCTTTTCGCTTACCGGAACTGATGATTTGACCATACAGCAGGAAGGGTTCGCTAAAGGGAGGGTCAGCTACTCACAGCTGGCCGAGCTGCTCAAGAGGGATAGATTCAACCCTTTAGATTCCAAAGTTTTGGTTTGTGGGCCTGACGGGTAAGCCTCATTTCTAACATGTCTTTCATCCACGATGAAAATATTTGTGGGATTTTTATATAATCCAATCAATCTTTTGTCTAGTGCGAGAGCATAACTCATTGCGCTTTAGTAACTTTACTTACATCGACTTCTTGTAATGATCGATGATTTTCTATACGCTTAGCTTTAAGCTAGAAATATGTTTAGATGGTTTATAATCAATACATAATGGTCTTTCTAAAGCCTGCTATGAATATATCGATTAAAGATTAGCGCTTGGCTCTTAGTTAAAGTTATTTTATAGCAATGTATGGGTTTGAAGGGTTCTTTTCCAAGAGCAGACCAACTTGCATTCTATTTTAAAGCTTTCGTGTATGTTTGATAATGGCTGGCCTGGATATGCACCTAGGGAATTAGGCTTATCCGATCTTACCTAATGCTGGGGGGCTCACGAAATTAATAAACTGATTATTTAATTTCTACGTGCCAGTTTTTTCAGCCATCATGTCACGGCAGCCTCATTTTTTGTTTCGTAAACCTTGATGTAAATCAATACCTGCTAGTCCATTTTAAACGTACCAGAATATATTCAAAGACAAAAGTCTCAAGTTACTTTTTCAAGTTACTTTTTCAGGATGACTTGATAGCTAACCATGAAGGGGTTTCAAATGCCACTTGATTCAATCTAACTCACCCCACATAGTTTCCTACGAAATGTTTGCGGCCAGAAGGCACCCGACGATAGCCAAGGTCCGGTCACGGCGATCCTCGGGCACATGGGTCTTGACGCTGCCTCGGTTTTCAAATTATAAGAGATACATCGACAGACCCACCACATCCCCCCAATCTAAATCTTGTAGGCTATACATTTCAGTAGCTAGCCGAAACCCATAGCTTTCTATCTTCTCGTATGCGACTTTAGTTCCATCTCCTTGCGTTTGTAGCCTGTTATCAGCCAAGGTATACCAACTCACGTGATCCGTGAAATTCCTTTTAATCAAGTTACGATCCCATCTTATTATATTTTCTAAAGTGAGCCCACTAGCTCTTTTAGTTGGTGGTGGATCTACATTTGTGCATATGTTTAAGGTCTATACATTTAAAGCCAATATATTAAGACCAAGCTACACCACTTAGTAGAAGTTGGGTATAGACCATTGAACATATCAATCTCAACCCCTAAATTCTATCAAGCCGCAATGTTTTTTTAAATCCAAGCCCCTCCTTCAAACTGCACCAACGTAGATATATTTCACCAAGAGGGCTTGGCTATAAACGTATAACCCCAACTTGATCCCTGGCGCTAAAGCCAAAGTAAGCCTTTTGTCTGCCAAATCCAATCCCGGATCAGGAATCGGGTACCTCCCTGCAAGCTTCCGAGCGGTGCTTCTATCAAGATAAAGCGCCATACCACTTTACAGAAGCCTTCCATAAACCATCCCTGCTTCCATTGTCAACGCAGCAGCTACCGCCAACAGAAATTTAGATTGATGGCAACGGCAAGGATACAACTATTTAATCAAGGATCAAAACAAGAAAGTTCCATTGTACCTGGGCTATGGGGCAACAGTTACAGGAGAATAGAAGTAAAACTAAGAAGAGATGTTGTTTATCATAAAAACAGGTGTTATATCATTAAAGAAAACTGCCATAGTGTGGTGTTTAGTGATAGGGGTGACTCAAGTGAGATCTCAGAGTCAAGTTGATCTTACCAGAGCTGCACGAGTGAAGGTACTCTGGATGGTATTATGTGCCATCAGAGGAAGTACCAATGCTGCTGGATACCCATTTCAGGTCTCAGGGTGAGTTGGGCCCTGATCCAATCCCAGGCCAGGAATTCCCAACATATCACCTTCCCTTAGCCTAGGGCTGCGTTGTCCCACCCCCAGACAAAACCTGGATTCTGTCCAAAGTTTCTGAAAATGTGGAAGGTAATATATTTTCTATTTGAAGCTAATTTTAAATCCAATCTTCCAGAATGCTGGAAAAAAGAAGATCTTTGTCTGGGGTGGGACGACACAGCCCTATCTTAGTCCCACACTATCCTTCTTACCAATGCCTTCCAAAGGTAGGTTATCTGATACCTGAGCTTCAACTAGTCTAGTTATCTGATAGTAGCAGGGAGTATACCTTCTCTTTGAAAATCCTGGCCTTACAGGGCCACAGCCAGTCACCATGAAGGAATCTGTTCTTACATCAGCCATCTAGCCCCTGGCCCTGTACATGTGGTTTGGATCAACCTGCAATATCTTGCCAGATCCCACTTACTCATGGTAAAGGATAGATTTTCTGGGGTTGAAAAGCAAGCTTACCTTCAACCTTTGTTGCAACTGAACCAGCTATAGTTCTGTATCCAGGGTGGGGAAGACAACAGGCCATATAAAAGGAGCCAGGAATAGGACATAGCTTCATCTGGGAAGTGGTAGCGGATATACCAGAAGGGGGTGTCACTAATTCATCATGGGGGTGGCGCTGGGGCAAGATCCAAGTATGGTGGGGGCGGCAAATATCCAATCAAGGGATCCACGCTCAGGACCGGCTACATGCCAAATTAGGCAATAGTGCCCATATTTTGACACTGGTGGCAGGATACCCAACATGTTAGATATATCCTAAGGGAGCTCTATGACCGCCCCCTGTGCATTGCAAGATATTTTGCTGGGCAAAGAGCCAATCTCGGTTGCAACCCCCCTGCCACCTGTCTGTTGTCCACAGCCAGGGTTGAAGTCTGTGAAAGATCTGAAAAGCTGTGCACAAGCCCTTTCTGGGCAGGTGTGGTGTGGCCAAGGTGCAATCAGTTACAATAAAGCTTCTTGGTACTGCCTTGGGCATCTTCAAGCCGGTAGGTGCAATTGCTGTAGGTGGCTGAAACCTTGAAGGGCCCAAAATGGCTGGGCCCAAGTTCCGCAGAGTTGGGGTTGAGGGTATAGACAGGATCACCTGCAGCGTAGCAGGCTTCAAGGTGCCTGTTGCCCCCTTGACCCAGTCCTGATCCAAGTTACATGCCTTAGCGCGCCATTGTGCTAGCGAGGGAGTGGCTGTGAGGGGGGTTTGGCCAGGATAGTTGATCTCAATTTGCCCTGGTCCATTTCTTTCACGCCATCATGGCTGCCAAAGGCTAGCGTACTGAGGCTGATCCCAGTGCTGCGGTTGATCCTAGCTTGCAGGATGGCTAACACAGTTGGCAGGTGCTTGGTCCAGGGGGTGGTTGGATGCTCCTGGGGCAGCTCAGCAACTAGCTGGACCAGCAGACGATTCAATTGCTTTACTTGTACATTGGCTTGTGAGCAGTATGATGTGATAACAATCCCTTCTGGGGCATTCTTCACACAATATGCTTTCATGAAATTGCCCACAAGCTCACATTCCCTGTCGGTGATGAGTTGCTCAGGGCAGCCAAAGTGTGCCACAATCTCCTTGCCAATAAACTAGGTGATGCGGTATGGTTACTGGTTGCCCAAGCTACAGGCCAGCGTGTGAGATGGTTGATGGCAGTAATAATGTACGCCTATCTGAGTTTATCTTAGGTACAGGCCCTCCAATGTTGCGAGCCAGTTATCCAAAGATCTCCCTGGTCCTGATGGGAGGAACCGGCTTTGGCGGGGCAGGTTTGGGCGCACCTCTCTGCACAACACACATGTTTTTAGAGGATCCTGTATGCCCTGACGCATAACCAGCTATCATACCCTGCGTCTTCTGATCTCAAACAGGCTGTGTCCTCAGACGGGTCCTAGCGTGCGGCAGTTGTGAAGGATGGTGTCCCCTCATTGTGGGATGGGAATTTACAGCATCTTTTCTCCCGTCTCTTCCCGGCAACAGATGTTCCCAGCATTGATTGTGAAATGCTCACACTTTTTTTTAACTTTGAGATAGCAGCTGAGTTGAGGCCCTCATACCGCGTGTCCTCAGACCGTAGGTACAGTGTTTGCCAGTCAGGGTATAGCTCATTGCTTCTCTTAATTGATTCCACATATAGTCAGGAGAAAGCAGTTGTTGTGACCAGATCCTTTCTAGGCTTATACTCAATGCAGGATTGATATGGGGGCAGTTGCTTTACACATCTCGTGTGATGTTGAGTCAAGTGTGACTGTGTGTTGAAGTATCTGAGAGACTTATGATCCATGACGCCCCAGGGTGAAAGATAGCACCTTTCAAATAGCACTGCCACTTCTTGACACAAAGGGCAGCTGCAGCTAGCTACTTATAATGGACAGGGTAGCGTTGCTCAGCATCAGTGAGTTTTCTGGAATCATAGGCTACTTGTAGGAAGGCCTCTCCATTAGTTCTGCCTGCAGTACACCCTCTTATAGCCTGGTCTTAGGGGTCAACTTCAAGCTCATGCTACAGTTTTGATTGGGAACCTGAAAGGCTGGTGCCGTTATGAAGCGCTGGCCAAGTTTTTTAAAGGCTTGGCTTTGCACTAGGGTCTATTGGAACTGTTGGTTTGTATTGAGTAACTCAGCAAGCAGGATTCAACTCTCCACAGTTAGGGATGAACTTGCGTACATGCACCGCCATTCCCAGGAAGGTGCACACCTGGCTAGCATTGATAGGAGACGGCATGCTGGTAATTGCTTTGACCTTAGCTGGGCCATGCTTTGTTCCCTTGGAAGAGATGATGGGGCCCAGAACCAGCAGCTCTGGCTGAAGGAACTTGCACTTGGACAGTTCAGCCTTCAACCCATGTTTGCAGAGGGTGTTAAGGGCAGCACAGAGGTGAAAAGGGTGGTTCTGGATCCGGGATGGATACAAAGATTCTGTCCAGGTACACTGCAGCACACTTCCCAGCCAGATTCTCAAGTGCCATATTTGTAGCATCCCAGAGATGAAGGGTGCATTGCTTGTGCCAAAAATCATGGCCCTGCACTCAAACAACCCATAGCGTGTTCAGGAGGCAGTTTTTGCCTCATTCCCAGGGGCAATCCTGACTTGGTTGTACCCTGTGGTGAGGCCAATCTTGCTAAAGACTTTGTCACCTGAAAGTTTATCAAACAATCTGTCAGTCAGCGGTAAGAGGTGCTTGCTTTTTATGATGGCTTTGTTTAAAGTGTAGTGATCTGTGACCAGGCAGAAAAACTGTGACAGTCCATATAGAAGCAGTTGTGCAGGCAAGGGCTGACTTGGCCACAATAAAGACTTTATGCTTAAAGTTAGAAAAGTATAGTGGCTTTAGGGCAGGTAAAGGCCTAGTAGGTAACATGGTTTACTAGGGGAAGGTAAGGTCTGCAAAGTATGTAAAAAAGAGCTACTAGAGGTAGAGGATGTACCAGCCTATTAGGTAACATCAGCTACTAGGGTGCTGATTTAGAGGTCTCCACCCAGTAGGTAACAAAAGGCTACTAGGGATGAGGAATGTAACAGCCTAGCAGGTAACATTGGCTGCTAGGGTGCTGGTCATGTGTCTGAACCTAGTAGGTAACATTAGTTACTAGGGAGAAAGGGTCATTTAACCTAGCAGGTAAAATTGGCTGCCAGTGTGCTGGATGGAGTCTGAACCTAGTAGGTAACATTGACTACTAGGAGAGGATACAGTCTTAACCCACTATGTAACAAAAGACTACTGGGGGAATGGCTCTTCAACCTAGTAGGTAACATTGGCTGCTAGGGAAAATGAGTAATGTAACCTAGCAGATAGCTAAAGACTGCTAGAAAAGAGAGGAGCTGAAGTAGCTTGTAAGATCCTTTGGCCACTTGCAGGAGGTCTGCAAGTGGGGAACTTTACCAAGTGGTTTGGTAAAGTTTCTTTGTCTTTGTCTTCCTGGAGGCTTTAGGAAGGTTTTGAAGCTACCAGAGAGGCATGGATATGCCTAGAGATGTTGTCAGGGTGGCTGCTTGGGGAAGCAGCTGTAGAACTTAATAATAAACAGGTCTTTGGGAAGTAAAGTTGGTTAATTTGCAACTGAAAGCTCAGGACTAACTACTTGGGTGAGTAAAAACAACTGCACAGACATGAGGATTATCTGTGATTGATAGACTATAGTGTTTGTCACTTACAGGAGCCCAGTCAAACACTAAATCACTTGAGAAGACTTATTGCCTGAGTCTAAGGTGTTAGTAACTGGGACTGCAGTGAAGAATGGAACCTTGTTGGTTCACAGTGCAGATGGAGCAGAACTGGAAGATTATTGCTGAATAACTGGAAGGTTATAGAGCAGTACTAGCAGAAGGACTGGAAGGTTATAAAGAGGAGCTGGCAGAAAAAGAGGAAGGAGCAGAAGTAATGAACTTGTACAGTTGAAAATAAGTTTAGTGAAAAGAAGTAAGCAGATAAAAAATTAAGAAAAAACTGGTAAAAAGAAATGATAAAAGATTAAGATAAATATTATAAAAAGATAAGGAAGACAAAAAAAGCAGTTCACAGAAACTACACTGTGAATTTATAAGAGATTAATTGGATGAGAAGGAGCCAAAGCAGATGGAAACAGAACAGGGAAACTCTAAGGGCAAAGGCTGGAGTTTTGCCAAAATCATTGAGAGAAGTGAGAAGCAAGCAGTAGGTGGTTTTGAACCATTGAAAAGTGAAATAAAACACAGGAAAATGTGAAGAAACATTGAAGAAATTAGGGTTCAAAAATCCCTTAAGTAAAAAAGGCAGAAGTGCTTGAGTTTTCCTGGAGAAACGTGACAGGAATTACGGCAAAACTATTTGAATCACAGAGCAAGTGATTACCCGGGGTAAGACGACGCCGGGTTTAAACCAGGGTCAATAGCAAGTCATTTGGGTAAACTTTTTGAAAAATTTTTTTAATCTGTGTGTTTGATTGGCTGCAGGTTAAAGCTTGTTTGATCTCTGTTTTAAGGGCTTTATTTGAAGGGTTTAAGCCTAAAAAATGAGGAAAGAAAACGGGAAAAGCAGGTTTTTAATTGACTGAAGTAAGTTAAAATATTTAATTTATGGTAGAGCAGGGAAAACAGGATAGTTTAAGCCTGAGAAACCAGAGATCTGAGAGAGAATAAGGACTGAAACAAGGAGCTATAAAAAGGGGCTCAATCTGAGACTTTTCAGGGACTGGATCAAGTGAAATAGCAAGGCCACTAAATCTATACATAGAGCTGAAGACCAAGATAAAGGTGCAGAAGCCCAAGATTAAGGAGCTAGGGCTTAAGATAAAGGTTTCAAAGCTGAGCAAAGAGCAGAAGTCTAGAACTAAGGAGCAGGAGTCCAAGACTAAGGTGCAGAAGTCTAAGACCAAGTACAAATAGTCTAATAGATTGTTGAAGGACTCCAAGTATTGGCACATCTATATTGTTTCCCAGACCCCCAGGCCATATAACAGAAGGTTTCTAAGGGGATCTTTCTTCTGACTGTGAATAAAAGCCTATTACAATCCCTGCTCAAATTTTCCAGTGATCAAAGTACAAGCTCTGAGTGAGCTACCTCATATTTTTTACCCTAGCCAAGGAGAGAAAGATACCTATTGTCAAGGTTTTAGAAGATTTGCCTTCAGTAAGTCTGCCCAGGAGAAGTGGGAGAGATTAACTAGGCATCTTGAGATGACATATAGGGGAAGGGAGTTTATAGGAAATGAGTTTACTAGGTTGTTACAGGATTGGTACAGGCCCGCAGAGGGGTTAGCGCCCGCTGAAGTACAGGTGCATGGAGGGGATACCTGCCTTGTAATAGGAAAAGTATTAGAGGGGTTTGCTGTAATGCAAGCAAAGTATAAACTTCAAGATAGCCACATATCTCTACTAGGAAATGAAAACTCCTACCAGCCAGTCCCTGGATTTGACCAAGGGCACACAATGGAGACTTATGATCAGAAACCCCACAGCAGCCCACTATGTTTGGCCATGAAAAGGGTTGAAGCTCTGTAAAAGATAAATAAGGGAAGATGAAGCCCTTTTCCAGAGAATCCACAAGGTGTTGGTGAAGAGTTTCATCCTTCTTGGGTGTTAGAAAATACAGCAGACAAGCCTTTGGCTGTGACCCCTATAGTTAAACAGCATGCTGGATTCCTTATGGTAGAGATAACTGTCTTAGTGTTTTCTGGATATGTACACAAATTCATCAAGAAATTCCTGTATGAGATTAGACCAATTGACCACAAATAATCAGGATAACCATTCTGTTGAAAATTGCACCCTTTGTGCTATTTTGATATAATATTCAAATATTGATATGTGCAAAGACTTGGTTGGGTTTTCTTTCAATTTTGAAAAAAAAAATTATCTTCCTTAAATGGGCCAACATCAATGTCCACCCATTACAGATTACCCTACCTGCACCTTATTGATCCTGGTACAAGTTCAGCTCATAATGATCTCATTGGACATACTGTCTATCTAGTGAATGATCTATGTGCCCAGTCTACTATTTAAGTAGAATCATTTCTCCTAATATAGAAAAGTTTATCCACATTTGTGTTGACTTTTATAATCTTCAAGCCTTTTTCTTTCCTTTTTTCCAAAAGGAATCTATCTTTTCTTGTTCCAGGAAATTAAGATATGTGCCCTTAATTTTGCCCTGAAGGCTAACCCAAGGCTAGCTTCAAGCATCAAACCTTTTTTAATAAAGTTTTCCTGCTGTTTCCTCTTGGATATTGTCCCCAAGAGCCAAACACAACACATTGCACACAGATCATATCAGTTACACACTGTATTATCACTAGAATATCATTCTACTAATTGTATCAAGTACACGCCGTTTAATTATTAGCTTAGTATAATTGATATAACTATTATATGTTGTATAACCATCAGTGTACAGTAATTATCATCAATTACACACTGTGCAATCAGTAGATAATCAATAATGTTACACCCACTATATCCAACTGGATATTGAATTACCTCAGCCCCACCCTAGCCTGGGAGGCACATATACACATATCAAACTAATGAAGGTGCAAAAGGCTATAAAATACTGAATTTTTAACAACATTACACACATAATTATTGGTTTGATGTTGGATTGATTCAGCTATTATACAGTGTATAATCCTCAAATCAATCCTTCATATTAATAATCAGAAGGAATGCCAACATTTATATTCTCATATACAGAGAAACAAGGTTTAGAATAATCCTTAGCGTCAAGCAACTACAAGGTCAATGCCTTAGTGCTATCAGAGGCGTGTAAAGGTGTAGCCAATTGATAATTTCCAGTAGGCTAGCTCAAGAAGAGCTTAGACTGTAGCTAAATTACCATGTATACCTTGAGAGGAGAGTAGCAGTACATGTGCCAAGGACAGCCAATCAGGATAGGTGTAGCCAGCAAGGATAGACCTATTGCAAAGTTAGCCACAGGGAACTTCTTTAAAGGACAAGAATAAAAGTTGCTGCAATATATACAGATACAGACACCTGGAAGGAACAACAAGTTCTTAGTTACGCCTGGATAGATTGCAGCCGCTGGCTAGATTGTACTCCAGCTTCAATAAACATAACTATCTACAAAGTTCTATTCTACTGTTATATGTAGTGTGCTTTGCATAGGACCAGTAGAGTACATTGGCAAGGATAACATCTCTTTGTAACTATGATCAAACAAGCAATATTCGTTATTTCTTCACATTCTTCAAGGCTGGTGATGGTTCACAATAGGAAGACTTTGGGAGAGGTTCAGCCCTGTGTCGCAGTATTTTCCATAATGCCAGGAATAAGCCAACTCAGTTAAAAGGCAAGAAAATCAGGAAAACATTGACAAAGTTAACATAATTAACTGACTTGAATCAAATTGTGGATTGAAAATGGGTCACAGCAGCTCCAGTTAATCAGCAGGAACCTATTACTCCTGTTAAACTGACCCTGATAAATAGACACAATCTGAGGGACATTCAATACAGCCTAATTTATTAGAAAAGTCATCAAAAATTAATCATACAAGGGGTTTTTGCTTCCTGGACAAGATATGCACTGTAATGAGAAGTTGTAATAGGAACCATAGATTCAGGTGCTATTGCAGATTCAATAGGATTGATACATATTGACAACTTCCCATTGATTAACTCTTAAGAGCTGAACCCTCCAAAATTCCCAGCAAATCATAAGCTTATCTACTTGGCTTTAAAAATTGTTCCAATACATCTAGTGGTTGGCCTACTCCATTATATTCCCTAAATCCTTGGTTTAAATCATATTATCATGGGAAGATGGAATTAGGTTCCTAGCTCTGCTTCTGTGGGCCCTCCTAATGCTATTCCAATGACTACCAATGTCAACACCTTTACTTTGGGAATAGAAACCAAGACCCTTGTTACCTCTCAATACCCCCAGCTTTATTCCAAAGACTCTCAGATCTTATACGAGGCCATTTGCTTAGGGTTACTCTGGCCTGCGTTAATATACCTATCAGATCCTAGTTGTCACAGTAAGTTCCATAATGCTGGGGATTATTTGGCTGAGTAGGAAAGCACAGAAATCCCAAAAACCTTTAACAAAACTGACTGATTTAACGGATTTGAATCAAACAAATGATTGGAAATGGGTTACAGCTGCTCCAGTTTGGTGGTCAAATCTGATTCCCCCTAAGTTGACATTGATAAATAAACGTAACTTAAGGGTCACCAGATATGAACTTGTTAATCAGCATGGTTGTCAGAAATTGGTCACTCAAGGGTTCTTTGCAACCTGGACTAGATACTCACTTGAAAATGTGGAAGGAATAGGAGCCCAGGATCCAGGCAGTATTGCTTAGTCAAGTTTTGATATACATTGAGTAATTTTCACTGTTTCAACTCTTAAGAGTTGAGTCCTCCCAAAAATTTACTCAATAAAAATCACATATTCCCTGGTCTAACTTTACTTTTGAAAATGCATCCTGTAGTTGGATTGTTACACTACATCCCCTACAATTTAATCCTTAGCCAGATCTTTACTGGAAGATGGGACCTGCCATTAGTACTTTGTTGTTGTTGCCACCAAATTTTAAATCAATACCTGTCAATCTTGGAGCTGTTCCCACTCCTGTCTAAGCTGAAACTCATGTGCTCTCCCAATGTCTTGAATTTTATGCTGAAGACACTCTGATTCTCTTGCAGGCCATTTATCTAGGGCTTTTCTGGTTGGGGTTAATTATTTTACTTAACCCTAGTATCTCATTTGGAAATTTCACAAAACAGTATTTAAAGCTGCGTTAGTGGTTAATCATTAACTCTATGTGGATTTGGTGGATGATTCCCCACCACATGGAGACAGCTTCTTATTATCCTGTGATTTCTGTTACACTAGTGTTCCCTTTGGAAGCTTCACCAAAAGATATTTGAAGCCCTGATGGCGGTTAATAACCAATCCTATGTAGATTTGGGTGCTTATCTCTCACCACTTAGGACTTCTCCATACTTTCCTGGAGTTTCTGTCCCACCTGGATGGCTTCAAGTGAGCGCTGATCAAATTACAACCTGCATTTTAAACACATAGGGCCCTGCTTTGTAAAACACCCAAAGACAGGGCCAGGTAGCAGTGTGTTTATCCTGATTGGGTAGGGTTGAATGTTAAAAACCTTAATATCAATAGTGATGTCTCAGCCAATGTTGGGGAAGCTGCAATGCAGCCAGTTCAGGCCATCAATAACTTTATGACTGAGGCCGCACATGCTAGGTCCAGAGAGTCCAACCCAGACATTTCTTATTATTGCTGATACTGGTACTGTTTTGTGGGTGCTGGCTACTCTGCCAGGGTATGCTACAACGTAGCCTGGATCTGACCAGGTCCATTGTGACAGTCCACATGTTTGATAGTTTGCAGGCAGAGCTAATGTTGGCCAAGAAAAAGTTTGGTTTTTTGTTGCAGGTAGAGGCCTAGTAGGTAACATAGGACTACTAGGGTAAGTAAGGTCTGGCTGGTAGATAACAAAGGACTACCAGAGGCAGATGTTGCCTCCACCCAGCAGAAGATATTGGCTGCTTTGGGCTATAGTTCTTCACCTAGCAGGGAACTGTGGCTGCAGAAGGGTGAAGACTGAAATAGTGAGCAGGGAACTTTTTCTGTCTGGGGGGAGTAGGTTTTGGACCCCTGGCAGGTAACACGGGCTTCCCGGGAGGGGAAGAGCTCTGAGGGCTCTATGTACCCTAATACGCTTACAGGAGGTCTGTGAGAAAGCATCCTACCTAACAGACTGATGGGGTGTACTTGTTTATGACCCTATGGGAGCTTTGGGGAAACCCAAAGTGAGCATTGGAGGGCATAGATTTGCTCAGAGGTGTCACCAAGGCGGTTTGCTTGGGGATGCAAGCTGCAGAACTTGGTGTGATCAGGCCTCTGGGAAGTAGAGCTGATTACTCTGAAACTGAAAGCTCAGACTTAATCACCTGGGTGAGTAAAGACAACACATAGACATTGATCTATGGTTGAATGGCCTAAGTGAAATGCACTTGCAAGGGCCCAGTCAAATACCAGTTTAATGTAGACTCATGCCTGGGTTTACAAGTTCTGGTAATGGGGACTGAGATAAAGAACCAAGGTGGTTCACAGAATTAACAGAAAATACTAGCAAGAGGGACTGTTTGATCACAGTGAAGGCTAGTTGATGGACTGTTGATTCATATTGAATTGTGGGAACCAATATGGTTCAGTATGCAGAGGGAACTAAGGAGGTTCCTAGTGAGGATTTGTTGAGGAACTGGTTGAGAATAAGCTGAGGACCAGAAGATTATGATGCAAGACTAGCTGATCATGATGCAGGTTGGCCAAAAGACCACAAAATTGTTGCAGGAGTAGCCAGAGGACTGATAAAGTTAATGGACTGATTACTGGTTACGCTGAAGAGCTGGAATATGAGCTGGCTGAAAGATCCAAAGATGATGGTGAAGAACTGGTGGTCTGGAGAAATGAGCCAAGATTTTGCCGAATTGATTTGCCAAGGTGGTGAAATGTGGAATGTTTTGCCTTGGTTTATTAGTAAAATCAAGAAGGAATGTGGATAGAAGTGTGGGTAAGATATTTATTTATTAAGTTCCTAGGATAGATGAAGGTATGTTGCTATGAGAGCAGGATACAAAGTTGTTTTGGTGGGATGTTTTCCTTGGATTTTACTATATTTGTAAATATATGGGGAAAACGTTGAAGAGGTCCAGAAAGAGCAATTTAAATAGTATTCTACTATTTAAATTGGTTCAGGTTGAATTCAGGGAAGACTGGTGCCAGAATAATGGACTGGTTAACGCTTTGGTGCGTGAAGAGTTGCCAATTTGAGCAGTTTGAGCTGTGGAAATTATTTTCCTAGTTGGATCCCGGTGAAACTTCAGGAATGGTCTATTTATGCGCTCTGCATTCATTGGTTGAGTTCTGGTAGGTTTCCTGATGAAAATGATTGGTTGGAAGCCAAAAGCTTAAAGTATAAGCAAGGAAATAGTGAATTAATACTTTAAGCTTTTGAGAAAGTAAGTATGTAAGCTTAATTGATTATATGAAAAAGTGAGCGCCAATGGCTTAAGCTTATGCAGAAAGCCATTTTGAAGGCGGAACTGTTGGGAAAAAGGACACTATAAGAAGGGGGCTGGCTGGAAAGTTACCAGGTCTTTTCAAGGTCTTTTGGAAGGCTTTTGAAGGTCTTTCCCAGGTCTTCTGAGTTTCTTCCAAGAGGTTTTGGAAGCCTTTTGATCACCAGCAGGAGCTTGGTTGGACTGATACAACCCAAGATAACAGAGCAGGAGCCCAAGGATAAGGAGCAGGATCCTAAGCACGGTGCCAAAGTCCAAGTTTAAGGAGCAGGAGTCCAAGTCTAAGGAGCAGACATCCAAGACTAAAGGGCAGAAGTCCAAGACCAAGTACAAGGAGTCCAAGATATTGTTGGAGGACTCCAAGTATTGGCAAATCCATATTGTTTCCTTGACCCCCGGGCCATATACCAGAAGGTTTCTAAGGGGATCTTCCTTCTGAGAGTGAATAAAAGCCCATTTTGACCCCTATACATATTTCTGAGATACATTTTTCCTTACTAGAGAATGAAAATCCCTTCCAGCTGGTCCCTGGCTACAATCCAGGACACACTTGGGGACTGGTGGACAGGAACCCCATATCCATGCTCTTATTTTTGAAAACCCATAAGTTCTTGGCCCACCATGGTGGGCCTACCCAGGGCCTGCAGGTATTCTGTGGAAGCAGGCCAGATATCCAGGGGAGGGGTTTACTGGATATGACCAGCTTGGAGGATGGGACTGTTGTGGTGTATCTAGGATACATTTAGGGTTTGACCTCATCTTTATTGTGACCACTGGGGCTTTCAGCAAGGGGAAATCCAGGTTCAAATCTGATGGGAGTGGAGCCTCCCATACCTACACCCCCATAATCTCCCAACCTTCAATCTATTCCAGCTGCAGTGCCTGCTTTCAAGGGGCTTGTTGACGTTATCTGGTTGGCAAGGCAGGCGGCAACTAGCTTGGTTGTGGGTACAGGGCAAGGCAGAGTGGGCATATCATTAGACTTTTTGAACCCTGCTATAGCTTGATCATCTTCCTCCAAAATGGCCCCATAACTGCTATCAGTGAAGGTGTAACACCCCACATACATCTAATCACAGGTATGGGGGTTCAACCCATTGATAATCAGGGTGGGGAGCATTGTGTTTCTGTAAGTAATAGCTTCTGGGCTTTGGTAGCAGGCGCTTGTTGCCAGGCAGCAAGTTACCTGAGGCCACTTTCAGTTTGTTTGATTGCCAGCAGGGGCATTTATGCAGCAATGGGGATACTGTCTGGCTGTAGCGGGGCTTGGGGGCGTCCCTGAAGACCACCCAAGTGACCTGGTGTTCCTGACCAGCCCAGTTGGTAAATCATATTGAAGCCAGTCCAGTGAGACATCCTGACACAGAGGCCTCCCACATGGGCTCAGGTATGTTGAAACAGCAGGCTCAACCAGCCAACAAGGTTCCAAGTAAGCAGGCTTGTGACCCGCAATCCAATTATTCAGTCACTTGAAGTCAGACTAGGAAGTCAACTTGAATTTCCAAATCCAACAACATGAACAGATGATGATCCCTTATGGTGGATACCTTGTTTTGGCGCTTGAATCATTACCAGGATCAGGCCACCCCTTACACCATCCCGCTGTGTGATCAACACTATCATGTTTCTGTTATCCACAATTCACAATGACTATATAATACATATCTCCCAATAAAGATTATTATCTAGTTTCCAAATATTTTTCCTCTTGTAACTCTGCTAAAACAGTACAGTTACAACAGGTATTTGCCAGATATGAAGGCAGGTCCCTGTGGAGTACAGCCAACTTACTATTTCAGCCCTCTCTACCCCACCTGTGAATAATTCCAGTTGTAGATTCATAATGCACTATGATAGGTCTGGCGGGAGCAGGGTGGCATGGATGTTGGGCTGTCCCAGGTGGAGTTGAAAGTAAACACTGGTAAGTACAGGTTGGTCTTGGTAACCAATGTAACCTTCTGGGATCTCCCCATCAGGGATGAGTAGAAAGGTGTCTTAGCAAGGTGTAGCCATAGGGCCAGCACTCTGCCCTTGCTTGGATCATTTTAAAGTTAGGTTGTTAATCAAACTTACTGCTGCTATTGCTGTTGCAACTGAACTGATTAGACTTGGCAGCATTGTTGCAACATATTCAATTACTCCTTCTTGGGGAATTAACACCCCAAGTGATTCACCAAACAAGTCACCAAATGGCTCACCAACTAATCATTAAGTCAGCAACACTGCTATCATTTGGCCATCTATTACAGGGATAAACAATCCAGACCCTAAGTAGAACACAACTTGTATAAGCCTTGTGACTTAAGAGAAACATTGCTCAGATAAGCCCCATGACTTCCATGACGTACATGGACAGTATGTGGCTTTCTACAATATTATATATTATCCCATATTCAAATCTAATAAAGTATCATTCTCTTCTTAATTTCCCTTTATCTTTTTTATTATGATTCCCAGAAGTATATACTCAACAGTGGTAGCACAAGTAGATTATCCACACCTACACAACTTAAAGGAAAAATTCCTCCCAAGAAAAAGATCTAGCAAATGGCCCTCCCAACAGGTTGGAGAGATTACAAAGAAGAACAGGACGTCCCTGCAGGTACTGTTGTCTTTGACAAGGTCTTTGTCCCCAACAAACAGTATAATCTTCTCAACACCTGTAAACTCCTGAACCTGCCTTCAACTTCAGGCTCACAGACAACTGAGATACTCAGCATCATATTACAACATATAATCTCAGCAGAAATTGGGACATTCATAGGGCTACGTCAGGAAAACGCTAACCTCTGGATCAACAGCACCCAGAGCAAGTCTACACAAGTGGGCTACCCCCACAGACTCTGGGCCAGTGAAATTTCCCTTTGTGTCACAGGGACTGCCTCATGCTTTGTAAGAAAATGGCTCAAACAACATCCCAATCAAAATGAAAACTGGGAAATGTTCAAGGCCGCCTTCCTCAAAAAGAACTCCATGAAGGACTCTGACGTTGTAATCATGACCAAACTCAGAACGTTCAAAATGACAGGAAAAATCAAGGAGTACATTGCTGCATACAAGGATCTACACAACTGTGATCCCAACACCATCAACTTTGATGAAGCCAGACCACAATTAGACTTCTACAATGGCCTCCCCACACAAATTAGACGCCAGTTTGACATGGCCCACTGCAAGAATCTCCAAGATGTATTCTTGGAAGAAAAGCACTCAGTCCAAAATTCTAACAACCTGCATGCAACAAACAAAAGGAGAGTCCCACAGCAAAAAAGGACCTTTGCTCTAACAAGCAGAATAATCAAAAGCAATAACACCCATCCTTGAAACATGAATCACAACGCTCAAGCTAACCAAGCAAGCACCGAGGACACCAACAAGGAGGGAAAAGCTCAGGGAAGTGCTTAGGCAAACCTCCCTCCCCTAATCTACAAGACTTGTACAGGGACCAAGACGTGGATTCAATCACCATGATCTAAGACCCTCCAGCAATCCTCTTCTGTTTGCTACCCAAACTGGAAATAAACTCATCACTTATCTTTTCTGCTTTTGAAGATATCAGGGCACAGCACTATTTGACACTGGAGCAGAACAATACCTCATTGACAAGAAATTTTCCAGCCTCATGAAGCTACCTACAGTCCAAAGAAACATCAAGAGAGTTGTCATGGCAGATAATAGGAGCACATCAGTTAACAGAGAAATGAAACCTTTCCGTACCAGATTGAAGACATGCAAACTACGCTCAGTAGCCCAATCATATCAATCCACAAGTATGATGTTATTCTTGGTCTCAATTGGATGAGAAAGACCAAACCTCATATTACTGGTATAGCGCTACCCTCACCATACAACAAGGTGAAGTGCATCACCATGTTTACCCAACTTATCTTGATACACTTATGAGGGACCATGTATTTGTGAAAATTGTGGAGACAGAAGAGGAAAATGACCCCATCAGAATCAATTGTAACTCCTGCATGTATGAGGTTATCCACTTCAAAAGTACAGAAACCAGACATGAGAGAGACCCAATCCAAGCACAGCTGACCGTTGAATTCCCCTCTGTCTTCCAAGAAACTTTACCAGGGTTATCACCCAACCAAGGCATACAACACAAAATCAAACTCAAGAGAAGTGTACCCAAAGCACAACCCATCTACCGCCTCACACCACAAGAAGACAATGCCCTAAAGACTTATCTTGACAAAGCCCTTGAGAAAGGCCCCATTTGACCCTCAAAATTGCCTTTTGGTGATGCAGTCTTCTTTGTAGCAAAAAAGGATGGTGGACTCTGCCTAGTAACAGACTACAGAGCGCTCAACAAGGTCACAATTAAGAACAGGTATCTCCTGCTCCTGATTGATGACCTTTTTGACACCCTGGGGGGACTCAAGTCTTCACAAAAATTAACTTGACAGCAGGATATCACCAAAGTTGTATAAAACCAGATGACATACCTAAAACTGCATTCAGAACCAATTATGGTCCCTTTGAATATGTGATTCTCAGTTTTAGTATCATAAACGCTCCCAGCACCTTTGTCACCTTCATGAACAAGATCTTCAAGGAATACATAAGAAAAAAAGCAATCATCTACCTAGACAACATAATCATCTATAGCCCAACTGTAACTCAACACTGTGAAAACATCTGCCTAGTACTCTGCACCCTCAAATAAAACCAACTTATTATTGCAACTGAATCAATTAGAGTTCAGTATTTGATTGGGGAAGACAACAGTCCAATAGAAAAGACAGGAATGATTATAATAAGGTATTGTTTATTGTAGAATATTGTGATTAATATACCATATGAGGAAAGCCACACAGCCATAAGGGGGTGGCATGGTGGCTTGTTCCATGCAAGGATTAGAGCCAAGGAATAACTTGTGCGGGATCAGCAGGTCAAATTGGTAGCACTCTTAATTAGGAGAAAGTGCCTGCAATTCAATATTGCATTTGGATTGATCCATGCTGTTAGATACGTCCTGATGCAACTTATTGAGCACCCCTGTTGCAACCAAGTTTTCAGAATTGCCTGCCAACATATCTTACAATACACAGGGGGCGCTCAATGAGCTGCCCCTTGACGTATCTAACAACGTGAACTAATCTGATGGCAATATCAAATGGCGGGTACTTCATCCTAATTAGGAGCGCTACCAATTCAACTTGCTGATCCCCGCACAAGTTATTCCTTGGCTTCAAACCTTACATGGAACTTCCCACTATGCCACCCCCTTGTGGCCTTATGGCTTTCCCCATATAGTATATTAATCACAATATTCTACAATAAACAATACCTTATTCTTATTATTCTGTCCTTTCTATTGGACTGTTGTCTTCCCCAATTCCAAGTACTGAATCCTCATTGGTTCATTTACAACACCCCCTGTGTATTGTAAGATACATTAGCAGGCAAGGAGGGAAGCTTGGTTGCAACATTATTGCCAAACCTTTAAAATGTGACATTTTCTTGTCTGAACTCACATTTCTTGGTCATATTATCAGCAAGGACGGGATCAAGCCAGACTCAGAAAATATCTATGCCATAACCAACATGAAGCGCCAAGAAACAAGAGCAAACTCCAAACATTCCTTGGCATGATAGCCTATATTAGGAGATTCATCCCTGACTGGGGTTCTTTAACTGTCCCATTGCCTGTAATCACAAGCAAGACAACCAAGTTTATATGGACACCACTAAGAGATCAACATTTCTGATAACTCAAAGAGTGCATGGTCACTGCCCCTATCCTACAATACCCAAACTGTGAAGGAATATACAAACAGGAAAATGATTCTTCCAACTACGCAATTGGAGGTGTACTCCAAATTCAGACTACAGAAAAGGACTTCCTCCCTGTAGCATAAAAATCAAGAAAATTGTCTGATGGTGAACAAATATATCCAATACATGACAAGGGACTGGTAGCTAATGTGCACTGTCTCATGAAGTGGTAATGCTACCTGAAAGGCACACAAATATTCAAAGTGCTAACCAACCACAAGTCATTGATATTCTTCAAACCCCAACAACACCTATCCCAAAGACAAGCAGAATAGATGAGCCTTATCCAAAGGTACCCCATCACAATTGAATATAAACCAGGCAAAGAAATGCTCACTGCTGACGCCCTCTCAAGGCTGTACAACAAACACGTCTTAGGCGCTGATGGGGACCCCAATTTTCCCATGTTAATTATGGGGAATCTTCAAGAAGGGTCCCCCTGGCACCCCAATGGACATCCAAGAAAAAGTCCTCAAGAACAAACACCTGTTCAAAAATGTATATGGTACGCTGCACCAAATACTTCCAAGTGGTGATACCATACCCTACATCCTGTCAACGCAGAAGATTGACACCATCCTCTAATACCACAGAGACCTGGGACACACCTGTAGTAAAAATTTACATGAGTATCTCAAAAGAAGTTACTTGTGGCCCAACATGCTGGACAATATCAAAGAGGTGCTGGAACAATGTGAGGTCTGTTAAAAGTAAACCCAATCCAAGGCATCATCCAAATCAGTACTACTGGTGTCCATCACTCAACCCTTCAAGGTGTGGTCACTGGATATTTTGGGACCAATGCCTGGTGAAAACAGAGGCAAAAAGTACATCATAACAGCTATTGACTATGCCACCAGGTGGCCTGTAGTGCAAGCTAAAAAAAACATAAAGGCAATGATATAAGACAATTCATTGGGAAAGAGATTATAGCCAAGTTTGGAAAACCTGACCTTCTGATCACTGACAGGGGAACCAAACTCAAGGCCATTGGCACCAATATCTACCTCGCCAAGAATGGAAAAAAGCACACCATAGCCAGTTCCTACCACCTGCAAGCCAATGGAAGAGTAGAACAGATAAATGGCTTGATAGTGAAATCCCTGAGTAAGTTATCTGCTAACAATCCAAAAGCCTGGGTCAACATGCTACCAACAGCACTCATGGGGTGCAGAACCCAAGCCAACTGCAATACAGGAAAAAGCCCGTATAAGCTTGTCTATGGGCAAAAGCCCATCCTTGTTAGTACTACCGCAGGACCACATTTACCTCTACCTAAGAAGGTTACAGACAACAATGATCCCGATGTACAGCGCACTAGGAGGAACCAAGAAGATATAGAAAAGAAAAGAGTTGAGATAGAAGCAATCCCCCTATAACAGGAAATATTCCAAGTTGGGGATGAGATTTGGGTTGTCAACCACAATCAACATAAGCTAGACCCAGGGTTGAGAGGACCAGGAATTGTCATGGAAGTCAAACCCAACAATACCTACCCAATCAAGGGCATTGGTGCTTGAACAGCACTTAAACACATGCATCATGACTGCCTTTGCCTTGTAAAGCAAGAATAGCCCAAAAAATCCAAGACTATCTGTCCCTAACGCCAAACTGAATCAATATCAAGCCTGTTTCCCCGACACTCTAAGGAAAATTCCTAAGGCTCCACCTTCCAGCATCCAGGAGGAGATGTTGCAACATCTTTGATTACTCCCTCTTTGAAAATTAACACCCTGAGTGATTCACCAAACAAGTCACCAAATGGCTCACCAACTAATCATTAAGTCAGCAACAATGCTATCATTTGGCCATCTATTACAAGGATCAAACAATCCAGACCATAAGTAGAACACAACTTGAATAAGCCTTGTGACTTAAGAAGAACATTACTCAGATAAACCCCATGACTTTCATGACGTACATGGACAGTATGTGGATTTCCATGATACTATATATTATCTCATATCATATCTAATAAAGTGTCAGTCTCTTCTTAATTTTCTCCTCTATCTTGTTTATTATACTTCCCAGAAGTATATAATTGACAGCATTAAGTTTAGGGAAGACAACATTTTATATAGAAAGAAAAAGTAATAGAAATAAGATGCAGCATTATTTGGAAAGCAGTAGTTAGTATACCAGAAGGGGAAGTCACTGATCCATCATGGGGGTGGTATTGTGGCAGGATCCAAGTATGGTGTGAGTGGAAAATATCTGATTGGGGGATCAGTGCTGGAAATCAGCTACATGCCTGATTGGGAGATATTTCTGTATTTTGATACTGGCGGCAGGATACCCAGTGTTGTTGGATATGTTATGGGGTGCTTCTATGAGGGCCCCTGGTATATTGTGAGATATGTTGGGGGGCAGAGAGTCAATCTTGGTTGTAACAGTTTAACTATTTTTGTAATCTGGACCTAGGTGATAGAACTTTTTGTTGTATAGAATTGGCCTTCTCCTGTGAACCAGTTGGCTTTTGTTTTGATCTGAATTTTCTTGTTAATCTTGACAGAATGTAAAGCTACTGTAGGTAATCTCTTTAATCAACTATCCTCTCAAAGATATATTGCAACCTATTACCGCTGAAATTTATATCATAATAATGGTATGAAACCTGTCAGTTGCTTTCAACCTCTACTTATTTACAAGGTACATACTCACCGGATATAAATGAATATATACCTAATAAAATAAACAAGCCAGTGTATAGCTGATCAACTTTTAAAATAAAGGCAGATCTACCAAGCCAAAGTAGCACATGGAGCTTTAGTATAGTAGATGGATTGTTAATTGGAGATGAACATTATACATGGCTACTGTAGTAACCTAAATTAAGGTAATGATGATTTTAGGCCCTTGTTTTTTTTGTAAAAATTCAGAGATGCCTTGTTTATCTCTCTGGGATGGTGTGATTACCTTGGTATAGAGGTAGGTGTAGTTTTTATAAAGCCTTTAAGAATTATGAGAAGAAATGTAGGTTGTTTTACTCAACATGTGTGAAGCAATTGAGGTTAGAGGAATGATTTGTTCTACTAGCATAGGGTTGCTGCGGCCCAAAAAAGGAACAATTATGGCAAATGCTGTAATTGCCCTGTCCACCCTTCCCTGTAACCTTCTTTTGGATTCCCCTACGCTGGGGGAATCTGAAATCACTAAAAAAAGAAGGTAGTGGAAGGCTGTTTGCTTTCTGGATTCAAGATAATTTTAATAAAAGAATTATAGTAATTTCTTAAATACTTCTTTAATTTTGATTTTCATTTTTTAAAAATAGTAAAGTAAAAAAATATATTTTTATTTTAAAAAAATCTGAAATAGAACACTCACAGAAGGGTATAGAAGGAAACAATTCTCTCAAAATTGTTTCCAGATTTTGGATGGGTGCTCCTTTTAAGAAAAGGAGCCACCTGTCCGAAATCCAACACAGCCCTATACTAGCAGGGTTAATTAAATTAAGTCATGGCTAGCGGCAAGTAAAACAAATTAGGGGAATCAGTGTGGGATTGATGTCATGGAAGGTGGTGGTGAGGTCCTTGTCAGTTGGGAGCCAGTGGAGGTAGAGGGCATAGTTCTCCAGTTGGTTGGATCCAAGGGATTGGAGTAGTTGATGGGGACAGGGGTGGGGTAGCTTGTGCTGGTGGAGTAGTGTTGAATACACTGGATAGCACAAGTGGCGGCATGTAGATTGGAATGGTTGATGCAAAGGTCAAAGCAGCTCTGGCTTAGGAAGACTGGCAGGGTAAGGAAGATAAGGGAGTATTTCATGGCGGAAAGGAAAGGAAATGTAATTGATATGATTATATGTCGATCTCTTAAAAATCATGATCCAGGGGCCGCCCCTTAACCAAGCAGCCTAACTTGGATGGGATTAATTAAGCAGAGGTGTCAGTTGATAGACATGATTGAGTGTTTGAAGATTGTTTATCGATTAGGACGATTGAAACAAGTCATTTGCAAGTCAAAGCTTAAGTGGCGCAGTTCCAATATTTAACCAGCGACGATACTTTGAACTCAGCATGTCAGCTTCACTCTATTACCTGTCTTCACATCAGTGCAGTGAGAACTGCGCGAGTAAAACAAACACATGCCTTGGCCTTCCCAACCTTTGCCAGGAGCAGACGCCTCAGAAGTGCTTTGATGGGCTGGACAGCTTCGAATCCGCCGTTGCTTCGGAAGGTTCGTTTGAGATGCTTCACGAACCGAGCCAGTTCAGCTCCATTCCAATGTCTCGTACCTCGAAAGGCTACCCACGCCTCTCCCTAGCAGCACGGATCGAGGCAGCCAAAGAACGATATCGAAACCCGTCCCTGCTTATGGCCCGCCCTTTACTCAACTAATTTACCATGTATCTATATTTCAGAATATAAAATAATAAATATACGCTTTATCAATGCTTGCTTCGGGAAGCGGACGGCATCATATCCAATACTATCGCATTTTCTAGGCAACAGCCCTCTAACGAATCCAGTTTCTTGATAACCCTAGAAACATAGATTCATACTTATTATTCCGTTATGATTCGTTAACGTCAAATTCAAACAAATCGTTAACGCTGTCCTTTGACTATTAAACCGAACTAGCTTCATTTTAAATAAACTGCTCTGTATCCACTTTTGTTTTTGGGATTTTTGTAATTCAACCTACATTATGGCCAACTGGAACCAAAGCCCCGGTTTATACATGTTTCATAAGAAAGGCAACCAGATCAAAACTCAATAATTCAAAAATCCAAGTTTGATTTAACAATTTTTACATTTAACGATACTTCATGAAGCAACATCGTGATGTTTGATAAATTAAAACATAATTTATACTTCTATCAGAAAACACCCGCATTCAGATTGGGTGGTAAACCCATCCAATGATATGCGATTTGTCCACAGGATGAACATACTTTTGGTAGCATATTGATAATTACACATACTTCATTCCAAATAGATCACTTGCACCAAGTCTCAAACCAGATAGTTGATTATAACATTATAAAGCCAATGTATATGTGAAATCCATCACAGCTGATTAAACATGGGATGTAGAGCCAAACAAGAACTACAATTAAAAACAGCACAGAGATGCGTTAGATCTCTCCAACAGTGACTTATAGAGTATGGATTTGGCTGATTACAAATATCGCAACAATGAAAAGATGAATCAATAACGATAAAACTTGGGAAATCCATAGCCTCTTCAGTGCTTCACTTTTCACACCGCTTGGCATGGACGCATCAAAACCAGATCAAAGCAAACCTAAGCCGCACAAAACAGAATACGACATTAAATACACAATCTTTGTCAAACTACCACAAATTCAGCCCTTGATTTTACCGAACCAAACATACGACATCATATCACGCACACAATGCGCCATAGGCGCGCAGCAAGACCGGATCTCAAAACACAACCAGATCAAATCACGCATACCCAACTTTCTACTACGTTTACAATGGTTTAAACTGAGCACGCAAACCTCATACACAACAGTCAGAGCAATACCAAACCAGATTCACAACACATGAACCAAGACATAGACAACACTATCTCCATGCTAAGCTGTCTAAACAAAGGCATTTAATCTAAACCAGATATCCGATGAAAACATTGCAGGTATCTTCTTTGGATGCAACGGTTGCTCCCTTAAAAGTGGCAAGGATATTCAGAACCAGGTCAATCAAGTCAAATATAGAAACATGGTACAGATGGGCATATAATATGGCAGCATGCGAGCAACAACTTTGTATAAGAATGGTTTAGAAGGTCCTAAGTACAACATATCAAAAAACATTAACCACAATTCTATTTACTTTGATGGAAAACTTCTCCCAACCCAAGTAACAGGCAGGTGTATCCAGCAGAGAGCGCCAAGCCCCCAATAGGGTCTACCAGCAGAGCCTCTTTATGCAAGGATTATGAAGCAGGCAACAGAAAATAAGGTGAAGAGGAGGACATGACCACACAAACACAGAGCCAGGATGTCTCTACTGGGAGATCTAGATGCATACATCCCAAGGTGCTGAAGCTCACTAGAAAAGCTTAAAAGGTTACAAATCCAGAACTGCAAATAATAAACCATCTGAGCATATTTCTCTTGTATACCCATCTGGATGTCCCAAAGATACAACTAATGTAAGTATGTGTACAAGGTGTGAGGTTGTAATTGACACTATATAAGACCCTTATGAGAGTGAAGGGGATGC
Organism: Entomophthora muscae; assembly: GCA_014839935.2. Lineage (NCBI taxonomy): Eukaryota > Fungi > Entomophthoromycota > Entomophthoromycetes > Entomophthorales > Entomophthoraceae > Entomophthora > Entomophthora muscae. Next base: position 366,059 of record QTSX02006454.1, on the reverse strand, counting down.
AGAGAAAGAGCCAGGATTCTATCACTCTATAAAGGGGGAAAGCTGTTGAAGAAGGTCACTGAATACTACACTCAGGTGCCATTGACACCCAGTCAGATACCGCTACCCAGCACACTCCAAGAGCTAGGTAGCCCATCTCCAGCACAAAGCGTCACATATCATCAATCTTATTAGACATATTGCTGGCTACAAGAAGGACACATGCACTGTTGAAACTTGTCTGAGGTTGTCAGTATTCTCCTTTCTTGGATTTTTGCTACTAGCATTTTCAGGAATATTCAACACTTTTATCTTTATCTTTGGTTTTAAAAACCAACAATTCACTTCCAACAATTTCCTTTTCCTTTCCCAGTTCCTATTGTCCTACATTAACGGTTGGTTCTCCTTTCCAAAGTTACCTTTTTGCTCAGCACAAGTTTTGAACCCAAGACCTTTACGCTAAGGTTAATTTAATATGGTCCAAACTTCTTACCTTTTGCTTTTCATCTGGGCTTATGCCAGCAGCTTCAGTTTCTATTTTTCTGTCCTTCCACTCTTCTTTGGCTTGCTAAAACTGACTAAGCAACTGTCATAACTGTTTCTTTTCTTCTTCCAATTCCTCCTTTATGCTAGCTTAACTGTTTAAAGCTAGTTCAAGCAGTAACCTAAAAACCATGGTTCTTTCTTGCCAATGATCAGTTAACTTTAAAAGGTTAAATCTTTTATTCCCATTTTGCACCTAACTTTATCAAGCTCAATAAAGAGTCTTGGTTTATCAATCTCAACAACAAGTTGAGATTGTTTGACTTGCACCCCAAAAAGGTACTTTTTAGGTTTTGTGGCTTGTATTTCTCTTTAATTTTAGTTCTAGTTTTAACTATTGATCCCATGATTTCTTTTGACTTTCTTCTTCACCAGTTAGATAGTTTTTATAGTAGTACACACAATTTAATTGTTGATAGCTTTAATCCTCCCACTAGTGCAGAACAATTCCCAGACTTAGAGATTGACTTTTTGACCAAATCATTCATCATTAAGACTGGACTCTATCTTATCTTCTTAGGGTTAATAAACTGCCTTAGTCCTTATTTCACCTTGTATAAGCTTTTAGGAGCCTTAGTACAGTTGCTATTGCAGACCTTGCCCACCTTTTTGTATTTGGCTAATATAAATATCACTGGGTTAAAATATTTAGTTTATAATCATCTTCCCCAGACCATGAGACCTTAAATTATCTCAACTTCAAATGGCAATATACCAGAATTAAACTTTTCTTTCTCAACCATACTTTTTTGTTTTAGCAGTCATCTTATTTTGCACCCTAGCTTTGTCCTTTCTTTTATACCTTATTTCATTATTATTTTTTAAGAATATGTCTCCCATTGATAAGGATAATACAGAGAACATTTCCACTTCCCATATTCAGACTGTTATACTCAATAACATTTCTAAGTTTAAGCAATTATCTAATTCTTCTGATAGCACCTTCAATTTATTAGCTTTCACACAAGCCCACTTCCTAGCATATCCTTTGGAGTTCAACTCAGACTCTCAAAAGGTTATCTACCTTGCAAAGCAACTTAAGGGCCCTATGCACAATTGGTTCTGTGATTCATCCGTTTGAGATCCTTCTATCCTTGAGAGCTACAACTGTTTTGTATCCAAAATGCTCGCACACGCTGCCAAAGAAGGAACTGAGGAAGAGTTTACCACCGCCCCAAATATGCGCTTCTCAAACTGCACCCAAGGAACTGGGTCCTTGACTGATTACAACAAGCATTTTTGTGAGATACAATCCTGATTAAATGCTACTCACTCCGAAGCTTGTGACTTTTATATGCTTGGTTTAAATCCCAATCTCAAGGCCTTTCTTATCCACCACAACCTTCCCAAAGAGTTGGAACCACTCATAAAGACAGTCTCCAAATGAGAAAAGATGTTCAGAACTATATCAAGGCCACCCCAGCCTCAACCAGTTCCAACCATCAACCAACCTACCACACAACTGACAACCACCTCACACTCCTTTTCTACTGTAAGCTCATCCAATACTTCACCAGCCTCTGCCTACAAACCAAAGGAGGGCGGCAGATATTGTTTAACTGCTTCCAAAGCTCTTTGCAGACAACTGAACAAGCTGTGCTCTTACTATGGACAGGGTGATCATTTGGTGGTAAACTGCCCAGATCCCAGACAAATCCCCTGCCCTAACCCGGAACTAGAGTCTACTCTGGATAAAATGACATCAGATTCTACAGGCTCTCCCAACCATACCCAGGTCAATAACATCCAAACCCCTGGGAATTTCTCTCTGCCCTTCATCTGATTGTGATTCATGGCCCTGTCTCTAACATCAAGACCTTTGCCTTGTTGGATATGGGTGCTGACGTAAACTACATTGGCTCAAGACTAACCAAAGCTCTGAAGCTCTTGCCTGGCCCAAAGATTGATGCCTGTGGCCCCAAAAATCTGCCTGTGACAGCCTTTGAGATTAAGCCTCTCATTCTATTCCACTTGGGGAAGTCTGCCTTCTACTCCTAGTTTGTCAGTTCCAAGTCAATAAACTTCCCTGTTTACCTTGGCATGAATTGGTGTGAGGAAGTTGGCCTCATTGTCAGATGTCAAGAGCGCAAGAGTGATTTCTACACACATGAAATTACCTGCTCCCTAGACCTCTTAAGAAAACAACAGCTCCCCACTAGCTTTTGGAACTTCAAGATCCTAAACTCCTGCACCATCCTATCTTCCCAAGAGACAGCTCTGGGCCACAGTGGTATCCCTCTCTGCATAAGCAACTATGAAGAGGTAATCAGCAACAAGCAATGCTGCAACCTACCTCCCCACAGACCATACAACATCTAAATCAACTTGACTGAAGGAGAAAACCCACCCTGGGGAAGAATCATTCCATTATCTGATGCTGACAACAAGTTGCTTTTGGAATAAATTAACAAAAAGCCCATTAAGGGTTTTATCACTTGCTCTACGTCACCCTGCTCCTCTCAGATCTTCTTTGTTGCCAAATCTGATGGTTCCAAGCGGCCATGCATCAACTATTGTGCCCTAAATACTGTCATAATCAAGGATTGCTGTCCCATTCAATCTGCCAAAGCTATCACAGACTGTCTCTTGGGCAGTCAGATCTTCTCCAAGGTTGACCTTTGTGCAGCCTTCAATCAGATCTGCGTTGCCAAGGGACAAGAATGGAAGACTGCTTTCTAAACTCCCTTTGGCCTCTAAAAGTACAAGTTTATGCCCTTTGGATTATGTAATGCACCCTCTACATTCCAAGCCCTCATGAACAAAGTTCTCCTTATCTTCCTGAATGAATTTGTGGTGGTGTATCTTGACAACATCTTAATATATTCCAAGAACACTTCCAACCACATTGATCACCTAAGAAAAGTCATGGCCAGGCTCCAAGAATACCACATTTACTGCAAGCTCTCTAGGTGTTGCTTCTTCCAGACAAGCGTTGAATTCCTTGGATATATTGTAACCAAGGAAAGATTTGCCATTGCTCCGAGCAAACTTGATGCTATCCTCTCCTGGCTGGTACCAAAGAATTGCAAGGAGCTCTGAAGGTTTCTTGGTCTTGCTAATTACTGCCGCAAGTTTGTCCCCAGCTTCAGCAGCATTGTCCTTCCACTCACTAACCTGACCTCCACCAAGGTTGAGTTCAAATGGTCCGCTGAGGTGAAGGACTCCTTCAAGCAGATCCACCACCTGTTTGCCACTCCCCTGGTTTTGCTCATGCCTGATAGCAACAAACCCTTCTTCCTGGAGACCAACTCCAGCAACTATGCTGTTGGTGCCGTCCTTCTTCAGCATGGGGGGATGGTATGCTCCATCCTGTAGCTTACTACATCCAGAAGCATCTTCCTTATGAGAAGAACTACACTGTTCACAACAAGGAACTACTTGCAATTATCAAGTCACTCAAGCATTGGCGCCGTTACCTTGAAGGAACCTCGGATCCTGTTATCATCTTCACAGACCACAAGAACTTACTGTTCTTCACTCAAGCCTGTTGCATATCCCAACAACATTCCCAATGGGTGATTGAACTTATCAACTTCTTGTTCACCATCACCTACAAGAAGGGATCCCTCAACGTCCTCCCTGACCTACTCTCTCAACACCCTACAACTGCTGACTCTGATCCTGAATATGAACGTCTCAACACCAAGGCAGTTCTACCTGCATCTGTCTTCATCAACCAGATCTTGGCAACCCTTTTTAACTTCCCAGACAGCTATTCCATCCAGAAAGCCCAGTCAGAAGACCCTGCTTCCAACAAGATCATCCAGGACCTGTTATCCAAAGCAATGCCCCCCTCAGAGTATTCACTTGAGAACAACCTGCTTCTCTTCTGCAAACTGGTTATGGTACCCAATAAAGACTTGCAGTTGCAAATCACAATTGGATTCCACAACTCCCTCCCTGCCAGACACTTAGGTTATAAGAGAACCTTGGCCCTCATAAAGTCACACTACTGGTGGCCACAGATGGCAAAGACCACTAAGGAATACATTGTTAGCTGCCTAGTATGCCTCAGAAACAAGAATCACACTTCCAAGCCATCTGGCCTACTCTGCCCTCTCCCAATTCCTGAAGGTCCTTGGCAAAGCCTCTCTATGGACTTTATTACCCAACTACCCTTGTCTGCAGGCTACAACACAATCTTTGTAGTGGTTGACCGCTTCTCCAAGGAAGCCTCTTTCTGCCCCTGCCTCACAACTGCCACTGCCAAACAGACCGCTGAGTTATTTGTCAAGTATATCTTTCCTCATCATGGAGTCCCTTGTGACATAGTCTCTGACTGTGGTCCCCAGCTCACCTCCGCATTCTGGCGAGATCTCATGGACTCTCTTGGGGTAAAATCTCTCTACAGCACTGCATATCACCCACAGACTGATGGACAAACTGAAAGAACAAATCAAACTTTGGAACAGTATCTCTGTTGTTTCATTAATGAGAAGCAAGAAAATTGGTCTGACCTTCTCCCCATTGCCCAATACTCCTATAACTTAGCATACCACAGATCTATTGGCATGACATCATTCCAAGCAAATCTTGGGTTAACTCCTTCCTTCCTCCCTGACCTCCAGGGATACTTCCACTCACAATCCACAGCCAAACTTGCCATCACAATAAAGGAAACACAGACCCAACTAGTTGCCCACCTCCAGTCTGCTATCCTATATTATAAGAAGCACTACAACAAGAAAAGAATTCCAGGTGACGAGATCCAACCTGAAGACTTGGTACTCCTTTCAACTAAGAACCTCCCAGTTATTGTTGCCTCTTGCAAATTTTGTCCCCGCTTCATTGGACCATCCAAGTAACTGAAAAGATTGGTACTACTGCTTTCAGACTAGATCTTCCTGAGCACTTCCACATCCACAACAATTTCCATTGCTCACTTCTTCTGAAGATAAAACAGCAACCTTCTAGCCACCAAACAAAGGCTCTCCCTCATCATCTCCTTCTCCAGGGTTCTGAAGAATATGAACTACAGGAAATCCTATCTCATCACACCCTCCATTCTGGTACTGAATACCTTATCCTATGGAAAGGCTATGAGCTTGAGGACTCCACTTGGGAACCTGAAGGAAACCTTGATCATTGCCAACAGTTACTTAAGGCCTACCAGGATTGTGATGATCCACATGTTTGGTGGTTTGCAGGCGGGGCTAATGTTGGCCAAGCAAAAGTTTGGTTGTTCATTGAAGGTGAGCCTAGGAGGTAACATAGTACTACTAGGGGTAATTAAGGTGAGCCTAGTAGGTAAAATAGGACTTCTAAGGTAAGTGAGGTGAGCCTAGTAGGTAACATGGTCTACTAGGGTAAGTAAGGCCTGCCTGGTAGGTAACATAGGACTACCAGAGGCAGATGTTGCCTCCACCCAGCAGAAGGAATTGGCTGCTTGGGGCTATAGTGCTTCACCCTGCAGGAAACTGTGGCTGCAGAAGGGTGAAGACTGAAATAGCAAGCAGGGAACTTTATCTATCTGAGGGGGAGTAGGTTTTGGACCCCTGGAGGGTAACGCAGGCTGCCAGGGAGGGGAAGAGCTTTGAGAGCTCTACATACCCTAATACACTTACAAGAGGTCTGTGAGGAAGCACCCTACCTAATGGACTGGTAGGGTGTCCTCATTTATGCTCCTATGGGAGCTTTGGGGGAGCCCAAAGTGAGCATTGGAGGGCATAGATTTGCTCAGAGGTGTCACCAAGGCGGCTTGCTTGGGGAAGCAAGCTGCAGAACTTGGTGTGATCAGGCCTCTGGGAAGTAGAGCTGATTAATATGCAACTGAAAGCTTAGACTTAATCACCTGGGTGAGTAAAGACAATATTAGACATTGATATATGGTTGAATGGCCTAAGTGGAGTGCCACTTGAGAGGGCCAAGTCAAACGCCAGTTTAATGTAGACTCATGCCTGGGTCTACAAGTTTTAGTAATGGGGACTGAGATAAAGAACCAAGGGGGTTCACAAAATTAACAGAGAAGACTAGCAAGAGGGACTGTTTGATCACAGCTAAGGCTAGTTGACAGACTGTTAATTCATATTGAATTGTGGGAATCAATATGGTTCAGTGTGTAGAAGGAACAAAGGAGGTTCCTAGTGAGGATTTGTTGAGGGACTGGTTGAGGATAAGCTGAGGGCTCAGAGATTATGATGCAGGACTAGCTGATCATGATGCAGGTTGGCCAAAGGACCAGAAGATTGTGTTGCAGGAGTAGCCATAGGACTTATGAAGTTAATGGACTGATTGCTGGTTAAGTTGAAGATCTGGAATATGAGCTGGCTGAAAGATCCAAAGATGATGGTGAAGAACTGGTGGTCCGGAGAAATGAGCCAAGATTTTGCCAAATTGATTTGCCAAGGTGGTGAAATGTGGAATGTTTTGCATTGGTTTATTAGTAAAATCAAGAAGGAATGTGGATAGAAGTGTGGGTAAGATATTTATTTATTAAGTTCCTAGGATAGATGAAGGTATGTTGCTATGAGAGCAGGATACAAAGTTGTTTTGGTGGGACGTTTTCCTTGGATTTTACTATATTTGTAAATATATGGGAAAAAGTTGAAGAGGTCCAGAAAGAACAATTTAAATAGTATTTTACTATTTAAATTGGTTCAGGCTGAATGCAGGGAAGACTGGTGCCAGAATAATGGACTGGTTAACGCTTTGGTGCGTGAAGAGTTGCCGATTTGAGCGGTTTGAGCTGTGGAAATTATTTACCTAGTTGGATCCCGGTGAAACTTCAGGAATGGTCTATTTATGCGCTCTGCATTCATTGGTTGAGTTCTGTTAGGTTTCCTGATGAAAATGATTGGTTGGAAGCCAAAAGCTTAAAGTATAAGTGAGGAAATAGTGAATTAATACTTTAAGCTTTTGAGAAAATAAGTATGTAAGCTTAAGTTATTATAGGAAAAAGTGAGCGGCAATGGTTTAAGCTTATGAAGAAAGCCATTTTGAAGGCGGAACTGTTGGGAAAAGGACACTATAAGAAGGGGGCTGGCTGGAAAGTTACCGGGTCTTTTCAAGGTCTTTTGGAAGGCTTTTGGAGGTCTTTCCCAGGTCTTCTGAGTTTCTGCCAAGAGGTTTTGGAAGCCTTTTGATCACCAGCAGGAGCTTGGCTGGACTGATACAACCCAAGATAACGGAGCAGGAGCCCAAGAATAAGAAGCTGGATCCTAAGCGCGGCGCCAAAGTCCAAGTTTAAGGAGCAGGAGTCTAAGTTTAAGGAGCATGAGTCTAAGTTTAAGGAGCAGACATCCAAGACTAAGGTGCAGAAGTCCAAGACCAAGTACAAGGGGTCCAAGATATTGTTTGAGGACTCCAATTGTTGACAAATCCATATTGTTTCCTTGACCCCCAGGCCATATACCAGAAGGTTTCTAAGGGGATCTTCCTTCTGAGAGTGAATAAAAGCCCATTTTGACCCCTATACATATTTCTGAGATACATTTCCCCTTACTAGAGAATGACAACCCCTTCCAGCCGGTCCCTGGCTACAATTCTGGACACTCTTGGGGACTGGTGGACAGGAACCCCACCAGGATCTTCATGCTAGCAGCTAAGGGGGGTACTATCAGGATTCTTCTTTCTTGGATTTTTGCTACTAGCATTTTCAGGAATATTCAACACTTTTATCTTTATCTTTGGTTTTAAAAACCAACAATTCACTTCCAACAATTTCCTTTTCCTTTCCCAGTTCCTATTGTCCTACATTAACGGTTAGTTCTCCTTTCCAAAGTTACCTTTTTGCTCAGCACAAGTTTTGAACCCAAGACCTTTACGCTAAGGTTAATTTAATATGGTCCAAACTTCTTACCTTTTGCTTTTCATCTTGGCTTATGCCATCAGCTTCAGATTCTATTTTTCTGTCCTTCCACTCTATTTTGGCTTGCTAAAATTGACTAAGCAACTGTCATAACTGTTTCTTTTCTTCTTCTAATTCCTCCTTTATGCTAGCTTAACTGTTTAAAGCTAGTTCAAGCAGTAACCTAAAAACCATGGTTCTTTCTTGCCAATGATCAGTTAAATTTAAAAGGTTAAATCTTTTATTCCCATTTTGCACCTCACTTTATCAAGCTCAATAAAAATGCTTGGTTTACCAATCTCAACAACAAGTTGAGATTGTTTGACTTGCACCTCAAAAAGGTACTTATCAGGTTTTGTGGCTTGTGTTTCTCTTTAATTTTAATTTTAGTTCTAGTTTTAACCTTTGGCCCCATGATTCCTTTTGACTTTCTTCTTCACCAGTTAGGTAGTTTTTATAGTAGTGCACACAATTTAATTGTTGATAGCTTTAATCCTCTCACTAATGCAGAACAATTCCCAGACTTAGAGATTGACTTTTTGACCAAATCATCTGTCATTAAGACTTGACTCTATTTTATCTTCTTAGGGTTAATAAACCTCCCTAGTCCTTATTTTACCTCATATAAGCTTTTTGGAGCCTTAATACAGTTGTTATTGCAGACCTTGCCCACCTTTTTGTATTTGAATAATATAAATATCACTGGGTTAAAAGCTTTAGTTTATAATCATCTTCCCCAGACCATGAGAACTTATAGAGGTTGGCCAATCACTTATACTGTCACAGTAGTTTGCATAATGCCAGGTGTTATCTGTCCAAACTGGAAAGCCAAGAGATCAGGGAAATATTTGACCAAGTTGCCGGATTTAAGTCCAACTGTTGATGGAAAACAACTTACTGCTGCTCCAGTTTGTTGGCATAATCTGATCACCTGGGGTGGACTGATGCTGGTAAATAGACGTAATCTGGAGGTCACCCAGTACAGCTTGGTTTATCAGAATGGCCCTCAAAAATCAATCACATAAGAGTTTTTGGGTGCTGGACAAGGTACTCTTAGAATAACGGGACAGAATAGGAGCCATGGATCCAGGTGGTATTGCTGAGCCAATAACTTTGGTACATATCAAACACTTTCTCTGTTCAACTCTCAAGAGTTAAGCCCCCCTAAAAAACTATCTGCAGGGAACTTAAATTATCTCTTGGTTAACCGTTATTTAAAATACCTCTGTTAGTGGACTTGCTCTGCTATATTCCTTACAACTTGATTTTAAATCAAATTGTAACAGGAAGCTGGGGTCCTGCTTTGGGCTCTACGCCGTCTATGTCACCAAATGCTACACCAATGCCCACCAATCTTGGAGAATTTGCCCTGGAATCTGAAGCTGAGACTGTTGCCACCTCCCAATGCCCAGAGTTTTATTCCAAGGATCCTTTGATCTTTCCGCAGGCTATCTATCTAAGACTACTTTGGTTGGGTTTAAATATCCTGTCAAATCCTAGTATATCATTTGGAAATCTCACTAAAGGGTATCTGAAGCTTTGATGGTGGCTAATCACTAACCCCTTATGGGTTTGGGTGGCTACTCCTCCCTGTTTGGAGACCTCTTAATGTACCCAGCAATTTCTGTCAGGTATACCAAGCCTATAGGAGGGCAAGGAAGTTTGACCTGATCTGGATACCCAAACAGCTATTGGCTGCTCCCAAACAGAGCAAGCTTGGGCAACCTGCAGTGGACTAATCAAGCTTGCCACCCAAAACTGGCAATTATGTGACAGCAGTGAGGTTTGAATCTGAGATCCCTGCCCAGATCCCCTACCTCTACCCAGAAGTTATAGGGCTCTGATTCTTGTGAAAAAGCTTGAGGCACCTCCCTACAAGTGGAGCAGCCCAACAAACATCAGGGCTCAGACCAGATCCTCCAAGATGTATGCAGCACGCAGTGCTAATAAAGGTATTTGCTTGCATACCTCCCTGCAATTTGTATGGCCATGTAGAAGGAGCATCCATAACAGGGTACCTTGAGGTGCATATGTGCCCGCTACTGCCTGTTCTGCGGTGGCCCCCCTGATCCTAGAAATATCAAAGCTGGCCAGATGATCAAAGACTCCCATACCAGCAGCGGCACATAACTGACCTTCCTCCAGGGTGTGAAGGGTTGTTCAATAAATACCATCAGTGGCTCCATAGATACCCTTTCTTTGTAAAATGTGGGGCTCTGCAATGCAATCTGGGTAATTGCTGGGTCCTCTTAAATCATTGCCAGGATCCCAATCAGCACCAGCCGGTTGATTGAAGATCTTGTATGCCTCTTCTCCCTCCCCTTATGCCCCTCTCTAAATCCAACTGACAAGGGATTTAGGTGGCCCAGGAGACTTCTGAAGTGAGGTGCTTCATATGGACCTGAAGCTCATTTTTGATCCACAATGTGTGAGATCATACAACCTCTTGGCTGAGCCAGTGGGTGATTTATGTCCATTCCCAGTCCTCTGTTGATAGATGTATAGTCTTTATCCCAACCTTATAAATCCACTGGTTGTATAACATTGCTTACCTGCCCTTTCTGATCTTATAAAGCACAAAGTTATAGTGCCCCCACTATAAAATAGCTGTGTAAAATAAAGGTATGCATGCACTTGTTGATTGGATTGGATAGGGCAGGGATAGAAGGTCTGGCCCTGTTTGATCTTGTGCTGTACAAGCATTGAGCAGAAGGTGGCCTATAACCAGTGATCCCAAATGAACATGAACAATAATAAGCTGTAATGCATGGATATAAAAAGTGAGGTGAAGATGTTAAACAGTATGCAGCAGCCCCCAAGGCTGTGGCAACTAGCCAGACCAGCTCACCCAAAAGCAAAATCAGCTCCAGTGCAGACAAGAAAAACCACAATGAGCTTGCCTCAATCAACAATAGATCCAGGTCCACCCTGATTCTGTCCTGAGATGTTTGGTTTTGTTTGTGTCCAAGTTTATTCTTACTGTTGATGCAGCTCTTAAGACTGCTCCAAGCAATAAATATCTATGGCATTTAAAGGATGCTCATTGCAGCCTATTGATCCTGATGAGAGGAGAGGACATCCTGCAGGATCTTCTGAGAGATAATTGCAGCCACTATCTGGATGCTACTGAATCTGCTATCCCTGTGGTACCCCTGCGCCTGGGAGGTCACTGAGGTGTGTCCTGGGTCAATTTCAGGGACTGGCTGGGTTGGGGTGATATAATCAGAGATACTAGTCCTATGAAAAGAACAAAGGTGGATTATATGACAGCTCCAAAAGGGACTCACCATGTCCCTAAATCATCATTGTCAGTTGATGACTAAGGAGAAACATATTTAATAGCTACACATGGTCTACCTAAGTAGTTCCATCATCTAGGGGCTGTTTGCATGATAATCTTTAGTTTAATAATATCCCAGACCTCATGGTTATTTGTACTGCTTTACTCATTCTTCAACAAGGAGCTTTCTATGAGTAAACAGACTAAGATTCTGCATCTTTTGAACCCTCTTCATCAACTCCAAAAAAATTTTCACTAGGGAAGTTCTCTGTCACAAAAAGGGAGAATAGGGGTCAAGATAGTCTTTATTAACAGAAGGAATATCCCCTTAGAAAGCTTCTGATCTGTCACTGTTCTGGAGTCCTTTTGACCAGCTTCTCTTTCAGAAAGGACTTCTGAACATTTAATAAGACATCTGGTTATTCCAAACCAACCAGATGTGTAACCATCAAGAGTCATATCAAGCACCCAACAACAATCCTGCTCACAACCAAAAGATTCTCAAAAAAGCCCCTACAACTTTCCAGCCAGCCTCCTACTTATAGTGCCCTGTTCCCAACGTTTACATCTTCATAACGGCTTCCTTCAAAAGCTTAAACTACCAGCGCTCACTTTCTCCTATAATGAAATAAGCTTACATACTGACTTTTTCAGAAGCTTAAAGTATTGATCCACTTTCTCTTGCTTATAATTTAAGCTCTTGGCGTCCAATAAAGGATATTCATTAGTAAACATGCCTCTGATTCAATCAATGTTTACAGCGTCCAAAAATCCATCACTTCTGAAGTTCCACTGTGATCCAAGTTGGAAATCAATTTCCACTGCTCAAGCCGCTTGAAGCGTCAACACTCTGAGCACCAAAGTGTTAACTGGTTCTATGTTCCAGCGCCATTCTTCCCTGCATTCAAACTCAATAAATTTAAATAGTAGAATAATGTTTAAATTAATTTTCTGGGCCTCATTCAAAGCTTTGACTGGATCATTGCCCTTGTAATATAATCAAGAGAAATGCCCCACTAAACCAGCTTTGTATCCTGCTACCATAGAAAAATACCTTTGTCTACCATAGGAAACCACTCTGGAAACCTTTTTACTGCAAATTCCTTGAAAGTCCTCCTTGATTTTTCTACTGCAAAAAATCAAGACAAAACGTTCCACCTTCTGCTATCTCAGCCAATTGATTTGGAGAAATGTTGGAAAGCTTCCAAAAATTGTTCCAGACTTGACCTAATAGCCTAGCACTTAGCATAGATATTGAACAGCCTATCAAACCCTTACAGATAGCCTGCACCCTGGTTATATTTTTTGTGGGTCCCCATCAGTAAACCCACTCTGACTCAGGCAATAAGTCTCACAAGTGATTTTTGCCTAAACTAGAAACCGTCAGTAGCCTCTGCCTAGGTCATCAGAAGCAAGAATACCATATGAACTACTACTGTTTTTACTCACCCAAGGGGTTAGCTTGAGCTTTCAGGCGCAAAGTAGCTGACTTTCTAGAACCCTCCAAATCACTAATTCTGCAGCTGTATCTCTGGCCAGCCACCCTAAGGATGGTTCTGAGCTATCTATGCTTGCTCAGCAATCTTATAACATCTCTGAGGCTACCCTAAAGCCATAGAAAGAGATAATTTACCTCCTTCTCAGGTAAAGTTATTCAACCGTATTCTCATCCCAATAGGTATCAGGAATTCAATGCTACCTCAGTATATTCATCCTAGAGAAGAACCCTAGTTGTATTTCACCCCAGCTAGTCTCAGGGGGCATATACCCCTTGGTATAACCATCCCAGGGGAAATTGCTTCTCTAGCCTTGAAAAGCACTAGAAAGGGGCCACCCTGATAACACCCTAAGGCAAAAAACCAAACCCAACTACCCCGGTTGGGCAAAAAAACAGCACAATAAACATTTACCCCTCTCAGACAACCATCCTCTATATGGACAACATTAGACCATACTTTCAAAACAGCCCCAAATTTGGATCATCATGATGGGCTTTGATAGATCATGGGGAACCTTGCCACCCTTGCATGCTACTCTTAGCTGCTTTCTATAAGCACCTGAAACAGATGAAAAGCAAACAACCATGGCAGCACCAATCATCACAATTAGGAAAAGAAACCTTTATCACTTTCACCAATGGCAGATGCCAGCAAAGACCAGTATGTGGACTCATCCCAGATCAGGAACATGTTGCTCACTCCAGATGCCCCACCAAGGCTGTACAAAGAGCATCTTCTCTGTACCAGCGGCAAGGATCTGGATTGGCTCAGGTCAAGCACTAGAGATCCCCAGGAGGGCTGCTTGCCCAGCACCGCAGCAGAAACTCCAGAAGGGTCCTTAGAAACAGGCATCAGCTCAAAAGCTCTACAGCACCCCATCCCTCTCAGCAGCAGTACCATGATGTAGGTTACCCAGCCCAGAAGATCAGCACCACCCTTCATTTTCACAGGATCAGGCATACATGTAACAGGAAGCTGATCAGATACCTCAAGGCCCTCTACTGGTGGCTAAACATGCCAGAAAAGGTCAAGGGAGCCCTTGATTGATGCAAGGTGTGTGAAACGTACACCCAACCCAGAGCTGGTAGGGCCAGAGACGGGGTGATTAGTTGGAGCAAGGCTGCCAAGATTTTATTTCTTGGAACCACCCTCAAGTGACTCTGGTGGATCAAGACAGAACAGGGCAAGCAACCCCAGATAAGGATTGATTGAAGAGATTGTAAAAATCTGGATCTACTTGTGGAGCCAAGAGGGAGGGCATTGGGATATGGGATTGTTGAGCTTAGACACCTGGGTTTGAAGTTGAGGGGAGGCTGGGGCAACTGAGCAGAGATTGTGCCAGACAACAAGTATCCTGCTCATATGTGATGCGGACTACAGCTCAGTTCAGATCCCCCATCCCTGGATTTTTAGGATGGGTTCAGGCATCATGATTGGTGCACTAGATTGTGAGATACACATCAAACCTGCAGGTCACCCCTGGGCTTGCCAAAACAGGCTTTGGCATGGGTTCAGAGACTCAGAACTGGATAGCGGGATTTAAATCAATATGGAAGCTGCTTTAAAGAAGCTTTGAACTCAACTTATAAGTTTAAACATATCAATCAAGCACAGATCACATATGTAATCCCATTTCAGGGGGGTCCTGACAAAAGCACCCCCAAAGTTGGTGGGGTTGATATCCATGGCGCAGCCCCTCAAATCATGGGCACTGAGTTGTGTTCTGGGCCTTTGGGACGTCTTTGAGGGTAATATCTGGTTTGCTTACTTGGTAGAGTGTGGTTGCAAGGCCTGTACACATATAATACAAGTTGGGTAGACTCTGAAGTCTTTACCTTTAAATCTAAGGTAACAACTAAGAAGAGATAAAAGCAAGTAAGTGAAATTGTGTTGTTTAATGGTGAAAGGGAGAGAATTTATATACCACAATTGATGCATGATGACTGCAGAGGTGTTATTAGCACCTGTACCATATATGGAAATGTTACATAATCTTCATGAATCTTCCTGAATCTTTCATCCGTGTTCCTGCCTATCTGAGTGGATCTAGACAATCCAGCAGAGGAAGGTGATTCTCATTCCCCTGGAAGTAGACTAATGTTGCAGTTACCCATTACAGCACAGGTTATCAATTCCTGAACCCAATCCAGTAGGATGTAATAGGCTGCTCAGAACGTATAAACATTCAAGTTACAATTAGGAATGGAAACCTGTTAGATCAGGCGGATTTGAGTGCACATCCCAAATAGCCTTGACATCAGGATAATTCCATTGATTGTCTTGACCATTCTAACACCAAACTAAATTACAACACTCTGAGTATCCCAGGACCCATGCCCAGTAAAGGATGGGCAAGGAGTGGGTAAGCCCAACAGTTGACTGCATAACAAGGTGGCCCATGTCACAGGCCTCCAATTAACACAGGGGTAATGGTATGAGACAGGCTATTTTCAGGGAGATGGTTAGAAAGATCTGGTAAGCCTGAGCTCCTCATCACCCATGGAAGTAAGGAACTTACCTCAGACATGATCAACCTTCATCTCACCAAGGATGTCATTCAGAATATGATATCCAGTACCCACACCCGTAGGGAAATTGGTAGAGTAGAGATGGTTAATGGATCCCTAGTAGCAGCGCTCAGTAAGCTATCGTCTAACAGCCTCCTTCTTTGGAAAGGCATGCTTTCCAAGGAAGCAATGGTCTGCTGCACTAGAGTAAACCAAAAAACAGGCAGGAGTGTGTACAGTTTAGTATACAGAAATAGGCCAACCATTTTCAACAGCAACTTGGGACCTTGCCAGCCCCTACCAAAGAAGGTATAAAAAATGTCACAACTGTGCAGGAAGCAATGAAAGGCCAACTTGATAAGGGAAATGAAATATTTGAAGTGGAGAACCTCTCCCTCCAAGCTGGGATATTCCAAGTAGAAGATGGAATATAGGTGTCAGCCATGACCAACACAAACTTGATCCTGGCCAAAGAGGACCAGGGGTCATCATGGAAGTCAAGCCTGAAAACACCTACCTTATCCAAGGGATCAGCGCTCAGGAATCCCTTGGATCAAATCCCTGCAACAGACTTGGTTTGTGAGAATCAAGGCAGGCATAAGGAAATCCATACCCACTGGTATCTAGGGCCTAGATGGACTGGTACTGAGTATGCATCCTGGATACCCTCAAGAAAATCTCCAAGGCTCCACCTTCCGAGACCCTGGGGGAGATGCTGTACCATCTTTGGTTACTCTCTATTGGGAAATCAATTCCCTGGTAAATGGATGGATTTACGAGTAAGGTGGCCTAAGGCTTATGCCACACCAGGATCAAACATCTGGGTTCCAAGGAGGGCTGGATCTCCTGAGACCCTATGACTGCCATGATCTATATAGATACTGCTTGGTGTATCGTGATACTATATAATGCAATTCTTCTGTTTCAAATAAAGATACCATTCTCTTCCTTGATTTATCCCTACCTTGTATTCAAACTTACCAGAAGTATATAATGACAAGGAGAGTTATTTCTATTGATTTACACCAACTATATAGCTGTTTCTAATTAGATAGATGCATTATCTAGTGTCAGCCATTTTCCCCCTTGTGCAACTGTGCTAATGTCTGTACAGTTATAAAATTACCTTTAGTATCTGGGAGATTAGGGGCGTGTAAAAGCTTGTATGCAGTTGTAAACTGGGAAGGGTGTTGAAGTAACCAGGAAGATAAAGGGGGTGATAGAAGCTTAAAGGCATGCCATCAGTAAATTAAAGTATATATAGTGGATCACCCTGCTACAAAATACTTCTAGGGAAAAAGGGTCCCTGGATGCATCGATCCAAGGCCAAAGGCTGTACCGAACTTTGTCAAAACTGGGAGGCACCCTTTGTGGAATCACAAGCCCCTGGAAACTGGATAGAAGAGCAAGCTCAGTGGAGTTGAACTCAGGATATAGTTTCATCCAGGCTGCATGGTTGTTCTGGGGATGTACCGGTTTACGGCAGGGGCCAGATCTTTGGCCAAGGATCTTATTGGCACATCTGATAGATTGGACAATGGGTGTTTAGGTTAAGGTTTTGTGCGATAGCCAGTGATTCAAGCTGATTGGTTGTTGTATGGGGATAAAGGTAGCATCCATAGCAGTTGCAATATTTTCAAATTATTTGGGCTTGTGATAATCCTTGCCATGAGAAGGGAAAACCTGGCGAAGCTGGGCTAGGATTTTTTGGCTCGGTTGGATGTTGAAATGCTCCAGTGGGCTTTAAACTAAGCTGACGGTCTAAGCAAAGTTGGGCGAGTTTGGATTGGTGGGCCATTGGGGATACAGCCCTTGTAATGCGTTAGATTTGAGATATTATTTAGGTTTATTTATTCGGGCTTGAAGTAATTCCGGTTTAGAAAACGAGAGTTCACAGTGCTTATTCGCTGCAAAGGAATGCTTGGCCCTGTTGATGTGCTGGGGGGTTCGAGATAGAGCTTTATGATTTTAATTTACGTTTTAAAGAATATTTTAGTTTAGAATTTAAATTCGGTGTGTTGAAAATGGGGGTCCTAGGTATGACTAAAGTCAAGGTCAGCTGGGATTTAGTCGAATGAGCTTGGATTGGTGGGTTGGATAGCGTTATTACAGCTGTAAATCGGAATATAAGCCAGACATTTCTATTTTGGATTTTAATTAAATGCTAAATTAAGTTTATGATGCTGAGGTTTAGAAGCAAATCCTATTTATCATTACATCTTTTCAAGCAGCCGTTTGAATAAGAATGATTTAATAAGCGATATCGAGAGTTGAGAACAATTACTAGCTTAACAGTAAGAAATCAAGCACGTTAAGCTTAGAGTAGGATTAAAGCGCAAATTTATATAGCTAATAAATTTTATTCTAAATTTTAAATACCAAGCCACACCCTAAACCTGCGCCACACAAAAACTTGTACCGCCAGGATACCATTTTAATGTAGCCCCTGAATAGCCCCATGTGTACTTCTGAAATAAGCCACCAGTTGATATAAAAGATAAATTTGTTGGAGAAAAGAAGCATCATGAAATTCGCTATCCTCGCCACTACTGCATGTGTCTTCTCTCAGAGCACCAACCACTGCTTTGCAGAGTGCAGCTCTGTAGATGTTGCTTGTCTCAGCGAATGCTTCAGCATGGTCAGTCCTGCCGATCTACTTGCCGGGCCAACGGCTGAATGCAGTCCTCGCTGTTCTTCCAACGCTACCGATACCAGCATGTGTCCACAGGAATGCCTCAAGGAACCCCATCCCATCGGCTCCAACTCAACTGCATCCAACTCAACTCACTCAGCTAATTCCACCACCAAGGCTGCCATCCCCACAAAGTCTGCAAACCTTGCTGAATCAACTTCTGTTGCAGCAGCATCAAATGCCCCTCAAAGCCCTGCCACCAATCCCTCCTCCAAGCCCTCAAACGCTTCACAATCCAAGGTTGAGGCATCTACCAGTGGCGCTTTTTTGTCCAGCTACATCCCTGCATTTGCCACCTTTTTAGCCCTCCTAGCATTTGCTTAAACCCTTACACCAATAATAAAACCAAACAGCACAATTTACTCCATAAAGACTCATTTAAATCACATATTTCATTATTTTAAATAAACCAACCCCAGTTATTCTCCAAAAGTAAGCAATTCCCATCTATCACATAAACACTTCAGTAAAATAGAATTCAATAAACAAACCAGAATCTGTTGCAACGAAGTTGAAATAACCATATCGATTTGTATAAAAGAGCCAATCAGATGTACATGCTTCTATCGGTTCCAACTCACTAAGATCCGCCCACCATTACTCCTTCAAATCATCTTCCATTGATCACCTTTCCTTCACGTCATAGCAATACGCTTTTCTATAGAAGGGTTCAACTTGATATTCACCCTTTAAAAATAAAATTTGATCAGTTGAACTATGGCTTGCCCACAATAATAATTTTTATCGCTACCCCATCTGAAATGGACTACTGGCTACTGTACTCTTCACTGTCATGGTGAAGTAGAGCTCGTCATAATCGATCAAATGGGGAAATCCACCCAAATAGGGATTGCATTACCAATGGGGAGGAGGCAGTACATATTTACTCAGATATTATCATCTTTAAAGATACAATATGGTGAAGTGCAGCATATCACAATGCCCAGGTACAAGAGAAAGACTTTGATTTGCCTCAAAGTCAAGGACCCAGCAGCATAGATGGTCCACGCTCAATCTCACAAATTTCAGGAACCATTTCATCAGGGGAAGAAGGTTTCCAGAATTTTGAAGCAGCAAAAATGCTGAGCCTAACAATCTTGTTACTAAAAATCTTATGGGAGGGTATTGAAATAAGTGAATCATGAGGAAAGATATCTTATCAAAGTGAAATCACCAAACTACTAAAGTAGTTTATTAAAATTTATGTTATTTAAAGCCCTTGAGTGCATCATTGAGTTTTTGGTACATCCTCTTACTAGAGAACTCCCAGAGTGCCAGACTGCTGGTGGACAAGAACAGTGGAGATTGGACCCACCACTCTGGGTGCAGCATCAAGTTCCCCCATGAGTGATTGGTATGCCCTCTCACATACACTTTTTAGAGGCCTCAGTTGCTAAGTAGTACAGTATCTCATACACTGTGGGACTCCAAAGCTTGACCCCAGACAGCCTAAACCTTTCAGCAAACTTCAGTCAACATGGTAAGGTCAACCCACAAAGATCTATCCTGGAGGTGTACAAAAGGCTCAAAGAGACCTACCCCAGGAAACTTAATCCCTGTTTCACTTGACTCTGATAGTTATAATTTTTTCTTTGCTGCTAGGAGACCCAACCTTTACCACCTCCTTGTTACCAAGGCACATATCAGCCAATTCATACACCATTACTGGCTATACTCACCACCCTTTTTTCTGTTCTTTGTACCAGTAAGGTATTGGCCAAACGTTCACAGTAAAGGGCCCCAAAAAGGCAAAATCCCATCACTACCTCCACCCCTTGGGTGCATCTGGTTGAGGTGGCCTCCTTGTGTTTGGTATCTACTCAGCCTACAGATACCGGCAAGGGTGGTTATGTAAGCTATATCTGACCTCCCAGGAGGTCAGGAGTTGAACCTAAGTGATGGGGTTAAGGAAAGCTGAGCTCAGGACATCTGCACCCACTTGGGCTCAATTCTTCTTACCACCAACCATTGCAACCAATCATTGGATTTCAATCTACAACCCCCCAAGCAGGCAGGGCTCTGGGGCCCAGTCTTCCATGCAGCAGCGCTATAGCCGGGCTCCACCCAGAAAGGCCATGCCCGTGGCGTTACCCTCCTCCTTTGATGGTGGGGCTTCCCTCCCTGGGCAGTGCTGCTGGTACATAGATTTTATGGGTGGGGGTAGTTCTGTAGGGGCTGGGGTGGCCTTAACCAGATCTACTGCCTGAAAGCAGTTGAGATGGAGCTATTTTAGCATCTCTTGGGGTGGGTGGGGGTACAACCTGGGATCCAAAAGTCTTGGGGAACCCTTTACTGGCTGTAGGTAGTGCTGAGGCTTGGGGGATGGTTTAGTGGCAACAGGTGGTGGTAGCACATACTTGGATTGGCCACCCACCCTTATGGTCTGGGATAGATGTGGGTGCCCTCTTTGCTTTGTTGAGAGGTATCCGTGAAAGGTGCAGAAGATGGGGGAGGGCAGAGAAAGATCTATCTGGTTGAAAGATGGTCTTATTCTCTTGGGGAGCTTGCAGGGACCAACTCTCCTGGGGCGTAATTTTGGCAGGGGGCTTGTGATGATCCACATGTTGGGCAGTTTTGCAGGCGGGGATAATGTTGGCCAAGAGAAGGATAGTGTCCTAAGACAAGTAAATGTTTGTTAAGGAGAGGCATGATCCAGGGGGTCCCTGGATGGTGCAATGGAATAGTAGAGAAGTTATGGTGCTAGAAAAGAATGGGCTGAGGAAGCTCTGAGATCCTAGGGCCACCTGCAGGAGGTCTGTAAGTGAAAAACTTTACATAACAGAGGGTAAGGATCTTTGTCTATGTCTTCCCGGTAGCTTTGAGGAGGTCTTGAAATCACCAGAGAGGCAGAGATATTCCCAGAAACATTATCAAGTTAGCTGCATGGGGAAGCAGCTGCAGAACTTGGTAATTGATAGGTTTCTGGGAAGTAAAGTTGGTTACTTTGCAACTGAAAGCTCAAGCTCACCACTTGAGTGAGTAAAAACAGCTGCAAAGACATGAGGATTATCTGTGGCTGATAGACTAAAGTAGTAGTCACTGATGGAGGCCTAGTCAAACACTAACTCACTTTTGGAGACTTATTGCCTGAGTCTGAAGTATTAGTAATGAGGACTACAGAGAAGTACATAACCTTGATGGTTCACACAGAGAAGAACAGAACCTTTGTGGTTCATACAGAGAAAAACAGAGCCTTTGTGGTCCATAAAGATAAGGAAATAAAATTTGTGGTTCATACAGAGAAGAACATAATTGTTGTGGTCTACACATAGAATTAAAAGATGTGGTTGAACCAGGGAAGGAATAGCAGAAGGAATGGAAGATGGTAGAGAAGGACTAGCAGAAGAAGCATGAGAATTCTTCCAGAGAAGATACAGTTGTGGTTAAAGCAGAGAAGGAATCATTGTGGTTAAAGCCAAGAAGATGCAGTTATGGTTAGAATAGAAAAGTGACAGTTGTGGACATAGAAGAAGCAGAAGAAGGCAGAGAAAGACATTAGTGCAGAAGGAGGAGAAGAAGTAGGAGAAGACTATCAGAGAAGGACTAGCAGAAGGAACAGAAGGACTAGTGGTTCGGAGAAATGAGCCAAGGTTTTGCCAAATTGATTTACAGAGGTGGAAATAAGTAAATTTTTTGCCTTTATTTAGTAGTAAAATCAAGAAGGAATGTGGATAGAAATGTGGGTAATATATTTATTTATTAAGTTCCTAGGATAGATGAAGGTATGTTGCTATGAGAGCTGGATACAAAGTTGTTTTGGTGGGACATTTTTCTTGGATTATACTATGAGAGTAAAGATCTGGGCAAAGCTGTGAAAAAGATCAAGAAGAGCAATTTAAATAGTATTCTACTATTTAAATTGGTTTAGGTTGAATGCAGAGAAGACTGGTGCTGGAATAGTGAACCAATTAACGCTTTGGTGTGCAAAGAGTTGTTGATTTGAGCAGTTTGAGCAATGGAAATTTATTTCTTAGTTAGATTGTGGTGGAACTTCAGAAATGGTCTAGTTTTGCGCTCTACAATTATTTGTTGAGTTCTGGAATGTTTCCTAATGAATAAAATTGGTTGAAAGCCAAAAGCTTGAATTATAAGCAACAAAACAGTGAATCAATAATTTAAGCTTTTGAGAAAGTAAGTGTGTAAGTTTAATTGATTATATGAAAAAGTGAGCGCCAATGGCTTAAGCTTTTGAAGAAAGCTATTCTGAAGACAGAACTCTTTGGGGAAAGGACACTATAAGAAGGAGGCTAGCTGAGTAAATGGGGTCTTTTTGGAGGTCCTTGGAGGTCTTTTGGAAATCTTTTGGTTGCAAGCGGGAGCTTGGTTGGCCGCTGGATCTGCATCTTAATGGCTACAAGTCTGGTTGGTTTGTAGTAAACATATGTCTTCTAAAGCGTTAAGAAGTTCTTTTTGAAGGAGTAGCTGTTCAAAATGACTCCAAACTGGTGACAAATAGGGGTTCTAAGGGGATCTTCCTTCTGTTAATAAAGACTATCTTGACCCCTATTCTCATTTCTTGTGACATGGAACTCCCCTAGCTATAATGACTATGAAGTTAGTTAAGAGGGTTTAGAAGATGTAGAACTTTAGTCTGTTCACTAATAGAAAGCTCCTTGTTGAAGAATGAGTAAATTGGTGCAAATAACCTTGAGATCCAGGATATTTATGTACAAAAGATTATCATCCAAACAGCCCCTAGATGATGAAACTGCTTTGATATACCATACATTGCTATGAAATATGTCTTCCCTAGTTATTCATTAACAGCAATTATTTAGAGAAATGGTGAGTCACTTTTGGAGTTTTCAGATCATTTACTTTATCTTTTTTCATAAAACTAGTATACCTATGGGATTTTACCCCAAACCAGTTAGTCCATGGCTTTGAACCATGACACACCTCGGTGTCCTCCCAGGAGCAGGAGCACTACAATAATCATGTAAAAGATCTAGTCACAACTGATATCATTTATGACTATACTTTAAATTCAGAACCTAAACATAAAAAAGCAGGATTTTGAAATCCTTGGTTGTAATTTCAAATTGCATTTGCAGGCAACTCAGCTGAGTGAAAAAAAAGTATTTAATAAAACCAACCATTTAATTTGGCTTTTTTATTTATTTAAAATTTCAAATTTTGAATCCCTCAAGCAGATAACTCAACTAACTAAAGACAAAACACATCAAACAAATGTGGATACATGAATCATAAATGCAGGATTCTAATATACAATTTGGTATTTTCTTAAGTCTAACAAGTCATAAACAACATTAAATTAGTAATGAATCTGAAATTGTCAGATTGTAAAATTCAAAAACCAAATTTCAAATAAAAAATGAGGTGAATTTGAAATAAATATAATTTATAGGTATATCAAATAGGAAGTCAAAGGATCTAGAGTGAATTTGTGCTGATTCTTTTAGGAATCACAGGTATTCTAAAAAATCACCCTATTCCAGTTTAGGATGGCTAAAATTTTGATCCTACTATTCACCAACTTAACATATTTAACAATAAAATTGACTTAAATATACACTTGTATTTTTGAATTTAATTTTTCAATAAAAATTTATTATGCCTTCTTTTTATAAAAACCAAGCAAATAAGCTGTTCCCTGGCCTTGAAAAATCATACAGGGCTACGCTGGGTCTTTTAATAGTGAAGTCTCTGTCTATGGTCACTCCCAACCCGCAGGCCCCTCCCCAAGCACTACCCAGGAGTGTTTTTTTTCTCCTGTGTCTTCTAGCATGGCCCTGTTTGCCCATCATGCACAGGCTGTGACAGAAATTGAGAGATAATAAGAAGCTGTCTTTGTGTGGTGGGGAATCACCCACCAAATCCACATAGAGTCAATAATTAACCACCAACACAGCTTCAGATACCGTTTTGTGAAATTTCAAAATGAGATACTAGGATTAAGTAAAATAATTAACCTTAACCAAAAGAGCCCAAGATAAATGGCCTGCAAGAGAATCAGAGTGTCTTAATCATAAAACTCAGGACATTGAGATAGCACCAGAGTTTCAGCTTTGACAGTAGGAGGAACAGCTCTAAGATTGACAGGCATTGAATAAACATTTGGCAGAGGCAACGGCAAAGTACCAACAGCAGGGCCCATCTTTCTGTAATAATTGGGCTAAGGATTCAATTGTAGGGAAAGTAGCTCAAAAGGCCAACTACAGGATAGGATGCATTTAAAATAAAAATTAGACCAAGGGATATTTGATTTTATCAAGTAAATTTTTGGGAGGACTCAACTATTAAGAGTTGAAACAGTGAAAATTATTCAACACATATCACAATTTAACTACTGTAAATTCAGAACCTGAACGTAAAAGCGTGGGATTGTCAAATCCTTGGTCCAAATTTTGAATCACTTTTGCAGGCAACTCAAGCAAGCAAAAATTGAAATATTTAATAAAATCAACCATTTAATTTGGCTTTTTTTGATTTATTTAAATTGGCAAATTTTGAATCCCTCAAGCAGATAAATCAATTAACAAAAGACAAAACTCAGCAAACAAATGTGGATACATGAATCAGAAATGTAGGATTCTTATATGAAATTTGGTATTCTCTTAAGTCTAACAAGTCATAGACAACATTAAATTAGTAATGAATCTGAAATTGTGGGATTGTAAAATTCAAGAACCAAATTTTAAATCAAAAATGAGGTGAATTTGAAATAAATATAATTTATGGGCATCTCAAAAAGGATGTCAAAGTATCTAGAGTGGATTTGTGCTAATTCTTTTAGGAATCATAGGCATTCTCAAAAATTGCCCTATTCCATTTTAGGAGGGCTAAAATTTAGATGCTTGATTACAGTAGATTTTAAAAAATGCTAATAATAAAATAGTGTTGCAACATCTTTGATTACTCCCTCTTGGGAATTAACGCCCCAAGTAAATCACCAAACAGTTCACCAAATGGTTCACCCTCCAGTCAATAAACTGGTGGCACTATTATCAGTTAACCATCTATGACAGAGATCACTCAATCCAGGTCCTAAATGGAACACAACTTGATTAAGCCTTGTGACTCAAGAGTAACATTAATCAGATAAGCCCCATGATCTCCATGACGTACATGGACAACATGTGGCTTGTCATGATACTAGATAATATTCTATATTCATATTTAATAAAGCATCATTCTCTTCTTAAGTCTTTCCCTTATTTTGTTTATTATACTTCCCAGAAGTATAAACTTGACAGTGGTAGCACAGGTAGGTTATCCATAACTACCCAACTCAAAGGAAAAATTCCTCCCAAGAAAAGAACCCAAAGGTTGGTACTCCCTAACGGTTGGAGAGACTACAAAGTAGGATAAGACGTTCCCGCAGGCCTTGTCATCTATGATAACGTCCTTGTGCCCATTGATCAGTACAACACTCTCAAAGCCTGCAGACTGTTGCCCACCACACTAACCACAACAGCGCCTCTGCAGCCCAAGACACCCAATATTGTGTTTCAACACCTGTGCACCACTAAAATTGGCGCCTTTGCTGGACTACGCCGCAAAAACGCCTCCCTTTGGATCAACAGTACGCAAAGCAAGTTTGAACAAGTGGACTACCCTGTAAGAATCTGGGTCAGAGAGATTGCCCTTTGTGTCACAGGGACTGCTTCATGTTTTGTAACCAAATGGCTAGCCCAACACCTTGACCAGAAGGAGAATTAGGAAATGTTCAAGGCTGCATTCCTCAAAAAGTTCTCCATGAAGGACTCAGATGTAGTAATTATGACCAAGCTTTGAACCTTCAAAATGACAGAAACTATTGAAGAGTACATTGCAATATATGAAGGACTATGTGACTGAACACCCAAAACCATCAAATTTGATGAACCTGGGCCGCACCTAGACTTCTACAATGGCCTTCCCATGCACATTAGACGTCAGTTTGACATGACTTGCTGCAAGAACCTCAAGGATGTATTCTTAGAGGGAAAGTGTGCAGCTCAGAAGTCTGACAATCTATACGCCACCAACAAGTGCAAGGAAAAACCTGTAGCTAAGAGAGAACCTTGCTCCAATAAACAAAGCAACCAAGCCAAAAATACCCATCCTCAAACCGGGAACCACACTGCACAAGCCAACCAGGCCAGCACCAAAGATACCAACAAGGAGGGAAAAGCTCAGGGGAGTGCTTAGGCAAGCTGCCCTCCCCCACTTCACAAGACTTGTACAGAGAACAAGGCGTAGATTCAATCACTATGATCCAAGTTCCCTCCAGAAATCCTCTACTGTTTTCTGCCCAAACTGGAAATCAACTCCTCACTTATCCTTTCTGCTTTTGCAGATACCAGGGCACAGCACTATTTAACACTGGAGCAGATCAATCTCTCATCAACAAGAGTTTTGAAGACCTCATGAAGTTACCTACCACTCAAATTAACATCAAGAGGGTCATCATGGTGGAAAACCAAAGCACACCAGTTACCCATGAGACAAAACCTTTCTGCGCCCAAATTGGAGATGTACAAATAACAATTAGCAGCCCTATCATACCAATCCCCAATTATGATGTCATACTTGGCCTGGACTGGATGAGAAAGACAAAACCTCATATCAAATGGGACAGTGCCACCCTCACCATACATCAAGGAGAAGTCCACCACCATGTATACCCAACACATTTTGACACTCTCATGAGGGACCAAATATTTGTGAAAATCATGGAAACAGGAGAAGAAACTGAACCCAGCAAAATCAATTGGAGCACCTGTACATATGAGGTTATCCACTTCAAAAACATGGAAACTTGACACAAACAGACCCCTATTAGAGACCAGCTAGTCAGTGAATTCCCCTCAGTATTCCAAGAGACACTACCCAGGTTACCCTCTTATTGGAGTATACAATACAAAATCAACCTAAAAGAGAAAGTACCCAAAGCACAACCCATCTACCGCCTCACACCACAAGAAGACAATGCCCTAAAGACTTACCTTGACAAAGCACTTGAAAAAGGCCTCATCAGACCCTCAAAGTCACCCTTTGGTACTGCTGTCTTCTTTGTGGCAAAGAAAGGTGGATTACTCTGCCTGGTCACCAACTACAAGGCCCTCAACAAAGTCACAATAAAGAACAGGTATCCCCTGCCTCTGATTGATGACCTTTTTGATGCCCTGGGGGTCCCAAATCTTCACAAAAATTGATTTGACAGCAGGTTACCACCAAATTTGGGTGAAACCTGAAGACATCCCAAAGACCACATTTTGAACTAAATACAGATCCTTTGAATGTGTTGTTCTCAATTTTGGCATGAAAAACGCTCCCAGTACCTTTGTAATCTTCATGAATGAAGTATTCAAGGAGCACATTGTAAAAAGAGAAATCATCTATCTGGACAACATCATCATTTATAGTCACAACCTGCAATAACACTGGAAAAATGTCTGCACAGTTCTCTGTACCCTGGAAGAAAACCAATTGATTGCCAAGCCATCCAAATGCAAGTTCTTCTCAACTGAACTTCCATTCCTTGGCCATATCATCAGCAAGGATGGCATTAAACCAGATCCAGATAAGATATGTGCTATAACAGAGATGCCAGCCCCAAGGAACAAGAGCAAACTCCGCACTTTCCTTGGAATGGTAGCCTACATACACAGGTTCATCCTTGGCTGGGGCACCCTAACAGCTCCCTTGTCAGCCATCACTGGGAAAACAACCAAATTTTTCGGGACACCCTTACAAGATCAACATTTCTGCCAACTGAAGGAAAACATGGTTACTGCCCCCATCCTACAGTACCCAAACCGTGAGAGTATCTATGGACTAGAAACTGACACCTCTGACTATGTCATAGGGGGAGTCCTCTGTATCCAAACGTCCCAAAAAGACTTTCTTCCCATGGCATATGAATCAAGGAAGCTATCAGATAGCAAATAAAGATACCCCATACATGACAAGAAGTTGGTAGCCATCATACACTGCCTCATGAAATGGCAATGCTATCTGGAAGGAGCCCAGACGTTCAAAGTACTCACCAACCACAAGTCATTGATATTCTTTAAAACACAACAACACCTGTCAAGAAGACAAGCCAAATGGATGAGTCTCATACAGAGATACCCCATGCTAATTAAATACAAGCTTGGTAAGGAAATAATTACTGCAGATGCCCTATCAAGGCTACAATAAACACATCTTTTGCACTGATGGCAACCCCAACTGGCCCATGTTAATCATGGGGAATCTCCAGGAAGGGTTACCACCTGGCACACCAATGGACATCCAAGAGAAAGTCCTCAAGAACAATATCTGTTCAAAAACGTATATGGTACCCTTCAACAAATACTTTCAAATGGTGACACTGTACCCTACGTCCTGTCAACACAAAAGATTGACACAATCCTCCAATACCACAGAGACTTGGGTCACACCCGTAGCAGAAACTTGCATGAATATCTCAAGACTTGCTACTGGTGGCCCAACATGTTAGATGATATCCAATAAGTATTAGAACAGTGTGAAGTCTGTGAAAAGTACGCCCAAACCAAGGCACCACCCAAGTTAGTAGTACCAGTATCTATCACACAACCCTTCAAGGTATGGTTGTTGGATATTGTGGGACCTATGCCCAGTGAAAGCAAAGGCAAGAAGTACATCATCACAGCTATTGACTATGTAACCAGATGGCCTGTATCACAAGCCACAAAAGAACACAAAGGCAACAATGTGAGACAATTCATTGGTAAAGAGATCATAGCAAAGTTTGGGAAACCTGACCTCTTGATCACATATGGAGGCACTGAACTTAAAGCTATTGACACCAACATCTACCTTGCCAAGAACGGAATAAAACACGTCACAGCTAGCCTATATCACCCACAAGCAAATGGACATGTATAACAACTAAACAGCTCTCTAGTGGAAGCCCTCAGTAAGTTATCTGCCAACAATCCAAAAGCCTGGGTTGATATGCTACCAACCGCCCTTATGGTCTGCAGAACACAAGTCAACCGCAATACGGGCAAAAGCCCTTACAAACTTGTCTATGGTCAGAAACTCTCACTTGTCAGTACAACCACAGGTTCACAACTGCCACTTCCAAAGAAGATACCAGACAGTAATGACCCAAAAGTACTACACGCCAGAAAGGATCAAGAAAAGACGGAGCACCAAAGGGTCCAGCAGGAAGCAATCCCATTGCAACAAGAAAGGTTCCAAGTCAGAGACAAGATCTGGGTAGTCAATCACAACCAACACAAACTAGACCCAGGGTTACACAGACCAGGAATTGTCATGGAAGTTAAGCCCAACAATACCTACCTTATCAAAGGGATTGGAGCTCAAATTAAACTAAAACATACGCACCACAACCAACTCTGTTTGTGTAAAGCAAGAACAGCCCAGCAAAATTCAAGGCTCCCTGTACCCAACGCCAAACTGGATCAATACCAAGCCTGCATACCAGATACTCTCAAAAGAATTCCCAAGGCTCCACCTTCCAGCACCCCAGGGGGAGATGTTGCAACATCTTTGATTACTCCCTCTTGGGGAATTAATGCCCCAATTAAATCACCAAACAGCTCACCAAATGGTTCACCATCCAGTCAATAAACTGGTGGCACCATTATCAGTTAACCATCTATGACAGAGATCACTCAATCCAGGTCCTAAATGAAACACAACTTGATTAATCCTTGTGACTCAAGAGGAAAATTACTCAGATAAGCCCCATGACCTCCATGACGTACATGGACAACATGTGGCTTGTCATGATACTATATATTATCCTATATTCATATTCAATAAAGTATCATTCTCTTCTTAAATCTTCCCCTTATTTTGTTTATTATACTTCCCAGAAGTATAAACTTGACAATAGAATTATATATTACAATATATCTTATCACATTGTCTTTTCCTTGATGTGTTGATAGTTCATTTGCTGTTGATAATGTGCTTGCATTTAATTGGATTGTTTCACCTCCAGTTGCCTTGGCAATAGGAAATCAAGTCACCTCCACAACCACAGCTGGTCTCAGGGAAGCAACTTGATTTCCTATTGCCAAGGCAACTGAAGGTGAAACTATCCAATTAAATTCAAGCACATTATCAACAGCAAATGAACTATCAACACATCAAGGAAAATACAGCAAAATAGATAAATTGTAATATAATTCTATTTTATTATTAGCATTTTTTAAAATATGACTGGTAATCAAGTATCCTTAATAACAATACAGATGGCAAACGCCAGAATTAACTCATTCTGCAATTTGACTTACTATGTGTCAACAATCAGAATTAAAAATATTTTAATGTCAACAGCATTGAAAAGTCAGAATTAAGTTTTAACTCATGCAGACTACTAAATGTCAACACTTTTTTAATAAGCAGAAACCTGTTTCCTGAACATTTTACTTAATAACAATTAAGCTTCAAGATATTTTTTAGGGTAATGTGATACCATAGATTTTAAAAAGTCCATAAAAAATATACATGACAATTAAAAAATTTCATAAAAATACACTTTTATTTTATTTTACTATAAAATTAGCTATCTTTACTATAATTAATGTTTCCCAATTATAAAAACAAAAAAATCCAGTACACAAAAAGATACTACATAAAAAGTTACATATTATAGCAAAATATAAAAATCAGAAAAAGTAATGTAAAGTTTTTTATATATTGAAAACTACAAAAAACATATAACTTACTAGTAAAATATCAATATAGGCCATGTAATACAGTCTAAAGCATCAAACTATCAATAAAAAATCAATGTTTTTATAAAAACAGTATCATAAATTATTAATGAGTTATTTAGAATAACTATTTATTTAAAAATATTATACTTAATATATAAGAACTATATAAAAATTAGGCAATACTCAATAAATTTAATTGAAAGCTAGACTGTGATCACCTGGTTGCCATTAAGAACTGTGGCAATCTTCTTGATGTATTCCCCAATCTCTGAAAGCTTATATTTGGCCTTGACAACGTCCTTGATCTTCTCTTGATACTGTTTCTCTTTGGTGGTTCTCTTATTCTTGGATGGGCAGTTCTCAATATCTCTGATGGATGCAGCAGTCTTCCCCTGTTGGACTTTGAGGTGCTTGTAGAAGGTGTTGTATCTGGGCTTGATTCCAAAGGAGGACTTGATATGCTTATGCCAGCCCTCC
Organism: Entomophthora muscae; assembly: GCA_014839935.2. Taxonomy (NCBI): domain Eukaryota; kingdom Fungi; phylum Entomophthoromycota; class Entomophthoromycetes; order Entomophthorales; family Entomophthoraceae; genus Entomophthora; species Entomophthora muscae. Next base: position 334,628 of record QTSX02006454.1, on the reverse strand, counting down.
AAAGATTCAGTTGTCTTCATCTCATCATTAAGAACTGCCTGGTAGCAGTTCCAGTTGTCTTTGGCTCTGGGCTTGCTCCGGCACTTAGTGACCTTACGTCCAATCCACTGTGGTTCATAATATTCAATGAAAGGGTAGAAGGAACCATCATGCTTCTTGGTATATGGATCCTGACATAGGAGCTCAAAGGCTTGTCCAGCATGCTCTGGCTTTACAAAGGCTAGTGCTACAAACTGCTTAATTAAGAACTTGCACTTTCCTGATATATCTAGACGGTGGAGCTTGCTGAGCTCAGGTAGACCCTTTAGTTGCCTGTTGACAGCCTGTCCATAATAGAAAAAACACCCCTGGACCTCTCCATCAAAGGTATTTACAAAAGCGTTATACTGGGCAGTTTCATAGTCCATGATTATAGTTGAGGGTCCAAGTGCTTTATCTTGAGCTTCTTTTTCTGCAGCAATAGTGGCTTCATCCTTTTCATCATCATCTGGATTGGCTCTAGTGTTATGGCCAAGGGGACTCTTTCTATTATTGGGTAGGGCTTTGATGCCCTCCTGAAGGATTTTAAAGGCCTTTGTGTAGATCTCTTCTGCTGCCCCAGGAATAAGAATGTAGGCAAATGGGAGCATCTTGCCTTCAATAAGGGAATGTACAACCCATAGTTGGTAAAAAAAGGCAGGGGCATACTGCAAAGATACCGTCACATAACCAGGTCTCTGAATCTCTGAACTGCTCCAGGTTTTGTTGTGTAGCATAGCATATAATTCTTGCCTGTGCTGTAGGCCCATCATCATGTAAAAGGAATACCTCATCACCATTGAACATCTTTAACTCCTCTGTCAAGACTAACTCTCCTTGGACCATGGCAAATTTCTTATGGGGAAATAGATCACGGTGTTTATCACATATGTACTTCACTAATTGGTTACAGTCAGGGATGAGTTTCAGGTTCTCATTATTTAGGTGTGTGGTGATCTTAACTGCCAGATAAGAAGCCTTGACATCTTTGGAGACTGAGATTATTTGGTAGAGGTACCACTTTAGAAGCTTTTCAATCAGATTTATTGGAGCATTGCATGTGTGCTCTCCTTTTTCACTAGTGACTTTATCCCATCCTTCTGTATTGATCCTGGCAGTGCAGCTTCTATTTTCACATACATAATGCTTGCTTCTTCCTGCTCTCTTCTGATTGTTGCAATTGAAAACATAGCCATCACAGACTAAACTTGCACCTCCTTTGACAGACATTATAGGGGAAACCTGAGGGAACGTCTTTGGGAGCTTAAACTCTCCTTTGAAGTTACATATATTGTGAACCTTTAGGGGATCCCATGGGACAATTGGTGCTTGATGATAGTCAGACAGGTAATCATCATGATCTTCTTTATTGATACTTGATGAGGAGGATGGAGGTGCAGATTTGTTGGGCGGTGGAGGGGAATTATCTGGAGTTGGATTCTTGCGCTTTCTGAACTGGGATGAGCTTGATTCCTTGGGGCTTGACTCCTTTGAGCTTGATTCATCTGGGCTTGACTGGGGTTCTGGACTCTTGGGTGTCTTGTTTCTTCCTTTCTTGTTTAGTGGAATCTTGTCTCCTTCTGATTAGTACCAGCTTAGAGAAGAGGAGGGGGCAGGGGAGGGCTCTTTGCTTTCAGGGTCTGGGGTCTTCTCATTTGTCTTCTGTTTCTTTGAGGGCTCTTTGGCTGGTTTTTTGTTGGGGTAGGAACTTTGGGCCTTTCCAGAGGCTTTGGGTACTTTCTTGGTTGACTTGGGGTTCTTTTGTGGCTTCTTGGAAGATTTGTCCTACAATAATTAGAGTAGAGTTCATAAAGTAAGAATAATCATGTGAGACATGAATAAAATTTAATAATAATCACTTGTTTTAAATTTTATTATTAAGTAAATAGTTTATAAAAGTATAGAAAGTAATTTTAGAGCTAGTTTATTAGTAAAGAATAGGGGGGAAACCATGTTTAAATAAAAAGTTAATATTCTGGTAGTCACAATAGTCAAAAATATTTAATTTAGTTTATCAGAATAAAAAAGGCTTTTTATTTTGACGTGACATACTAACAATCAGCATTAAAGTAGAAAAACACTATGTAAATCACTTATAAAGCTTGGTTAATATTTTCTGGAGTTGGTTTTTTAAGTCCAAAATTGATTATTTTTCAATTTAAAAAATTTAAAGATTTGCATATGTAACTTATGAAAACTAAATAATAGGGATTGTAGAGGGAATTCTAAAGTACAGCCCTGGGTACTTTGGCCTGAATTACCATACCATTGTATATGTGCCTTTTGTTAAGCAGCAGTGTTTTACTAATAAACAAGTGAAGGTGTTAACATTCAGGTAGTCAGCGTTCTTTTATAGTAACTCTCATATTAAATCTTGCTTAAATTATGTCGCTTTGTTTGCTTAGCCTAACCCCTTTGTTGCAATTTAGTTGACAAATCAATTTGACACAAATTTGACATTATAATTACATATATAATTTCTAGTTTTAACATATGCGTTTTGGCTTAAGTAGACTTCCAGAAATAAGCTATAGTTTATCCAGTGAGTTTAAAATAACAGTAAATATCTAAATAATACAAAGAATGCTCTGAAAGTTGACATATGTCTTTGTTCAATGCTTATCTTATTGTTTATTTAATAAAAACAGTAGTATAAAATATAAAGAATAGTTATTTTTAGAATATTGTATGATTTATTAACAAAAACATGGATTCTAATCTGGGGTTGACATCCAGATATTACTTACTGTAGTCAACCTTAATGTAAAAGTACAAAGAAACCTATATTTTCATAGTAAATTATATTAGTTTTTTGCCTTAAAATTAAGCCTTTGTTTAAATGGTGTTCACATTATGTCTGTTCCTTTAAAAAATTTTCAATTCTGACTTAATAATTCATTATGAAAAATTAGCTTAGTTTTGGAAATGCCCAATTTTGGCAGATAAATACTAAAATAATGTCAACTTACTGAATGTCAACAAATTGTTGACATTCAGTAAGCCAACTTGCAAAATTAGTTAATTCTGGCAGTTGCCCAATACATTAACACTTTTGTAGTAAACTGATAGTTTATTTTTCCCCTTTCTTCCTTGAAAGGAAGTTTTATGGCCCCTGTCTATGCCGGGGGCCAAAAAACTTTTAAAAAATTTCTGCATCATCAGGAGGGTAGCTCATATATCATTATATGGTTTTATAGTTGCTATATTAGTGATTTAGAGTGCAGAATATTGCATCATTTCCAGTTTAGACAATTTTAAATTTCACTTAATTTCATGGCTAAACATGGTTGTTGAGATTGGATTTTTCATTTGATTTTATCCAGAGTGAAGCTTCTTGATTTGGGTTGATTTGTCCTAGTTTCTTACCGTACATTCAATTTGGATTCCAGTTCCCGCAATTAATATCTGAGTTTACTAGTGGCATTAAAAAGTGATTTGAAATTTGGTTCTTGGATTTGACAATCCTGCAATTTCAAAAAATATAGTAAACTTAATGAAAATGGTTAATGGATTTGAACACTTCAAATCTGATTTGAGTTAATTCATTTTGTCCATTGGAAATGTGCAGCTCAACTTGAACTTTGCAAAGTGTCTATGAGTTCCCGCATTTTCAAATATTAAATAAATACTCAAAAAAATCAATTTAATTAAAAAAAGGCCATCCACAAAAGTGATTTGAAATTTGGACCAAGGATTTGACAATCCCAAATTTTTACGTTCAGGTTCTGAATCTACAGTAAGCAATACCGCCTGGATCCTGGGCTTCTATTTCTTCCACATTGTCAAGTAAGTATTTGGTCCAGCTTTCAAAGAGCCCTTGAGTGACCAATTTCTCATGACCATGCTGATAAATCAGATCCTATTGGGTGACCCTCAAATTACATCAATTTATCAACATCAGCTTACAAGGGGACTTTGGATTCAACTGTCAAACTGAAGCAGCTGTAACCCATTTTCAATCAATCATTTGATTTAATTCTGTTAAATTGATCAATTTTGTTAAAGGTTTTTGGGCTTTCCGCGCTTTCCTACTTGGCCAAATAATTCCTGGTATTCTGGAATTTACTGTGACACAGGCATCTGCTAATCCAGATTGTGTATCAACACTGGCATATGGAATTGGCAAATTTATCCAAGGGGTCACCCAGGGAAGCCAGAATCCAGAAACAGCAAATCAGATGGTACCATCTGGTTCCCAAGACAGACACATCCCACCATCAGCCAATCAGCCTGCAAGATGCAGAAGAAAATTGATCACCCCAGAAATTGTTCTTGAAATGATCAAAAAGCAAGGGATGCTTATGTCCCTTGGGAAAATAGCAGCTGTGATGGGGTTTTCAAAGTCCACTGTGGCTGCAACCCTGCAAGCCCATGCCAACTGTGGCCCCCCTCCCAAGAAGACCCAACTGGTGCCCATACATCAACCAATGGATCAAAATCCCACCCTCTCAGGATGATTATCATGAAACGTAACTCCTGGATGCCCCTGGTCCAGGTGTGTCTCCAACTGGGACTCCACAACATTTTCACCAATAAGAGAACAGTCAATTTGTGGATGAAAGGAGTTATGGTTGCTGTTAGAATCTTATTCAATCAAGTTCTCAGTGACCCCAGTTTGGTGGATACTAACTCCTATGAGTCTGACATTATTAAATTCATCAAAGAGAGAGCAATGAGGATATGTAATGATGTAATCCTCTTTTCCTATGTAAAAATTTCTGCAAGTATTCAAAACTTTGGGTAAAAGCACATCCAATCTGACATTTACAAGTGCGGCCCAATTTTGTATTGATTTGTTGGAGTTTTTTGGCAATTTCCCTATTGGGTGTCAATTATTACTTCACTTTGTCAAATACTTCAGATGGGTATGCCTACCAGACAGAGCTCAAGGACATGCTGATGGAGTGAGCTATCCAACAAGCAATGTACACAGTTGTAATGAGTGCTGAGATGGAACAGCAGGAATGGGCAACCAAGTAAATTACAGCTTCAGGGCATACCTGTTGAACTTACCTGTGAGGTTCCTGGTCACCAGTCCCCAAAGTGTGTCCTGGATTGTAGCCAGGGACCGGCTGGAAGGGATTGTCATTCTCTATTAAGGGAAAATGTATCTCAGAAATATGTATAGGGGTTGAAATGTGCTTTTATTCACTCTCAGAAGGAAGATCCCCTTAGAAACCTTCTGGTATATGGCCCGGGGGATCAAGGAAACAATATAGATTTGCCAATACTTGTAGTCCTCCAACAATATCTTGGATTCCTTGTACTTGGTCTTGGAGTTCTGAACCTTAGTCTTGGACTTCTGCTCCTTAGACTTGGACTCCTTCTCCTTAAACTTGGACTCTGACACTGCGCTTAGGATCCAGCTTCCTATTCTTGGGCTCCTGCTCCGTTATCTTGGGTTGTATCAGTCCTACCAAGCTCCTGCTGGTGATCAAAAGGCTTCCAAAACCTCTTGGCAGAAACTCAGAAGGCCTCAGAAAGATCCCGTCAAAGACCCAGAAAGACCTTCAAAAGACTTCAAAAAGACCCTGTAACTTTCCAGCCAGCCACCTTCTTATAGTGTCCTTTTCCCAACGGTTCCGCCTTCAACATGGCTTTTTTCAAAAGCTTAAACCATTGCCGCTCACTTTTTCCTATAATAACTTAAGCTTACATGCTTACTTTCTCAAAAGCTTAAAGTATTAATTCACTATTTCCTTGCTTATACTTTAAGCTTTTGGCTCCCAACCAATCATTTTCATCAGGAAACCTGCCAGAACTCAACCAATGAATGCAGAGCGCAGAAATAGACCATTTCCAAAGTTCCACTGGGATCCAACTATGAAAATAATTTCCACAACTCAAATTGCTCAAACTGACAACTCTTTGCGCACCAAAGCGTTAACAGGTCCATTATTCCGGCACCAGTCTTCCCTGCATTCAACCTGAACCAATTTAAATAGTAGAATGCTATTTAAAATGTTCTTTTTGAACCTCTTCAACATTTTCCCCATATATTTACAAATATAGTAAAATCCAAGGAAAACGTCCCACCAAAACAACTTTGTATTCAGCTCTCATAGCAACATACCTTCATCTATCCTAGGAACTTAATAAATAAATATCTTACCCACACTTTTATCCACATTCCTTCTTGATTTTACTACTAAACCAAGGCAAAATATTCCACATTTTACCACCTTGGCAAATCAATTTGGCAAAATCTTGGCTCATTTCTCTGGACCACCAGTTCTTCATCATCTTATGATCCTTCTGCCAGCTCATTTCAGTCTCCAACAGCTCATACCAGTACTACAGCTACTTCTTCAACAGAAGTCACTAAACTTCCCCTTGGCCAACATAAGCCCTACCTTCAAACCACAAAAATGTGGACTGTCACACTACCCTACCAACCACACTAACATTCATCTTGCAGATGTATGTCTTTCTAATTTTGGTTTAGCTCTCAGGCTCTCTAAGCCTGCCACCTACAACAAACTGTGCACCCAAATTGAGAAAGGGTTCAAGCTATTTCCATCCATATTTGCCCAGGACTTATCTGATCACATCATCTTCTATGCAAGTGATAGTGATAATTCAAGAAAAACCCCCCTCCCCCACACTCATCCATTTGGTTTTTCAAGCCCATATATGTGACAGAAGAAGAATTTGAGCAATTGAAGCAATCAGCTCTTGCTGCCTCTTCCCAGTCAACAAATCCTGCCTCTCCAACTCCCCCATTAAGACCAAGCCACCAGCCTTCTAACCCTGACTCCCAATCCATCACCCAATCCCTCCCACTACCTCTGATGCTGTTCCTTTTACAGGCGCAGATGATGGCAACATATATTCTGCACATTCCTTCCCCTACTTGTCCCTTGATGAATAAAACAAACCCTTTCTTTTTGGCAACTTATTAAAATTGATATTCTTTCTTTCAATTCATAATTAATAATATATTCTTTTTACATTATTGGAATTCCCCATATTTAAAAAAAATGTTGTAGATTTGATGTGGTAACAAACAATTAGTTGCATGAATATTTTTCATTATCAATAATTAATTAAGTACCAACAAATGTAAATATTACATTAAAAGATTGCAGCTAGATGTTAACTTTTGACATTTAGATATTATATGCATAACTCAATGTGTTTTTTAATGAAATTCATTGTAAATGTGTATGCTTCATTGTGATTTTATAATTAAACTGTGTCTATATTAAGGAGCTATCAACAATTATTAAAAATATTGATACATAATGCATTCCACAGCTTTTATATTTACCTATTGATAATGCTTAGTAAAATTAATGGTCGTAAACAGTGATTGATTGATCCATTGAATTATTACTAGCTCAAAAAATCAAATTTAAATTTTCCAGAATCATTATCAATGGGTAAATATAAAAGCTTTAAATTGCATTATGTATCAATATTTGTAATAAGTGTTAATGGCACCCTAATATAGACACAGCCAAATTATAAAATCACAATGAAAAATACCACGTTAAAAATGAATTTTATTATACAAAACACATTGAGTTATACACATAAACAGAATTAACATGACTAGCAATACAACCTAGCATAGTTAATATTCAATAAAACATTCACAATTCAATGTGAGATATCAATAAAATACTAGTTTTTCAAATAAAATAAATGGTACATAAGGGATAATCTAATCTACATGTACTAATTCAGATGGCTAGTTTAGTGCAATTCTGGTGTATTTTGTAGTATTTTATGCTATTTTTTTATAGTTGCAATTATTTGTAGTATTTGTAATAGTTGTTAATAAAGTGTATTCATTTTCTAGAATTTCCTGATTATGTGTTGAGGGTAGTAGTATAAGACCTTTATTTGGGATATAATTTAAACAATATGTCTAATATCTACAACCCTGTACATGAATTAGAAGAACACCTACAGAAATTTTTTAAGATTGAAAGAAACATTAAGGAAATAGTAGCAGAAACATTAGGGAATGGGGGCGCTCAATAGTCCAAGGAAATGAAGTTGCAAAAAATAACTTGGGAACAATTATCCAAGATCAACATAAATAAAAATTAATTAATCAACAGGGAAATTTTTTTATCAAGTTTAAATTTCAAAGATGCAATTTATAACTCATTTGAGTTCTTGCAAAGTGCCAGAGGAAAAAATAAAAAAAAGCTGATAGAAGAAATTGGAGCAAAAAAATGAAATGAACACAAATGAAAGGAATGAAGGAAATAAAAATATGGAAATGGAAATGAACAAAGGAAATGAAGAATAATCAAGAGGCAGAAGTGCTTCAAGAATGGAGGAAATTTTATCAAATTACTGTAAATTCAGAACCTGAACGTAAAAATGCAGGATTGTCAAATCCTTGGTCCAAAATTTCAAATCACTTTTGCAGGCAACTCAGCTGAGTGAAAAATAAAATATTTAATAAAATCAACCATTTAATTTGACTTTTTTGATTTATTTAAATTGGCAAATTTTGAATCTCCTGAGCAGATAACTCAACTAACAAAAGACAAAACACAGCAAACAAATGCAGGATTCTTATGTATGATTTAATATTTCCTGTATGTCAAACAAATCATAGATATCATGTAAAAATTAATAAATCTGAAATTGTGGGATTTTCAAATCCAAGAACCAAATTTCAAATCAAAAATGAGGTGAATTTGAAATAAATATAATTTATAGGTATCTCAAAAAGGAAATCAAAGGATCTAGAGTGGATTTGTGCTGATTCTTTTAGAAAGCACAGGCATTCTCAAAAATCACCATATTCCATTTTAGTGCAGCTAAAATTTAGATCCTACTATTCACAAAATTAACATATTTGACAATAAAATTGACTAAAATATACACTTGTATTTTTGAGTTTAAGTTTTTTAATAAAAATTTATTATGCTTCTTCCAATAACAACCAAATAAACAAGCTGTTCCCTGGCCTTGACAAAATCATGCAGGGCTACATTGGGTCTTCTAATAGTGAAGCCTCTCTCTATGGCCTCTCCCAACCCGCAGCTCCTCTGCAAGCACCACCCAGGAGAGTGTTCTTTCTCCTGTGTCCTCAAGCATGGCCCAGTTTGCCCATCACGCACAGGCAGTTGCTAACCCAAATCATACAGCAACACTAGCATCTGGAATTGACCAAGTGAGTCATGGGGCCACCAATGGAAGCCAGAATCCAGAAACAGCCAATAAGATGACACTGTCTGGTTCTCAAGGCAGACACACCCCGGCTCCAGCCAATCAGCCTGCAAGACGCAGAAGAAAATTAATCACTCCGGAGATTGTTCTTGAAATGGTTAAAAAGCAAGTGTGGTGATCCACATGTGTGCTGTTTTGCAGGCGAGGGTTGATTTGGCTTCAAATAAAGACAATATGCTGAAGAGTGACAATGTGTGGTTAGCTGGTGACGCTGTAAACTAGTAGGTAACATAGGGCTACTAGGGGTAAGTAGGGTGAGCCTAGTAGGTAACATGGGACTACTAGGGTAAGTAAGGCCTGCCTGGTAGGTAACATAGGACTACCAGGGGCAGATGTTGCCTCCACCCAGCAAAAGAAATTGGCTGCTTTGGGCTATAGTGCTTCACCTTGCAGGGAATTTTGGCTGTGGAAGGGTGAAGATTGAAATAGCAAGCAGGGAACTTTGTCTGTCTGGGGGGAGTAGGTTTTGAACCCCTGGCGGGTAACGTGAGCTGCCAGGGAGAGGAAGAGCTTTGAGAGCTCTACATACTCTAATACACTTGCAGGAGGTCTGTGAGCAAGCACCCTACCTAACAGACTGGTAGGGTGTCCTTGTTTATGCCCCTATGGGAGCTTTGGGGGAACCCAAAGTGAGCATTCAAGGGCATAGATTTGCTCAGAGGTGTCACCAAGGCAGTTTGCTTGGGGAAACAAGCTGCAGAACTTGGTGTGATCAGGCCTCTGGGAAGCAGAGCTGATTACTCTGCAACTGAAAGCCCATACTTGATCACCTGGGTGAGTAAAAGCAACGCATAGACATTGATCTATGGTTGAATGGCCTAAGTGAAATGCACTTGCAAGGGCCCAGCCAAACACCAGTTTGATGTAGACTCATGCCTGGATCTATAAGTTCTGGTAATGGGGACTGAGATAAAGAACTAAGGTGGTTCACAGAATTAACAGAGAAGACTAGCAGGAGGGACTGTTTGGTCACAGTGAAGGCTAGTTGATGGACTGTTAATTCATATTGAATTGTAGGAACCAAAATAGTTTGGTGTGTAGAAGGAACAAAGGAGGTTCCTAGTGAGGATTTGTTGAGGAACTGGCTGAGGAGAAGTTGAAGAACAAGAAGATTATGACGTAGGACTAGCTGATCATAAAGCAGGATGACCAAAGGACCAGAAGTTTGTGTGAAGGACTGAAGAGCTGAGAGGATGAACTATCCAGACTGGATGCAGAGGCTGGAAAAGCTGATTTTGGTGTCTTTTGAGAGGAAAATAGATAAAAAGAATCAGTTAAATAATAATTAAATACTGTCTGATTATAATTAAAAAAGGAATTAAAATCATATAATTAAAAATAAAGAGGAGGGAAAATAACATATAAGTTGTTAGAACTATATTTTATTTCAAAACAAATAATTGAAGAGGAAATGAGCTAGAAAGAAGCTGGAAAAAGAATGGAGAAACTGTAAGGGCAAAAGAGCAAATTTTGCTGAGAACAACTAGGAGAGCCAAAAAGACGAGCAGCAAGAAGGCTTGAAGTTGAAAAACGTTGAAAGAAACATGGAGGAACATTGAAAAATCAAGGGGTCAAAATTTGCCTAATTAAAACATATGTGGAAGCGCTTGAGATTTGCCAGGGAAACGTGACGGGAATTACGGCAAACCCGTTTGAAACGCAGAGCAGTTGTTTACCTGGAGCAAGATAGCCTCAAGTTTGAACCAGGGTCAAGGACAGGTCATCCAGGGAAACCTTTTTGGCAAAACTTTTGAATCAAGGCATGTGATTGGCTGCAAGCTGGAGTCTATTTGATCAGTGTTTTAAGTGCTTTAACTTAAGAGTTAGAGCCTGAAAAATGAGGAGCAGAAGCAGAAAATTCAGGGCTTTCATTGGCTGAAGTAAGTTTAAAGGTTTAATATATTATAGAAGGAGAAAAACAGGATAGTTTAAGCTTTGAAGAACCAGAGTTCTAAGAGAGGTTTTTGGTCTGAAACAAGGGGCTATAAAAGTGAGAGCTATCTGAGACTCTTCAGGGACTGGATTAAGTGGATTGCAAAGGCCACAAAAGCTACAAAAGGAGTCAAAGACCAAGAATAGGAAACCAGAGCTGGAACAGACTGCAGGAGCCCAAGATTAGAACACAGGAGCCCAAGACCAAAGCGCAGGAGCCCAAGACCAAGGAGCAGGAGCCAAAGACCAAGTACAAGGAGTCCAAGAGATTGTTAAAGGACTCCAAGTATTGGCACAAACACCTCATTATTCCCTATCCCAAAGCCATATATCAGAAGTTTTCTAAGGGGATCTTCCTTCTGACTGTAAATAAAGTGCCTATTACAACCCCTATCCAAATTTCATGCGTTAAGAAAGGATATAAGTTCTATGAGTTAATTACCCCACATTTTCTATCCTAGCCCAGAGGACAAGGAATCCTATTGCCTAGGGTGCAGGAAGTTTGCCTCTAGTAAGTCTGCCCAGGAGGAGTGGGAGAAGGTGACTAGGCATCTGGAAATGACAAATAGAGGAAGAGAGTTAATTAGGGGAGAGTTTGCAAGACTATTACAGGATTGGTATTGGCCTACAGAAGGGCTGGCGCCTGCTGAAGTACAAGTGTATGGGGGAGACGCTTGCCTAGTGATTGGGGAGGTACTGGAGGAGTTTGCTCTTATGAAGGCCAAGTATAAGCTTCTAAACAACTATTCACCACTGTTGGAGAATGACAACTCCTCCAAGCCGGTCCCTGGCTACAACCCAGGACACACTTTGGGGACTGATGACCAGGAACCCCACAGCAAGGGATGCTAATGTCCCTTGGGGAAATTGCGGCTGCAATGGGTTTTGCAAAGTCCAGTGTGACTGCAACCCTGCGAGCCCACACCAACTGTGGCCCCCTACCAAGAAGACCCTGACTGGTGCCTGTACTTCAACCAAAGGTGACACAGTACATCCCCTTATGATGGCCAATATGAAACTTGACCTGTGGATGCCCCTGGTCCAGGTACGTCTCCAGCTGGGACTCCACAGCATATTCACCAATAAGAGAATGGTGAATTTGTGGATGCACAGAGTTATGGTTGCCGCCAGAATCCTATCCAATCAGGTTCTTGGTGGACCCAGTTTGATGGATACCAATCCATACAATTCAAACATCATCAATTTTATTAAAGGGAGGGCAATAAGGGCCAGTAATGATGTAATCTTCTTGTCCTATGTCAAAATTTCTGCAAGTATCCAAGACTTTGGGTAAAAGCACATCCAATCTGACATTTACAAGTGCGGCCCAATTTTGTATTAATTTATTAGAGTTTTATTGGCAGTTTCCCCATTGGGCGTCAATTATTACTCAGTAATATCAACTAATGCAGATGGGTATGCCTACCAGACAAAGCTCAAGGCCATGCTGGAGGAGTGGGCCACACAGAAAAAAGTGTACACAATTTGTACTGAGTGCCAAGATGGAGCAGCCGGAATGTGCAACCCAAGAAATCAAGGCTGCAGGGCATACCTGTTGGTCCTATCCCACCAACTACGCTGACTTGCATTTTGCAGATGTATGTCTTTACAATTTTGCTTCTGCTCTCAGGCGCTTAAAGCCTGCCACCTACAACAAACTGTGCACCCAAATTGATAAGGCTTATGAGCTTTTCCCTTCTGTGTTTGTCCAGGACCTATCAGATCTTGTCATTTTCTATGCAAGTGAAAGTGATAAGTCCAGAAAGAACTCCTGCCTCCCCCCTTGCCCATACATCTGTTTTTTCAAGCCTGCATATGTGACAGAAGAAGAATTTGAGTAATTGAAGCAATCAGCTCTTGCCGCTCCTTCCCAGTCAACCAACCCTGCTGCCCCAACCTCCTATCAAGCCACCTACCTTCCAACCCTGACTCCCAAACCACCACCTATCCCCCCCACTATCTATGTTGCCATCCCTTTTACAGGCGCAGATGAAGGTGATGTTCATTCTGCCCAGTCCCTCCCCTTCTTGTCCTTTGATGAGTAAAATAAATCTTTTCTTTGTGACAACTTATTAAAGTTGATATTATTTCTTCCAATTCATAATCAATAATATATTTTTTATATTATTGTCATTCCATATAATTAATAAAATGGTATACATCTGATAGAGTAACATATAATTATTTGCATGAATATTTTTCTAGCATTATTAATAAAATAAAGCCCATAAATGTAAAGTTATATTAGTATATTGCAATTAGACGTCAACTCTTGATATTTAGTTGTTGTGTGTATAACTCAATGCAATTTATTTTAATAAAATTCATTGTAAACTTGGCCTTTTTTATTGTAATTTATTGAAATATACTGTGTTTATATTAGAGAGCCATTAACACTTAGTACAAATATTGATACATAGTGCATTTTACAGCCTGTATATTTACGTATTGGTAATAATTCTGTAAACTTTTCAGTTGGATTTTACAAGGTAATAATAATGTAATGTGTTAATAAATTACAGTTTACTGTCATTAATTGGTTGATTTTCTTTGCTGTGGCAATTGTGCATTTTCTGATATTTACGCACTAGTATCTAATTGGTTAGATTTACATCCAATTGCTCAGGCAATAGGAAAACAAGTTGGCACCCTGACCACATCTGGTCTCAGGATTGCAACTTGATTTCCTATTGCCTGTGCAATTGGATGTGAAGCCAGCCAATTGGATACTAGTACGTAAACATCAGAAAATGAACTATTGCCACAGCAAAGAAAATCAGCCAATTAATGGTAATAAACAGTAATTTATTAACCCATTACATTATTATTACCTCACAAAATCTGACTAAAAGTTTAGGGAATTATTACCAATAGGTAAATATACAGGCTGTAAAATGCACTATGTATCAATATTTGTACTAAACGTCAATGGCTCTCTAATATAAACACAGTATATTTCAATAAATTACAATAAAAAAGTCCAAGTTTACAATGAATTTTATTAAAATAAATTGCATTGAGTTATACACACAACATCTAAATATAATGAGTTGACGTCTAATTGCAATATACTAATATAAATTTACATTTATGGTCTTCAACTTATTTATAATGATGAAAAATATTAATGTGTTGAGGATAGTACTATAAAAACCAGTTTTTTGATGTAATTCAAACAAAATACCAAATATCTACAGCCTAATCAACAAATTAGAGTCAGCTCTCCAAAAGGTGGTCAAGCTTGAACATAAAATAAGGGAAATTGTGGTAAATCAACTTGGAAATGAGGGAAGGGCCTTGGTCTAGCAAAAAGAAACTGCAAAAAATAGCCTGGGAACAATGGTCAATGAAGAACACAAGGAAATAATTTTAAATCTTCAAAAGGAAATACTCAAGCGGTTAGATTTCAAAAGTGAAAGTTACAACTTGTGGGAATTTGCAAAAACTAATAGAAAGAATACTCAAAAAATCAAACTAATTGAAGGAAATGAAATTTCAAAGGAAATCAACACAAATGAAGAGGAAACCGACCAAATGAAAACAGAAGAAAACAAAACACAAGCAAGAAGTAGGAGTGTTGAGCAACTTGTGTTATTGCTGATATGTTCAAAGCTAAAGATAGATGTTAGCCTTGCCAATTTACTCTACCTAATCCTATACAAGAGCACTACAGACTACAATAGAATAGAACTTTGAAGATAATTATGTTTATTGAAACTGGAGTACAATCTAGCCAGCGGCTGCAATCTATCCAGGTTAAGTAAGAACTTCTTGTTATCCTTTTAGGCATCTATATCAATATATACTGCAACAACCCTTGTTCTTGTCCTTTCAGACAGTTCTCAGTGGCTACCTTTGCAATAGGTCCATTTTTGCTGGCTGCGCCTATCCTGATTAGCTATCCTTGGCACGTGTGTTGCTACTGGCCTTGACAGGTGTACATGGCACTTCAGCTACAGCCTATGCTCTTCTTGACCTAGCCTAATATTGTTTGCTGGTTGGCTGTATCTTAAACGCCTATTATTATGCTGTGAAACTTTGCCATATTTAGTTGGTGCTTAGAAATTGTCGCTGTTCAGCCCTCTCACATTGGAAGGTGGAATTCCAGTATTCCATTTGTAGGGCTTAATCAGTTATCCTTTTCTGGCTGGCAGCCTTCTGCTTATTAATACAATGGATCAAATTGGAGATTATACACTGTATAATAGCAGACTCAATCCAGTATCAACCTGTGGATTATCTGCCGTGTAATGCTGACCCAAACCAATAGGAAGCTCAATTATACGCCGTGTAATGCTGTCCCAGACTTGGTATTTCCTTGGTGTATGTGCATCACTTGTTTGATATGCTCATAGACGCCATCAGGCTGGGTGAGGCTGGGTTGATACAACTTCCAGCAGGATGGTATGGGCAATATACAGTTGATGATTTAGTGATTACACGCTGTGCAATCAGTGATAATCACTATATTGACTAACGTTTATACAGCGTATAATAGCCATATCAACTAGTAATTATACAGCATGTGATAAAACATCAGAACAATAATCAGTTATAATATGGCGTATAATTGTTGCATCTATCCTAATAAACTAACAATTATATGGCGCATAACTGCTATATCCATTATAATATACTAGTGATTATACGGCGTATAACTGCCATATCATTCATAATACATTAGTGATTATACAACGTATAATTACTACACTGGTTAGAGTATCAGCCTAGTGATTTTATGGTGTGTAAATGTAATGATCTGGGTGCAATGATTAGCCTGATTGTTTGTGGCCAATCAGCCTAACCTCACAACAAGCGCTTCAAGAAATACTGAAAATTTATCAAATGAAAATCAAGAGGAAGCACAAGTTACAAGAAAGATAAAGAAGATAAGACTCAGGAAATCAAATGAAGAGCAGCCAACGCTCATGAAGTTTGCTGAAGGAGCGCCTGTGACTGAGGAGGCCACAGGGGAAACAATTAGTAAGTCTTTTCAATGTTTTACTTACATTTACTTCAGTTATAACTAGGGATTGGGACAAGGTTGCAGAAGTGGCAGCTTTTACGCCAAGTTGGTTCTACAGGGGTTACCAGTTGCTGGTAGCCCCTGTAAATAAATAAATAAAAATCAAACAAATAAAATAATTCAAATTAATATGAATAATTTTTCAAATATCAAAGCTAGAGATAAGGAATATTTACTACCCGTGGGGTGCTTGCCGTGGATTAGGGAAGCATACAAAATAGGAGCAAGTATCAACTTCAAAGAGATGAATGAAATTTGCGGGGATATCAAATTAAACTTTGACAAATATATCTATGAAAGCATTAAACAATTCTCATTTGCAAACATCAACAAATATGAAAAAACTTAATAAAAACCAACTTTCAAATAAGAAATGAATATCTAAAAATTGAAATTTTTAATGAATTATTCAAAGCATTATCAAATAAAGTTGGGGATGCAGTCCTTGTGAATAATTTTAAGCCTTTATTTATTTTGTTTGCCAAGCCATGGGGGCAGATACAAGTTGGACGCCCTCTGGAACCATCTTCAAATTCAGTAATACATCCTATATAAACAGATTAGCTCAATTATATAAAAAATTATACATGTTCTCTGAAAAATATACCTTGCAAAGAATTCATGTTGCTGTATACCTAGGAATACTGTTGCACTGCATATTCAAAACAAACATCAAAAAGTTGGAAGATGTACCTATAAAATCAATATATGCCAATTAGCACTAGAATGCCAGAAGACACCGCGGGGGTATAGGACAGTCAAGCACGTCCTATATGACTCCTTTGCAGTGACATTGTTGTATGGGTACTATGTGCCTCCCAAAAATAATCTACTAATTGATTTGCTCACCTGCCTACCTTTTATCAAGCGTTTGGCAACCACCGGGGTGCAGGGTGCCACCCCTCTAGCAATTGCATCACAGGTTGTCCACCATGTACAGAAGAGTATGTAAATCCAGTTAGACGCTTTAGCCAAAAATTTGATTTCATGGTATAATTCCCCAGAATAATTGCATTCCATTTGAAAGTTGCATATCCCTAATAAATTTTATTCCCTTGCAAATTAAATTTTTTATTTTTTTTAAATATTTAAATTTAAACACTGTAAATTTAGAACCTAAAGGTAAAAATGAGGGATTGTTAAATTGTTTTTGCGTGAACTCACCAACTTAATGGAGTAATTTTCATCCCAGAACAACTTTATTTTTTTATATAAAATGATGAAAAGTATTCCAGTAAGTTGGTGAGTTCACGCAAAAACAATTTGACAATCCCACATTTTCACCTTTAGGTTCTAAATCTACAGTATTGACAATTTAATATTTAAATTTAAATATTTAATTTTAAATATTAATAATGATTTTTTAATATTTAAAATTTAATAGTTCAATTATAATAGTAATATATCTAAATATATAATAAGACTTTAGTTATAGTTACAAACACGTCACATAATAAAAAAGCATTAAAATGTTTTTATTTGCTGGCTTGTTGAGTACAGGTTCCTTTATTACATAGTTAAACATCAGGAACTGATTTTATCTGCAACAGACAGCCTGCTCCATTTATGTTTTAAACAAGTGATTGTTTAGAACTCAACTTCTTTCCCTTGTAATACTGTAAATTCAGAACCTGAATGTAAAAATGCAGGATTGTCAAATCCTTGGTCCAAATTTCAAATCACTTTTGTGGATGGCCTTTTTTTAATTAAATTGATTTTTTTGAGTATTTATTTGAATATTTGAAAATGCGGGAACTAATAGACACTTTGCAAAGTTCAAGTTAAACTGCATATTTCCAATGGATAAAATTAATTAACTGGAATCAGATTTGAAGTGTTCAAATCCATCAATCATTTTCATTAAGTTTACTATATTTTTTGAAATTGCGGGATTGTCAAATCCAAGAACCAAATTTCAAATCACTTTTGAATGGCACTAGTAAACTCAGATATTAATTGCGGGAACTGGAATCCAATTTAATGTACAGTAAGCACACTAGGAAACACCAACCCAAATAAAGAAGCTCCACCACAACTAAAATCAAATGAAAAATCCAATCTCAATAACCATAATTAGACATAAAAATTAAGTGAGATAGGAAATTGTCTAAACATGGAAAGTATACAATATTATTCACTTCAAATCACCAATATAGAAACTCTGCTACTATTCAAGGCTAAATCAAGAGAAAACAAGTACCCACAACTAAACCAACAACTCCAAATAAATACATATTTAATCTAAAACATATTTTTTATTTTATTTTTATGGACTGTCATTTGCATTCCCAACCCTCTCCTGCACCAGCCTGCGGGGCAGCCTGTCCACAATGGCATCCCAGAGGGTCCAAGAACAGACCCAGAACCCAACTTGATGGGAGTCATGCCAATACACAGGCCTCCCAAGGTGTCAGCGCCAGCAACCACCTCCTGCATCCCAAGCCAGAACTACCAGCTTGAATCCCAGGCAGAAGCCACTCTCAAGGCCTGCCACAAAAGTCTCCTACACCAGGGTCACCAGGAATAATGAGGTTACTTGCATCTCCACCATTTACCCAGTTGTCACCCAGCCCCACACTCTTGATCCAAGAGTTTCTACTTCCTGCCCCTGTGTCTTTGACACCACCTACAAGCCATTGGCAGCCACTGTTGAGCCATCTGCACCTATTGTGTATTCAACCATTGACAGTGCCACTGCAAGCAAGCGTGATCCCACCTTCTACACAAAGGTCCCCATCCCCTGTGTCAAGCCTGGTAGCCATGATGCCATGGTACCTGCCAAGGACCGGCGTTGGTTGACAGATAGTGAGCGTGAAGCTCTCCTCAACTGCTTGAATGGGGGAATGTTGGTTTGGGATATTGCGTCCCAATTTGGTGTCACAGCCAGATACATTGCCAACATCAATACCAAGTATGGCAACACCAGGTGAATTGCCAAATCCACCAAGGCTAAGCGGCAGCCCAAACTCCTTCAGCCTGTTCATATTGATGCAATCAAGCAGTGGATAGCCAAGGATTGCCATCTGGACACACTTGCTGTCCAATCAATGCTTGCCACAGAGTTTGGGCTTTCTGTTTCTAAAACCCTTGTTTACAAAGCAATGTTTGATTTGGGCTTCTTGTGGAAGGTGCTCAGAGTTTCTCTATATAATAGGAACAGTGAAAAGACCATTGAGGATTGACACATTTATGCCAAGACATATCTGGCACTAAAGAAGACTGGGATTTTCCAGTTCTTCTATATTGATGAATTGTTGTTTTCCTCCTCACTCAGGTCTAGGCATGGGTGGGTTGAGAAGGGGTCCAAGGACGGTATAGCCCATTTTGCAGCTGTCTGTTCCCAGACCTATTTCATGGTTGTGCTTCTTGGTCCTTGTGGGTTGGAACAGTATCAGATGATTAAAGGCTCCCATAACACCAGGACCTTTCTCAATTTTCTCCCGAGCTGTCAAGGAGTACCTGCAGATAAATTACAGCGGCACAACCAACATTTTTTGTACTTGATAATGTTGGGTTCCACAAAGTGGATCTAGTTGTGTTTGAATTCTCCCCATCAACAAAAACAACCACACCTTCAGCCACTGACTTACCAATTGTCCAATGAGACTTCTCTTCCTCCCGCCATATTCCCCATTCCTGAATCCAATTGAGGAGGTGTTTGGTTGGATCAAGAATAAGGTGAAACAAGGCCTTCCTCAGGACACTGAGGATCTATTCAATATTCCTGAGGTCAGCCAATTTGCAATGCCACCTGACGTGGTGGCGGCTTTTTAAAAGCACTCAGAATCCTTCCTCCCTAAAGCCCTGGCCTCCAAGCCAATCAGATAAATGGGTGCTCTGGGTTTTATTTGTTTTTATTTTTATTTATTTTGTTTTTATTAGGACTCAAAAATTATTATTTATATATAATAATGTGATGTTTGGATGTATTATAGACATTTAAGAATACGTAGAAAAGGTAAGTAAAATTAATTATACTAGGTATGAAGAATATATTTTTATTATAATGCACTGAATATTATATTGACTGTTGCGCTAACAAATGAATAAATTAAAAAAGATAGAAATAGAATTATTTTATTTAAATAATTGTGAGTTGTTGATGGTATTTTGGCTTTTTTAAGCCACAAATTGGACCTTGCATGTCATCATCTGATCCTTGTTATTTCAGTGCCACTATAGCCACACAACCACCTATGATTTTCATGTATTGCTTACTAATTAGTACTTAGGACGCAGGTCAAGTATATCAAATATGTTTAACAAATTACATTACAAGGGAAAGGTAATTCAAGTTCTAAACAATCATTTGTTTGAAACAATAGTGGAGCGGGCCGCATGATGCGGATAAATTAAATTCTCAATGTTTATCTATGTGATAAATAAACCTGTATTCAACGAGCTAATAAATAAAAACATTTTTAACTTATTTTTAATATTTGACGTAGTCAGAACTTTAACTAATGTCTTGTAATATATTTAGATATATTAATATTATAATTTACATACTAAAATTTAAAATAAAAAATAAAATATTAAAAGAGAAATTATAATTATAAATTGTAAAAGTTAAATATTAAAGTTTAAATATTTTAAATTTAACTATTTTTATTAAATTGTGATTTATTCTAATATCAAAATATTTTATATTTTCAATTTTAATATTGTAATATGTATCATTAAAATTTTAATATTAAATTTTAGATACTAAATATTTTTAATATTTAAATATGTAATATTAAAATTTTTATAGTAAAATTTTAATAGTAAATATTTCAGTATTAAAAATATTTAGTATTAAAATAAAAAAATTTAAAAAAAATTAATTTTCAAGGGGAAAAAATTTATTGGGGGGATGCTAATTGCAAAGGGAATGTGATTATTCCGGGGAATTATACCCCAAAATTAAATTTTCAGCTAATGCATCTAATTGGATCCACGTACTCTTCTGTATGTGGTGGACAACCCTGGATATGATTGCTAGAGGGGTGGCACCCTGTACCCCAGTGGTTGCTGATTGTTTGATAAAAGGCAGGCAGGTGAGCAAATTGACTAGTAGATTTTTTTGGGGGAGGGCACATAGTACCTGTATAGTGTTGCCAATGCAAATGAATCATAGAGGATGTGCTTGACTGTCCTGTATCCATGTGGTGTTTTCTGGCGGTCAAGGGCTACGCGGCAAATGTCCATTTAAATAGGTACATCCTCCAACTTTTTGACGTTAGTTTTTAATATGCAGTGGAGGAGGATTCCCAGGTATACCGCAACGTGGATTCTTTGTGAGGTATACTTTTCCAATAACATGTATAATTTTTTGAATGTTTTCACTAACCTATTAATATAGGACGTTTGGTTGAACTTGAAGAGGGTTCTGGGGGGCGCCTGACTTGAATCAGCCCCCCAGGCCTTGGCAAATGAAATAAATAAAGGTTTAAAATTATTCACAAGGACTGCATCCCCAACTTTATTTGATAGTGCCTTAAAAACTTCATTAAAAATTGCGGATTTCATATATTCATTTCCTATTTGAAAGTTGGTTTTTATTAAATTCTTTTCATATTTGTTGATGTTAGTGAAGGGGAATCATTGAATGCTTTTGTATATGTATTCATCAAAGTTCAGTTTGATATCCCCACAAATTTCATTCATTTCCTTGATTTTGATAGTTGCTCCTAGTTCATATGCTTCCCTTATCCATGGCAAGCACCCCGCAGGTGTTGAATATTCCCTATTTTGAGCTTTGATATTAAAAAATTATTCATATTCTGTTGAATTATTTTATTTATTTGATTTTTATTTGTTTGCTTTACAGGGGCCACCAATGACTGGTAACCCCCTTAAAACCAATTTGGCGTATAAGCTGACTCTTCTGTGACCTCTTCCCCATTCCTGGTGATGACTAAAATAAATATAAGTAAAACATAAAAAGACTTACTAATTGTTTCCCCTGTGGCCCCCTCAGCCACAGGTGCCACTTTGGCAAACTTCATGAGCGTTGGATGCTCTTCATTAATTTTTCTAGGCTTAATTATTCTTATATTTCTTTCTACTTGTGCTCCTTCTTGGTTTTCATTTGATAAAGCTTCTGTATTTCTTGAAGCACTTCTGCTTCTTGCTTGTGTTTCATTTTCATCTGTTTCCATTTGGTCAGTTTCCTCTTCATTGGTGTTGATTTCCTTTTGGATTTCTGTTCCTTCAATTAGTTTAATCTTATTTTTTTCTTTGGCCCCCTGCCAGAACTCCCACAAATTGTAGGCCGCGTTGTTGAACTTTAGACTTGATAAAATTGTTCCCTGTAGATTAAGTAATTTTTCTTTATTCTTTTCATCTATAATATTTCCCAATTTATCCAGAGCATCTTCTTTTGACTGTATCAGTGGCTGGCCCTTGTTACCCAGCTTTCCTGTCACTATTTCCCTGATATTTCTTTCTATCTCAACAACCTTTTGCAGGTGTGCTTCTAATTTGTTGATCAAGTTATAGATTTTTGACATATTGTTTGAATTCCATCAAAAAACTGGTTTTTATGGTACTATCTTCAATGCATACATATTTTTCATCTTCATTAATAAATTAAAGACAATAAACGTAAATATTGGATTAAAATATTGCAATTAGACACCAACTCTTGATAATTTTATATTATGTGCATAACTCAATGCATTTTGTTTAATAAAATTCATTGTAAACAAGGCCTTTTTCATTACAATTTAAAATAAATTGACTGTGTTTATATTAGAGAGCCATTAACACTTAGTACAAATATTGATACATAGTGCATTTTACAGTCTGTATATTTACCTATTGGTAATAATTCTGTAAACTTTTCAGTTGGATTTTACAAGGTAATAATAATGTAATGTGTTAATAAATTACAGTTTACTGTCATTAATTGGTTGATTTTCTTTGCTGTGGCAATTGTGCACTTTCTGATATTTACGCACTAGTATCTAATTATTTGGCTTCACATCCAATTGGATACTAGTACGTAAATATCAGAAAATGCACTGTTGCCACAGCAAAGAAAATCAGCCAATTAATGGTAATAAACAGTAATTTATTAACCCATTACATAATTATTACCTCACAAAATCCGACTGAAAAGTTTATAGAATTATTACCAATAGGTAAATATACAGGCTGTAAAATGCACTATGTATCAATATTTGTACTAAGTGTTAATGGCTCTCTAATATAAACACATTCCATTTAGATAAATTACAGTGAAAAAGGCCTAGTTTACAGTGACATTTATTAAACAAAATGCTTTGATTTATGCACATAATTTCTAAATATCAATAGTTGATGTCTAATTGCACTATTTTAATGCAATATTTACGTTTATTGTCTTTAATTTATTAATGATGTTAAAAAATATGTATGCTAATAATTTTAAGCTATTTGTAAAATTTACAACATTGTATTAATTATGGGAAATGTTGATAATGTAAAAAGAAAATATTATTAATTATGAATTGAAAGAGAGATATCAATTTTAATAAGTTGTCACAAAGAAAAGATTTATTTACTAATCAAAGGACAGGAAGCGGAGGGAATGGGAAGAATGAACGTTGCCTTCATCTGAGCCTGTGAGAGGGGCAGCATCAGAGATAGTGGGGAGGGAATGGGTGGTGGTTTGGGAGTCAGGGTTGGAAGGCAGGTGTCTTGATTGGGGGTTGGGGCAGCAGAGTTGGTTGACTGGGAAGGAGCGGCAAGAGCTGATTGCTTCAATTGCTCAAATTCTTCTTATGTCACATATGCAGGCTTGAAAAAACAGATGTATGGGCAAGGGGGGAGGCAGGAGTTCTTTCTGGACTTATCACTTTCACTTGCATAGAAAATGACAAGATCTGATAGGTCCTGGACAAACACAGAAGGGAAAAGCTCATAAGCCTTATCAATTTGGGTGCACAGTTTGTTGTAGGTGGCAGGCTTTAAGCGCCTGAGAGCAGAAGCAAAATTGTAAAGACATACATCTGCAAAATGCAAGTCAGCGTAGTTGGTGGGATAGGACCAACAGGTATGCCCTGCAGCCTTGATTTCTTGGGTTGCTCATTCCGGCTGCTCCATCTTGGCACTCAGTACAAATTGTGTACACTTTTTTCTGTGTGGCCCACTCCTCCAGCATGGCCTTGAGCTTTGTCTGGTAGGCATACCCATCTGCATTGGTTGATATTGCTGAGTAATAATTGATGCCCAATGGGGAAACTGCCAATAAAACCCTACAAAACAATACAAGGTTGGGCTGCGCTTGTACAAGTCAGACTGGATATGCTTTGCTCCAAAGTCTTGGATACTTGCAGAAATCTTAGTGTATGATAGGAAGATTACGTCATTACGGGCCCTCATTACCCTTCCTTTGATAAAATTAATAATAGTTGAATTGTAGGGGTCAGTGTCCATCAAACTGGGGCCACTGAGAACTTGATTGGACAAGATACTAGCAGCAACCACACTTCTGTGCATCCACAAATCACTGTTCTTTTGTTGGTGAAGATGCTGTGGAGTCCCAACTAGAGACGTACCTGGACCAGGGGCATCTGTGGGTCACGTTCCATGATGGCCATCATAAGGGGATGGGCTGTGTCACCTTTGGTTGAAGTACAGGCACCAGTCAGGGTCTTCTTGGTAGGGGGCCGCAGTTGGCGTGGGCTTGCAGGGTTGCAGCTACATTGGACTTTGCAAACCCCATTGCAGCCTCAATTTCCCCAAGTGATATAAGCTTCCCTTGCTTTTCAACTATTTTGAGAACAATCTCCGGAGTGATTAGTTTTCTTCTGCATCTTGCAGGCTGATTGGCTGGGGGTAAGATATGCCCATCTTGTGAACTAGTCGATAACATCTGATTGGCTGTTTTGGGGTCCTGGGCTCTCTGGGTGACCCCATGGCTAAAATGGCTGGTTCTGGATGCCATTACTGATAAGGGATTTGGGTTAGTAGCTGCCTGTGCGTGATGGGCAAACAGGGCCATGTTTGAGGACGCAGGAGAAAGAACAGACTCCTGGGTGGTGCCTGCAGAGGGGCCTGCAGGTTGCGAGTGGCCATAGACAGAGGCTTCACTGTTAAAAGACCCAGTGTAGCCCTGCATAATTTTGTCAAGGCCAAGGAACAGCTTGTTGACTTGGTTGTTGTTGAAAGAAGACATACTAAATTTTTATTAAAAATTTTAAACTCAAAAAGAGACGTGTACATTTTAGTCAATTTTATTGTTAAGTATATTAATTTTGTGAATAGTAGGACCTAAATTTTAGCCAACCTAAATTGGAATAGGGTGATTTTTGAGAATGCCTATGATTCCTATAAGAATTAGCACAAATACACTCTATATCCTTTAGCATCCTTTTTTAGATGCTCATAAATTATATTTATTTCAAATTCCTTGCAATTATGATTTGAAACTTGGTTCTTGGATTTGGAAATCCCGCAATTTCAGATTCGTTAATTTTTACATGATGTCTATGATTTGTTTGAAATACAGGAAATCTCAAATTGTACATTAGAATCCCGCATTTCTGATTTATGTATCCTGCATTTTTTGTTGGGTTTTGTCTTTTGTTAGTTGAGTTGCTGCTCAAGAGATTTGAAATTTTCTGGTTTAAATAACAAAAAAAAGTCAAATTAAATGGTTAATTTTATTTAATATTTCACTTTTTTTCACTCAGCTGAGTTGCCCGCAAAAGTGATTCAAAATTTGGACCAAGGATTTGACAATCCTGCATTTTTGTGTTCAGGTTCTGAATTTTCAGTACAATTTGATAAATATATTTGATATGCTTGACCCGCGTCACAAGTACTAATTAGTAAGAGATACATGAAAATAATTGGTTTTTGTGTGTGGCTATAGTGCCACTGAAATATTAATTATCAGATGATGACTTGCAAGGTCCAATTTGTGGCTTAAAAAAGCCAAAGTACCAACAAGGATTCACAATTGTTAAATAAAATTAATCTAATTCTATCTTTTTTTAATTTTTTATTTTTTAACTCTATAGTTAATACTCTATTTGGTGGATTATAATAAAAAAATACATATCTCTGTATCTAGAATAATTAATTTTACTTACCTTTTGTATGTATTCTTATATATATAATACAATTCAACGTCATGACATTCTATATAAATAACAATTTTTGCGTCCTAATAAAAACAAAATAAATAAAGCTAAAAACAATTGATATCTAGAGTGTCCATTTCTCTGATTGGCTTGGAGGCAAGGGATTTGGTGAGGAAGGATTCTGAGTGCTTGTAAAAAGCTGCTACCACATTGGGTGACAATGCAAATTGGCTGATCTTGAGAATGTTGAAGAGATCCTCAGTGTCCTGAGGGAGGCCTTTCTTCACCTTATTTTTGATTCACCCAAAGACCTCCTCAATTGGGTTAATGAATAGAGAATATGGGAGGAGGAAGAGGAGTCTCATTGGACAATCAGCCAGCCGGTGGCTGGAGGGTAGACTGTTTTTGTCAATGGGAGGGAACTTGGACACAACCAGATCCACTTTGTGGAGCCCAACATTATCCAACACAATAATGTTGGTTGTGCAGCTGTAATCAATCCATAGGAATTTTCTTTACAGCTTGGATAAAATCAAGGAATGTCCTGCTATTATGGGAACCCTTGATCATCTGATACTGGTCTAAACTGCAGGGACCAAGAAGCATTACCATATAATATGTTTGGGAATGGATAGTCACACAATGTGCTATATCATCCTTGGACCCCTTTTTGATCCACCCATGCCTAGACCTGAGTGAGGATGAAAACAACAATTTGCAAATGTGGAAAAACTGGAAATTCCCTGTCTTCTTTAGGACCAGATAGGTCTTGGTATAAATGTGTCAATCTTTGATTGTTTTCTTGCTGTTCCTATTGTTCAGAGAAACTCTGAGGAACTTCCAAGAAAAGCCAATTTGACCATTGCTTAGTATACAAGGTTTTTGGAGACAGAAAGCCCAAACTCTGTGGCCAGCATTGATTGGACAGCAAGTGAGTCCAGGTGGCAATCCTTGGATACCCACTTCTTAATTGCATCAATGTGCACGGGTTGAAGTAGGCTGGGCTGCCTCTTAGCCTTGGTGGATTCAGCAATTTGTCTGGTGTTGCCGTACTTTTTGTTGATGTTGCCAATATATCTGGCTATGACCCCAAATTGGGACGCAATATCCAAAACTGCCATTCCCCTGTTCAAGCAGTTGAAAAGAGCTTCACACTCACTATCTGTCAACCCACACCGGCCCTTGGCAGGTACTGCAGCATCCTGGCTGGCAGGCTCAACACAGGGGATGGCGACCTTTGTGTATAAGGTGGGATCACTCTTACTTGTGGTGGAGCCATCAATGGTGGAATAGGTAACAGGCGCAGATGGTTCCTCAGTTGTGATTAATGGCTGATAGGAGGTGTCAAAAATGAAGGGGCAGGAAGTGGCAACTCTTGGATCAAGAGTACAGGGCCAGGTGACAACTGGGTACACGGTGGAGGTGTAAGTAACCTCAGTTTTCACGCCAACCCTGGTGTAGGAGACTTTTGTGGCAGGCCTTGATAGAGGCTTCTGTCTTGGATTCAGGCTGGTTGATCTGGCCTGGGATGCAGGAGGTGGTTGACTGGCTATGACGCCTTGGGAGGCCTGTGTGTTGTCATGACTCCCCTCAAGTTAGGTTCTGGGTCTTTTCTTGGACCCTCTTGGATGCCCTTGTGGACAGGCTGCCCCACAGGCTGGTTCAGGAGCTGGTTGAGAATGCAATTGATGGTCCATAAAATAAAATAAAAATATATTTTAGAATAAATATGTATTTATTTGTATTTATTGGTTTAGTTGTGGGTAGTTGTTTTCTCTTGATTTAGCCTTGAATAATAACATAATTTCTATATTAGTGTTTTGAAGTGTATAATATTGTATCATTTCTGATTTTAGATAATTTTAAGTTTTAGTTGATTTTCATGTCTAAACATGGTTATCAAGATTGGATTTTCCATTTGATTTTAGCCATAGTGGAGCTTCTAAATTTGGGTTAGTGTTTCCTAGTGTTCTTAACATGTATTCAAAGTTGATTCCAGTTTCCACAATTATTATATGAGTTTATTAGTGATATTCATTTGTGATTTGAAATTTGGTTCATGAATTTGACAATCCTGCAATTTCAAAAAATATAGTAAACTTAATGAAAATGGTTGATGGAATTGAACACTTCAAATCTGATTCCAGTTAATTCATTTTGTAAATTTGAAATATGCAGCTTGACTTGAACTTTGCAAAGTTTCTATGAGTTCCTGTGATTTGAAATATTCAAATAAAAATAAAAAGAATTCAATTTACTTAAAAAAAGGTCATATCAAAAATGAAATTTGAAATTGGACTAAAGATTTGATAATCCTGCATTTTTACGTTTAGGTTCTTAAATTTACAGTACATGAAATCAATCACAGAGTCAAAAGACAGGACTGTAACTGGTCCTTACTGCACCTACATCCTGAGAGCACACACTACAAGGGCCTAAACTCAGACATCATCTTGAAACTAAAGGATAATGGAAGTCAGTTTGTGACCAATGCATTAAATATATGCCAAAGGTCAGATAAAGGAGAGGAAAAATGTAAATTCTTACCACCTAGGGGGAGACATCATTCTACATTATCATAACATATCAGAACATATTTACAGCTGTAAACTGTTTGAAATGATGAAAAAACTGTTTGGTGGCTGCACATGCTGTCAGGGCCATCATTTATGATGGTCCCAACACTCATCCTTCTGAACTATCTGGGTCCACTGTTTATCCTGAACCTTTTTTGTCTAATTCAAAAACCAGCAATGTGTTAGTATTCAGTGAATTTAAAGAGAATGAAGAAATTAACCAGCTAACAAGTAAGATTATTAAGAATCAGTCAATCAATTCCAGTACAAAAGTCAAACCTGGAACCTCCCCTATGCCTTTACAACATCTCACTATTAATTTAAAGAATTATGATAATGTTAAACCTGGGCGTAAATAATTCAAGATTGATAAATTCAGCCAATCAGATGGTTTTAAATCATCAGATGATGCCTCAAAGCCTGCTTAAGATGTCAAGTTCTTCAAACTCTTATACATTAGTTTAAGCCACTGTTAATGTTTCTGTAACTTATAATGATAACAGCTTTTCTAATCTGAATTTTCTTATGCTTCTGAGGCCTGCTCAAGTAAGTTGGAACCATTTTTGTATTTTCAAGAGTTTGAGAAGACGTTTGAGGATTTGAATTATAACCAATTTCCTATTTTTAACTGCTGCTGTTAAGCATCAATTCAATTTCCCTTTCCAACTTCCCCATTCCTTGTACTATATAAGCTTCTAAGCCTTGCCTATAGCAATTGTTCAATCAATAAAGTTTTTTAAATCTCAAATTAAATTTTATTGTTTTTAAGACTTCTGGAATCACTATGAAACCATCTAACCTATCCAATTTCTGGGAATTCAGGTTCAAATGGTTACTTCTACACCTGATTTGTCAATTTGTATACACCTCTGTTCAGATGGAAACTAGACCTGGTTCAGGCACCAGTACCAAGTATTGTGGTAATAGAAAATGGGCTCCTGTTATCCCAGGAAAGTGGTACAACGCTTTCTTATTCTCCTCCAATCCTGCTATCAAGGAGAAGCCCCAACCTGCTCCTGTTAATGCCAAAACTACCAGTCTATCCCTTCCCTTTGCCTGCATCTTCTTGCTTGCCTACCTGGGAGTGTGTCATATTTGTGGTAGGAAGGAGTGCTAATTTCTACAAATAGTTAGTCAGGAACCTATTTCTCAATACTATACCTGTAGATGGTATAGTGGCAGCCTTTAGATAAGACAGAAGAAAATAAGGTATTATGACAAAACTAGTGCTTTATTTGATAGTATGGTGCTTATATAGTATAAGGTGGGGAAATTTACACCAGGGGAAAGGAGGCACAGAAAGAAGGACTTTCCTAATGGAGGAGAGTGGACAGGCACATTAGAAGGTCCTGTGCAATGGAACAACCAGTTTCACGCGGCTTTCCTTGTGGAGGCAGGTGGCTCTTTTTAGTTGTTTCTATAATTAACCTTGGAAGTAAAGCCTGTGTATAAAGTGCATTTGGAAGACCATTCAAAAACCCATTTTATGGGCGTTTAAAACGTGATTAACCTTATTAAAACTGTCTTGAGAGGAAGCAATTGTGTGATTGTTCTGTTGCTCAATCCCTAAGTGGACAACTTAATGTCAAATCCATTCAGGATCTGCAACATTTCCCTCCACTAGATTAGATAACAGGTTTAAAATGACAGGCATCTCAAGATGGCGGCTATGGTGAACAGTAGCTCTAGAGGAGTCCCAATAAGAGTCTTGAAGAAGGTGCAAGTGGTAATCCCAAAGAGGCGCAAGCCTACCAGGCCAGTAGAAGTGGTGAGGTCAACAGCAAAGCAGGTAGTCCTGCATAATATGGACGGCAGCTATCTGGACTTAGGGGTTCAGCTAGATCAGCTACTGGTGCCTCAGCTGGTCTTAGTGAGGACAGACCCATTATTTGCTATGCTGTTCCTAGCGTTGGGAGAGCCCAGGGAGGTGACAGGAACTGGGTTGCAAAAGGGTAACAGTATCCATTAGTGGTTCTCAATGCAGGCAGCAGAAGAATAATTGAAAGCTCAGTTGAAGGAATTCCAATTTGAGGGTCAAGTGCTCTCAGTTGTGCAACAGGGGATAGTATCCAACATAGTAAAGTCAGTCCTTTGCGCTTGGGCAACGCTTGGGATTACAGAGGCTCAACCAGTCAGTTGGAAGACCTCTGACAACTTTGAGCAGCGCCTTTGGCAAGCCTTCCATGAAGTGTTGAAGTCATACACAGTGGGGGGTACTACTCATCTGATACCAATGGTGATGGCTGGTAACCTTATTCTTTGAGGGACCAACCACTGTGATACCAAGCAAGAGGAGAACATGGGAGTCTTCCTTGAGTGGGCCTTGTCTGTTTTCTACGGGGTAGGTGGTCAGGTCCCAGTAGAGTATGCCCTTTGCGAGAGTCTTCTGTGGGACTGTATCTTCCTGGGGGTTGCCTTTCCTGTGGACATTGGGGTCAATTGTGTGTCTCTTTTGGTAGGGGTTTGTTACCCAATCCTTGGTCATTGGCTTTCTGGATCCGTAGGTAACCAGTTGTTTTTCTTGGCTGCCATTAAGATTGTAGAATAGTTGGTGAGATATTGGAAGAGTCTTGTCAGTCTCCAATAAACACTTTGTTTCTTCATTCTTATTCCTCATACTTTGGTGCATTGCTATTGCAAACAGGACAACAATACATGGAATTTTTAATTAGGCTTTTGTTTTTTTGGGTTGTTGTCCTCATTGGGGCTTACTCTTGATTTCTAGGAGCAGCACGCATATATTGAATGTGTACTCTAGTGATCAATTGCCCAGAATTGGGCTCCTTAAGGGTGTAGGGGTCAGGGCCAGTCTTCTGGATAACTTGAACTGGGCCCTGCAAAGGGAGGCCAGTTTGGATTCACAACTGTACCCTCTATTGCTGAAGAAGTAGACTGAGTCTCCTACCAGGTAAGTGGGTAAGGCAGGGCGTTTGGATGCAGCTTGTTCTAGGTCCTGCAGCTTATGGTTTAATTTTACTGTGTAGGTCTTCAATTGCAAGCAAATAAGGGTTTGGACCAGCTTGTTGAGATATGCCTCTGGGGACATAGACAGGCTGGGCTTTACCAAGAAATATAGTAAAGGGGGAAGCTCTGGTTGCTTACTGTAGAGCAGTTAGAAGGGTGGCTTGCCAGTGGCACAATGGTACTGTCAGGCACCCATCTTCTCAGAAACATACCACCCAAAAGGTGTATGGCCGCAGATGGATTCAACCCTGTGATTAGGGAACCAATTGGAATGGAGACCATCCCCATATGGAACAATTCTCCAATAAGACAGTATTGACCCAAAAGGGGATTAAATCTTCCCAATATGAAGTAAGCTCCAAGATAAATTAGAAGGAAAACAGAAGCCAAGGGATGAAATAAGGAATTAATGGGCAGACTGCCCCCCATGACCTGTGGTTCCTCTGTAATGGGGGGATTCTGTGACAGTGGGGTGGCGGTGTACCATATGCCTGGTACCACTCAGAGCCACAACTTGTCCAGGTAATTGGGAGGAGGTGAACCAGAATCTGCTCTGGTTCCAAAAGATATGCTGGCAGTAAGGGACTGTAAAAGGAGCAACCAAACCAACCATTTATACCCAAATGGTCCCCATTGGGATGACTTGGGTAGCATCATGGTGTTTGATTTCAGGACTGGAGAGCAGGCAAAAGAATAAATCAAGTAGGTAAGGAAATTGACTTTATTGATTGAACAAGTAATAGATCATAACTTACCAGCCTTATATAGCATGGTAGCAAAATGATAAACTGGAGGAAACATAAAGGAGATCAAACTCATGGAGAAGAAGTTGGAGATATTTGGGGGAATTTGGAGATCCTGGGGAGTTTGGTATTAAAACTAGGATTATTTGTCTTAATGGAGCCATTATACTGACCTCAAGGTGATTTGAAACAATATTTAATTTAAATTGACAGCCCACAGGAAAAGGATGAAGCAGAAGATGAGCAACTATTCCCCAGTCAAAACTGGGGAAGGAGAACAGGGCCTAAGAGCAGAAACAGCGGGCAACAGGCAAGTTGTGGCTAATTCAAAGTCAAAGCTGTTGTAAATGTCATTAGAATGCTTAAGAGCATCTAGCAAAACAATTGCTGCAACAGCTGATTGGCTGGATTTGTTAATTGAAGGTAATAATTTGCTTTTATATAAACTAACATTTTCATCAATTCAAAAGTCAAGACAAACAGTGGAGGACCCAGGTTCCAAACCCAGTGTTGAATTTCCTGTATCCAGAGCTGTATTGAACCCAACAATTTCAGGTAAAATAGAGCAGTAGCTACTAACTAACCCAACCATTTTAGGAGACCAAATTAACCCCAGAGAAGGGTTTATTTCTGCTTATGTCCCAAGAGGTAAATTTTTGTTAGTAGGATCTGAAAGAGCATTCCTGACAGGCACCCAATGTTATATGCAAAGGTGGCTGCAGGCAGGAAGGTATCCCATTCAGTCTCATGTTGGTGACTGATCTTCTGGAGTATCTGGAACAGGCTCCCATTGGTGTGCTCTACCATGCCATTTGCCTGTGGGTGATAAGGGGTGGATAGTGTCCCACAAATTTCCATCAGTTGGTTGAGGCGGGGGATGATATAACTGGTGAAATTGGTACCATTGTCCGTCAGCAGAATCTGGGGGCAACCATGTTTTTATATGATATTCTCCAGGATGAACGTGGCTGTCACCAGTGCAGATTGATTGGGGATTGCCTTGGCTTCTACCCAGTTATCCAGATGATTAACAGCCACAATGATGAACTTGTTGTGACTGTTGGTAACTGGCAGGGGACCCACTACGCCAATGGCTACAGTGTGGAAGGCAAACCCAGGGCGTACAAGTCTGTGTTGGAACTTGGCAACCTTAGGTCTCTCAATGTTGCAGTCATGATAGGTGGCCAGCGTATCTACTACATCAGTGTACATTCCTTCCCAGAAGCAGTGCTTTTGTAGCAGGGCTAACGTCTTCTGTATACCACCATGACCAGTTGTCTTGTGAGTGGCCACTACTGAGTCCATGTGTAGGGATGGGCATATGTAAGGTAGCCAAGAGTCTCCGCAAAGCTTCACAAGTTATCCCTTAGAGACTTTGGTATCAATAGCTAACTTCTTCAGAGCTCTCTGTATCTTTACCAGCTCCTCCCCCATGAAGAAGGATCCTCCATAAGTTTGTCACAGAGAATGTCAGCCATGGGGGATACTAAGGCAACAGTGGGAAGGCGAGAGAGGCAGTCAGCATTCTGGTGGACTGCTCCAGCTTGTTGAATGATTTTGTAGTCATAAGCCTGAAGTTTAATGGCCCAACACACCAGACATCTCTCAGGGTCCTTGAGGGTCTTCAGTCATTGCAGGGAGGCATGGTCTGTTACAACCGTGAAATGTACCCCATGGAGATAGACTCTGAATTGTTGATAGGAGTATATTACAGCCAGGCACTCTCGTTTGGTGACAGTGTAGCTTCTATCATGGACATTAAGGGTACATGAGCAGTATCTAACAGGGTTTTTAAGTCCTTCAGAGTCCAGTTGGGAGAGGACACCCCCAATTGCAGTCAGGCTAGCATCCGTATGAACCACAAATGGCTTGGCAAAGTCAGGGTAGGCTAGCATGGGGGCTGCAGCCGGTGTTCCCTTGAGAGCATTGAAAGCAGATTGGCATGCTGGGCTCCAGAAGAACTACTTATCAGTGCAGAGAAGCTGAAAAAGAGGATCACCCAGGGATGCAAAGTTGGGGATGAAGCAGCAATAGTACCCAATCATCCCCAGGAAGACCTGTATGTCCCGCTTATTGGCCAGGATCTGCATCTTCTCAATAGCTTCCACCTTCAGAGGTATAGACTGGAGTCCATCTTGACTAATGATGAATACCAAGAACTCAAGATGCACCTTGAAGAAGTTGCAATTGCGTGGCTTGAGCTTGAGATTAGCTGCAAGTAGCCTCTGGAAGACTTTTTTCAAGTGCTTCAGATGACCTTTTAAAAGTTTGGTAGAACACATTAATGTTATCCAGATAGACCAGGACGCTGGTGAGTTTGAGGTCACTCATCACTGCATCCATAGCCCATTGAAAGGCAGCCAGGACATTGGACAGACCTTGGGGTATCCTTGTGGGTTAGAATAGCCCTTGGTTGGTGATGATTGCACATTTCTCTTGGTCAGTAGGGGATAGATCAATCTTCCAGTACCCACTGATAAGGTCCATGACACTGAAGAACTTGGCACCACCCAGTTGGTCCAAGGTATTGTCAATGCGAGGGAGAGGGTATGAATCCTTCTTGGTAACAGCATTCAGCTGGCAGTAGTCAATCACCACACTGTTGCTACCATCCTTCTTTTTGACAATCAGGAGAGGAGAAGCCCAAGGGCTTTTACTGGGGACCAGTAAGCCAGATCCCAATAGTTTCTGAAGCTCCTTGTTGGCTACAGCATGATTGGCTTGACTACGCCATATAGGTCTGGAGCAGATAGGTGGGCTGCTATGGGTGTCAATATGATGGGCAACATCTGCAGCCTTGCCCAGGTCATAATAATCCTTGGCAAATACATCATTATACCAAGCAAAGAGATCCATGGCTTGATCCTTTTGCTCTTCAGAGAGGCCAGATAGGGAGTCGCAGCTTATGACTGCTAGCACCAGTGGTTGTTCACAGGGTAGGCCCAGCTCAGAGAAGTCTGCAAAGGGGGCAGTCCCCTGCAGGTTGTCATTCTTTTCCAGTCATATATAAGCCAGGAGTTGGTGCTTGGAGACAACCATGGCTTCACAACTCATGTTGGCCAAGAGTATGAGCACTTTCTTCTCACTTGGCATGAGGATGCCTGGTGCAACCCATGGTTCTAGTCTGGAGGCGTTATGGATGCCAAAGATTTCTCCATGAGTAACATCAGGTAGAGCCAGCAAGAGGCCTGTATTGTGGATCACCTGAGAGCCAGGTGGGATAGTCACATTACAGGAGG
The DNA here is from genome assembly GCA_014839935.2 of Entomophthora muscae. Lineage (NCBI taxonomy): Eukaryota > Fungi > Entomophthoromycota > Entomophthoromycetes > Entomophthorales > Entomophthoraceae > Entomophthora > Entomophthora muscae. Next base: position 298,880 of record QTSX02006454.1, on the reverse strand, counting down.
CGTAGACTGAGATTCCTTTGGCTTCCCCAACCAAGAGAGGTAGCACCTTGACCTTCTTACTATGCAATGTATAGGCCACTGGCAGTTCTCCATCTATGTACTCCAGGTTAATGTAGTGCAGACAGCATAAGTGCAGGTCAGAAGGGCGGTATCCATGATAGAACATGGGGATAGAGTGGCCCAATATCCCAAACATATGGTCTCCATGGTTGGTCACAGTGCCATACTGGACCATGAAGCTAGTCCTAATAAGAATGTTGTAGCTGTTGTTTTCCAGAACTATAGCAGGAGCAGTGACCATTAGCTTCCCAAAGCAAAGAGGGAGGGAAGATTAGGCTCCTTTTGCTCTGGTTTTCTGTGACCCAGCAGTACCAAACTCTTCATGATTGTCTAGGTCAAGTGCCAGTTTAAGCTTCTTAATCAGCCGTGAGGATATGATGTTCCCAGGAGCACCAGTATCCAGTATGGCCCAAATGTGAGTTTTGTTCACTACTAGGTTGATATAGATACAATCCTGGCGGTCCTCTATGATCTCCACAATCTTAGAGACCTGGTGGACGCTCAGTCCCTTGAACTTCTCCAGGAAGGTAGCCATGGCAGCTCCCACAGCTGGGCTTGCTTCCTTGAGGAACTCTAGCGGTTCCAAGATGTGTACTGTCCAAAGCAGCTTGGCCAGTTGTTCAGCACTGTCCTCCTCATGAGTGACTTCAACACCTGGTTGAGCCAGTTGTTTGGCATAGGGTAAGGACACTGTTTTCTGAGCTAATTGGGGGATAACCACCTCCGGTCAAAGTGTAGTCCAATGAGTTTGAGTGTTAACAGTGAGGACTCAATGTAAGAGGTCCTCTTGAACTCCTTCAGACTCTGTATCCTTGTGTATTGGTTAGGAGTCAAAGTCAATCAGAGAGGGTTTGTCCTTAGGGTTTGCCTCAAGGAAGGTAAAGCGGCAGGCCTCTGGACAGGTTTGTTGGGGCAGCAGTATGAGGGGGATGAGGGTGTCAAAATTAAAAAAGGCAGCCAAAGATTTCCCCTTGTCCTGGCTGCTTAGTAGTTTTTTTACTGTTCCTCATTGTCCTCCTCAATATCAACATCCCTGGAGTAGTCATCCTCAGCGTCCTCCATGCCTACATGGTGGACCTTTTGGCAAGGGTTCTTACATTCCCGAGAGAAGTGGCCAGCCATACCGCATTTGAAGCAAGTACAGGGAGTGTTGTTGGCTGGGGTGGGTCCAACCTTGTTGGAAGGCTTGGGAATCTCCACAGCCACATGGGGTCTATACTTATCTTGTTGGCAGGGGCGCCTTCAGGAAGAGGGATCTCAAACTCCTCCTTGTAGGTACGTAGGAGGCAAATCAGATCTGACACGGTGCAAGCATTGTAAATGCCCAACTTAAGAGCCAGGGATAGCTCTCAGTTGACACGTACAGCATTGAGGAGTGCTGACTGTACATCAATAAACTGCACAGCGCTCATAGACAACAAGGTTTGAGCTTCAAGGTAGAACCTAGAAGTGAAGTCTTCTAGGGTTTCTCCCACCTTTAGCTTGGTATCAGCAAAGTCCATCTTGTGACCAAGAAGGGCCTCTTGGCTACCAAATTCCTCTGTCAAAGCTCTGGAGAGGTTGGCAAAAGTCCAGCTATTCTCAGGGAGGCATGGCAAGATAATGGTTTGAGTCTCAGCATCCAGACAGTTGATGATTGTGGAATCCCTCATGGCGTTGTCAGCGCCATACATGGAGTTTTGGTATAGGCATAAGAACATGGCCACATTACTCTTGCAGTCAAACTTGTGGAGATTGACAGGCTTGAAGTTGTTGGAGCCATGTTAGATAGGAGCAGGAGTAATCCTTACTGGGGAGCGGGTGAGACAGGAACAGCTGAGGGTAGAGGCAGCAAACCTAGCCTCAGAGGCACATCAATGGTTTTCCTCTTGTTGAGCTTCATGTTCACCTTCTCTGCCTTGAGCAGCCCCAGAGACTTCAGGAGTGGCCAGGACGTTGTCCTCAGACTCCAATACAGGCTCCAATACTTGTACCGTGTTGGGAGCCAACCAAGTGTTGCTATCATTACTTCCGTAGCTATGATAAAACTCAGGGCTGGAGGACCTTAGTGGACTGTGGAGACTCTTGGAGTTGATGGACATAGCCTGTAAGTTGGCAGCAATAATCTTATTTTCCATTCTATCCAATTGGCTCTGGAAGGCTTCCAGAAGAAGTTGCTGCTTGTCCAGCTCATTCTGATAGACCTTGTTCTCCTGACGGGTGATATCCAAGTCATCTTCCAGAGAGGTAATGCATCTTTCATGGGTGATAAGCTTGGCTTGAAGCAAGGCTATCACTTCCTTATCCTTCCTGGCTTGGGTCTAGCTATCTGCTCTGTCATGCAATTGTTGAAGTTTGAGGCAATCCTGAAGCTCTGACACTGTGTGGTAGCCATCAAACAGGAAGGCAAGATCAGTGCTTTTCTGGACCAGTTCTGTCTGCATATTCTTGTATTGATTGAAGAGCTCAAGGATGTCACGGCTAAGAAAGTGGCTAGAGGGGGATTTGTCTGTAGCATTATACGTGGGGGTGAACAAAGGGATGATGGTAATGCAACAGGCTAGGACTTACACCTCATGAGTCAGGCTTCAAACCATAGGGCCAGTCTCAAGCACGTGGTTTGTAACCACACTAATCCAATTGGCGTCTACACCCTGATGGATGAGGGTCTGTACCACATGCACTGGTACTAGTTTAGCTATTCTCCTCTCAATGGCGTTAACCCATTGCAGCATGGTATTCTGGACATTGGTAACTTTGGCCAGGTATTGATTCACGGTGGTGAAAGTATTGCCAAGCTCAGAGTAAAGGACCTGGAGGAATGTTTGTTGATCAGATACCAGTATTCCTTGGTTGTGCACTAGGCTTTGAATGTGCCCTAGGTGCATTTGGTTGTGACATACAGCAGGGTGAGTGAACTGTTGTAAATATTCCTTGATATGTTCAACAGTGCAGAGGTCACAACAAAGTTGGTCAGGGTTGACCTGTAAGAGATTCTGAAAGCAAACCAGGGAGTTATCAGCAGAAGGTTGCTGAATAGCCAGGTGTTCAGAGCAAGCACCATTGACAGCAGCACCAGAGTCCATGGCTTGGATGGTACTACGGATGGCGCCTCAGAAGGAGAGGAGTTGGTGTTTATCTCCAAAGGGGAAGGGGCTTGCAGGATCAAGGGTTGACTAAAAACAATGGCTTGGGGAAGCTGATGTGCTGGCATGAAGTGGCTAAGGAGGGCAGACCATAGGGAGTGCCTGCTCTTTCCCCAGCATGGGCATTGGCAGAAGTGAAGGCTGGTGCCTGGTGATAGGGGGAAGCAATGGCAGAAGGCTCAGCCAGGGGCATTCCTCCCTTCTCATTGAAAAGACCACAGGGGTGGGGGCTGTTGGTGTGGAAAGCCATTAGCGCCAATGTCGTATTTATGGTAGCAAGGTGTGCTAATTTCTACAAACAGTTAGTCAGAAACCTATTTCTCAATACTATACCTGTAGATGGTATAGTGGCAGCCTTTAGATAGGACAGAAGAAAATAAGGTATTATGACAAAACTAGTGCTTTATTTGGTAGTATGATGCTTATATAGTATAAGACGGGGGGATTTACACCAGGGGAAAGGAGGCACAGACAGAAGGACTTTCTTAATGGAGGAGAGTGGACAGGCACATTAGAAAGTCCTGCGCAATGGAACAACTGGTTTCACGTGGCTTTCCTTATGGAGGCAGGTGGATCTATTTACGTTGTTTCTATAATTAACCTTAGAAGTAAAGCCCGTGTCTAAAGTGCATTTGAAAGACCATTTGAACACCTGTTTTATGGGTGTTTAAACGTGATTAACCTTCTTAAAACTGTCTTGAGAGGAAGCAATTGTGCAATTGTTCTGTCATTCAATCCCTAAGTGGACAATTTAATGTCTAATCCATTCAGGATCTGAAACAGAGTGTAGCTTTCTTAGGCTTCTTCAATCCTCTCCTGGGTCAATATCAAATTATTGGTGAATTATTCCACTTGGGCATGGTATCAGTGCCCATTGGGTCTATATTAACAGGTTTAAATCCTTCTGCTTTAATACATCAGACAGGAAAGCTATTCCCTACAGGGTGAGTTCCTGACACATACACCAAGACATATTGAATCTTCTAAAGACATGTGTGTTGTTTAAAAAATGTTCAAAACTGCTCTTCCAAAGTCAGTACTGCCCATCAAGGCTATGAAATTCTTTGAACAGTGGTATTGACATTATGGTGCACCTACCTAAAGAAAAATAAGCAAAATATTTATCATCATTGTGATATACTACTAGATCCACTGGCTCATGGTCTGGGCAACCACATGAAGCCATCAGCACCTTTTTTATTGGCAAAGAGATAGTGGCCAGGCTTGGTTTCCTAAAGAAACTCATCATAGATGGGGTTAAAGAGTTGTTAGGAGATGTCATAAAAGCCTACTGTACCAAAAACACCCCAAAAAGGTAGTAACAACACTGTAGCACTTCCAAGCCAACAGAAAGGTGAAACATCTAAGAAGTGCTCTGGTTCATCTAATTGTCAAGCTCTTCCAATAACACCCAAACACTGCTTGGACATAGTATCTTTCAATCCCCTGCTCATCTTACGCACCAGGATCAACCATGGCACAGGATTAAGTCCCAGAACTTTTGCATTTGGAACTTTTTACAGAATGAAGGAGATTTCACAAGGTAAGTTGAAGTTTGTGGTCCTTGCCAAACCACCCCTTACTGTCATTTCATTGCTGATGCAGTGGCAAGCCAAGGCCCACAACATTGAACAAGAGCAAAGCTAGGAGATAACCAAATATTTAGAATCCTGCTATGTTATCAATGATTCTGTCTATTCCTTGAATCCCCACAGTTCCAAGCTCAAACCCAATCATCCTGGGCTCTTCAAGGTTGTTTCAGTTTATAAAAATCACACACCCCAATTTTAAGATGCCCAAGAAAACACTGAGAAGATCTATCACAACCATTGTGCCCCTGCTGTGCCATTCTCACACAGAAATGATGTCTGCAATTTTACAGGTATATGGCAAATTCTGTTCTGGTTGAGAATAAAAAACAGAGAGCAATGGGGGTGTTGCAACCAAGATTGACACCTTGTCTGACAACATATCTCAAAATGTACATGGGGCGCTCAATAAGTTATCTCATGTGGTATCTAACAAATTTCTAATTCAACATCAAATGCCAAAATATGATGCAATACTTCCTAATAAGTAGTGAAGCCAAGTACAGCCAAACACCCTCAAAAATTTGTTTGAAGCCCAAAAAACTATTTGTATTGTGCCACTAATGCCACCCCTTGTGGCCATGTGGCCTTCATTTATCACATAATAACTTCTATTTCCTAATAAAATGAATGCTTTTTTCCAAATCTATGTTATTCCTGTTGTACTGTTTCTTCCCCCCTTCAAATATTAAACTATAATTAGTTCAGTTGCAACACAAGTGAATCATCAGTGACTTGGCTTTAGGTGCTGGGAATTTGGTTTGGTATTGTTTTTATTTATGTGTGTACATTGTGCATTAAAAGAACAACTTCTGTGAAATATGATCAAAATTTAGTAAACATTATAGGGTCTTAGATGTATGTGGATTTATTTTCTTGTGTCTCAGAATTCTTATTGTACTTCATGTCTTTATTGTGTTTTGAGCTTGATATAAATATTGGTTATTTGATCTGATTTTTTAATTAGTGCACATATCATTGTTAATATATATTGAATTTTTATCTTTATGGTTATATTGGTTTATTATAAAACTTGAGTTTTTTTTTGAACTGCTTTGGTTTTTCTGTCACAACAGCTGTGAAAAACACAGTACCTAAACCAGCAACAGTGCCCATGTTGACACTAAAAATGTTGACAGTGGCCATGTTGACACTTTTAATGTTGACATGATAGTAAAGTGACAACCTGGTTTTACTTAATGTTGTTTCCTGGATGTTGACACTTTTTTAATTAACAAAATACTTTACCCTGAACATTTTTAATATAAAAAATATTTTAAAATGCATTATTATACTAAAATGACCACAGAGAGTTCAAAATACAATAAAAATACTGTAAATAATAATAATAAGGAGATATAAGCAAATATATTTCAATTTACTATGTATGTCAGGGCCCAGAAAGCCCTGGACAATCAGCTGGCCATCCTAGAGGCAAAAACCCCCACAGCTTGAGAACCCCTACCAAGTATCTCCCAGAGCCATAAAATCCACCTTTTGGCTAACAAATGGCCTGGGATTTGAGAGGCACACAAGCCTCAAATCCCTGGCTTTGATTCTATTAACAAATTTGGGCCTCCCAACTATCAGGAAATGGTACATTGGGAGCGTGATTGTTTGATCGCGCAATTGGGTGCTCAATCACTTGTGGGATTTATAAATAACTGTGGCACCTTGCCATGCTGAAGTTCAAGAAAGGTTCATGTTATACCAACCAATGAGCACCCACCCCCTGGTCCAAGTACACAAATTCCAGTGAAAATTGTAAGTTTAACTGCAATTGATGCCATCACTTCTCTGGTGGCACTAAAAGCCTCAAAATTACCAGTAAGCATAAATAGTGAGGAGGAGAAGCCCTCCTCACTGTTGACATCTTAATAACGCAAGTTTATACCCATAAATCATTATCTTATTGCAGGAATTGTTTATTTTTGCTCCAATTTAATTATTCTCTTTGCATCTATTCAGGAATCCACAACACAATACAAACTTGCCTACCCATATCCCCCTTGCTATACTCCTGCTACCTCAGTTAGTCCCCCCTGCACCCTTGACGTGGAGTATTACCATCCTCATCACCTGGATCTTCCACCTAAAATGAAGGAGATTCCTGCTGTTCCCCCTACCCAATGCGCCTCCCGCCCAGGACTTCAGTAAGTTGGGGTTTGTCTACATCACAGTATTGGGGCTGGCTAACCAGGCTGTGCCCCATACTGGGAGTTGGTGCCCCCTTGCTACTGCAGTCAACTATCTGGTCTATATTGCGCCTATTGTGTACATGGTCTTCCATGCTCAGCCTGCCTCCCCTGTGGGAGTCCAGTTGGACTCTGGTATAGGGCGCAACAATGTAATTTACACTATTTATTATAAAAATATTTTTTATTCTTATAAAAATTAAAATTAGAATTCAAGTGAGATAAAAATACATATATTTTATATATCATAACAACTACAAAATATAAGAAAATTCTATACTTAATTAAGTATACTATATATAAGCACAACTGAAAATATCTCATAGCTTAAAGATAAATTAACAAAATATAAGATTTGTCTTACAAAACCACATTGAAACTAAACATAAAGCTTACTATTTAGACCTAAAAAGATTAGTACAATATAAATAAATTTAAAAAAAATCCAAAAGTAAAAACAATCCAGGCAAAGCAAAGTTGACTGGGCCAATTGAAGCCACCAGCAAGAGCAGTTGTGACATCTTTTAGATACTTCTTGATCTATGCCACCTTATACTTCTTCTTAACCACCTTCTGGACATCCTCCTGGTAGTCCTGGTCCTTACCCTTTCTCTTCTTGGGGGCCACCTGGTTGATAAGTCCCAGAACTTGGAAACATTCTGGGCCTGAAGCTTGGAGAAGAACTTGTTGTACTTGGGGTTGGTCCCAAACTTCACCTTCAGGTGCTTGTGCTACACTTCCAGGTTAGAAGTGGTCTTCATCTTTCCCTTAATACAGGCACTTTGATAGTTCCAAGGCGCTGTGGCCCCGCTCTTCCCTCTCCAAGCAGTCACCTTCTTTCCTACCCACTGCCTCTCAGAGTAATCAAGGTAGAGCTAGAAGATAGTGGAGAGCTTCTTGATGTAAGCATCTTCCAGGAGGGTCTCAAATCCAATCCCAGTATTCTCTGGCTGCACAAAATCCAAGGCAGCAAACTGGGTGATGGCAAAGCGGCACTTCCCTTTACCATCATTAAGATACTTGTCAAAGAGGCCCTTCCTGCTCTTGAGATTCTTGATGAAGACCTGTCTAAAATGGAAGAAGCAGTCCTGAACTTCCCCATTAAGTATGGCCTCAAAGGCTTTGAACTGAGCTTGCTCAAAGTCCATTATTATAACCTTTGGCCCAAGTGAGCGCACATGAGCTAGCTGCTCAGCAGCCTGGGCAAACTCATCCTTCTTGGCAGAGGAAGGGATTGCTCTGGTGGTGTGAATGAGAGGGGGGAGAATATTAATGGGAATGGAGTTCAAAGCATCCTGGACAATTTTGAATGCTCTGGTGTAGACCTCTGTCTTTGCACCAGGCAGGAGAAAGAAAACAAGGTGGATAACCTGAGCATCAAATTGCCCATGCAGGACCCAAAGCTGCTTGAAGATGGTTGGGAAGGTTGCAAATGTGCCATCACACAGCCAGATGGTAGCAGTATTGAGTGCTCCAGGTTTTGGGTTGTGGCGTAGGCTATGATCCTATCCTTCACTTCCTGCCCATTGTCATGAAGCAGGAACATCTCACCATTCTCTGTCTTCTTGAGGGCATTGGTAAGGACCAGTTCTTTGATTGTGGTGGCACTCTTGGCCAGGGGGTTGAGGGCTTGTTGTCTATCACTAACAAATTTTACCAGCTGATTGTGGGTTGACACCCTCTTCAGATTGGTGGGGGAGAGGTGCTTACAGGCAAGCACAGCCAGCTGGGTGGGGGAAAGGTCCTTGGACGTGGGTATGATCTGCACCAGATACCACTTTAGGAGGCAAGAGATGATGGTATTGGGCCTCACACAGGTGTGCTTGTCCTTGATAGTTAGGACCTTGTCCCAGTGCTTATGGGTTGAGCCGCACTGGGCAGGAGCGGTCCTTGCAGGTGTAATGGCAGCCCTTGAAGCCCCAGTTGGCATTGTTGCAAGAGAAAATATACCCATTGGCCACCATGGCCAGACCACGCTTTACACTTATTATGGGGAAGCATTTTGGCAAGGTGGAAGGAACCTTGAACTTTCCATCAACATTACAGATATTTCGGGCCACAAGAGGGTCCCAGGGGCCAGCAGAAGCATGGTGGAAGCCAGGGAAGTAATCAGGGCGGGGCTTTGAATCATCCCCAGATGAACTGGAAGAAGGGGAGTTCAGTGAGAGGAAGCAGAAGGGGGCTTGTTGTGGTGCTCCTCATGGGTGGGAGACTTATCTTTTTGTGGGGGCTTCTTGGCCTGGTGCTGCTTCTTACTAGGCTCCTCATCAGAAGCTGAGTTATAGAAACTGCGGTCAGTAACTGAACCATCAGTTTCCTATTCCCCAGTGGAGTGAGCGGGGCTCTTCTCAGGGGAGGGCTTTGGGGAGGGCTTAGGAGTGGCCTTCTTTGATTATACAGGATTTTTCTTTGGAGTCTTTGGGGCCTTGGAGGGACGCTTGGTACCCTTTTGTTGCTTTGAGGTGTTCTTGTCCTAAAATAATAAGCTACAAGTTCTAAGGTAAAGCTTTGTAATAAAAAACAAAACAAAATAACTTAAAAAGCATAATATATAAAAAGTACACTTTATATGGCTTCTAGTGAAATTTAAATATAAAAAATATTGTAAAAGTATTATATTTATATATAGATTTTATTTTAAAAATTAGAAAATATGAAAGAGAAAAGTTAAAAATACAACATATCAAAAAATCAGAGGATTTTATTATGTAAAACAAAGTGTCATATGTGAGAAATGAAAAGTGGTTCTATTATGAGTGTCAACTAGTAAAAAAAGCTGAATTCTCACTGATGATTAGAAAAATTGTAGACATTATTTTTGACGACATTGTCACTGTCAACATTTTTTTAAAAATTTACTATGAAAAAAACATAGTACACTTAATTAAATTTAAGTGGACTAGCAAATGTTAACTGTTTTCTGTGGCATTTTGTTCACATAATAAAATATAAAAAAAGATATGAAAATAAGTTAAAAAATTATCAAAGCTCTTTGTTTCTTTATTAAAAATAATATTTTGGGGGTGGGAATATGATATTTTACCATTGTGTATATTGCAAATTGTTAAGAAAGTTATATTCAGTAATGAAAAGGGTAAAGTGTTGACAACATCACTTATGCCATTCTTTATATGAGGTGGCATATTAATTTAAGCTTAATTGTGCCACTCTAATTTGCTTAACTCCACACCGGCGGATGATCACAAGCAAATAAACGACATTTCTGAGTGTTGACATTATTTTCAATAATGAATTCTATAGTAACTTACATAGTAACTCTCACTTAAATTATTGGATTGCCGTTAGCCACCAATCCACTTAATATATTAAAGCCGGAATAAGTGTCACATATATATTTATAACATGAAATTTTCAACAATCAGCTATATGTGCAATGTCATTTTTAACATATTAATGTAATAAAAATATTTTTAAATCCACACTTAATTTTTATCTTGTAGATGTTTTAGTTTCATTATTAAAAATAAGTTATGCTTAAAAAGTGTCGACATTGACACTTTTACGTTGTGAAAACAAATAAAAAATAAACAAATTTTTATTAGTAAATGTAAAGGAAAAATTGGGTTAAATTGAGTTATTTAAGCTTAATACTAAATTGTGTCAAAATGGCCACAGTTTTGTCATGTTTTCTGGGTTTGCACCCCTGAACACTTTAAAAAAGAATTAAGCTAGCGCAACTAGCAAAAAACATAAGAGATTTCAACTTTCGAGTCAACAGTGACCATGTCGACAAAGTGTTGACATGGTCACTGTTAACATTATTAGTGTTGACAAGGGCGCTGTTGCCCCTAAACCTCCCAAGTATCTGGCCTAAAACTGGTTTACCAACCAGTGGAGTGTATGGTTGGGGTTAGTCCCTTACAATGAATTGCTGAATTCTAGTTGTAAATATCCTTTTTTGTTGAACATAAAAAACTTTACTTTACATTTAACCCCATTTGCCTCCAAAAATAGATGCTTTGATCATTATCATCTATTTTTATGCATGTTTTGATATGGATAGTCTAGCACTAATATATTAATCCATCTGATCCATTATTTGCTTTAAACAAATTTTATGATGATTTAACTTGATAATAGACTACTTAGCTGGTCTGAGTTTTGCATTGCAGCGTTTGAGTCTAACTTATTTAAAAATATGGGAAATATGATGAATTCTATAAGTGACTGAAACTATTTTTTCAGGATTTTGACTTATGTATTATAAGAATCTAACAAGCTTTGATATATGTATTGTTGAACCAACGTGTAGTTGCGATCTTTTGCTTATTAATAGCTAACTTGTCTTTATAGGGCTTAAAATCTTCAGACAAAATTTTATTATGTTCTGGGCTGATTAATTTTGTTCATCTAAATAGCTGTAAATTTTACTAAACAATATTATTCAGTAGTTCAATGAAGCTAGAATAGATATAGATCGACCAATAGTATTATTCACATCCCAATCCTGAAGATAAAACGTCGAATAAATAGGAACAACTCACGATGATGTTGATTAGGTAAAAAGTAACTCTAAATTAAGCTTATGAAAGAAGTATAGCTATCAGAGTTGTATGTAGGGCTGCTTCGGCCAAGCCCCGGGCAGCCGCGGCCAGTTTTTGGCTCCTGACTTTTTTCAAAGTTTTATTTTCAATATGTTTAATATATTATAATTGCGTTTTAGCTGAAGCGTACCAAAAGCCGTTAGCTAGCCGGGGATGAGCCGAAGCATCCCTAGTTGTATAAACTATCATATAGCTATCTTGAAATAGATAATCTATGGCTTCATAATAAGAAACAATAATTTTATCAAAATATGAGTTCAGAAAAGGGGACTGCTACATATATAAATGTACTATTTTATCAAGTAATAACAGTGCTTAAGCAGAAAGAAATGTTGATAATACGTTTTAAAAAAGTATGGTTTGACTGCACTCTCTTTAAGGACAATTCAAAAGCTTATCAATGAGCAGGCATTTAAAGAGTAAATTATAGATGCCCAGTATAAATAGTTACTTTATATTTAATGTAAAACACCAGTGACTAAATCATAAGAATATTTATTCAAAAGCACAAACACAGTTGTTTTTCAGCGACACGATCTGCATTACACATTTAACTTGCGAGCATTTCAGATATTTATAAATTAAACAAGCTCATCGACATCGGGAAAGAAAAATGTATACAGTAAACAAGGTTATCATCTTTTTGAAGATATTAGGAAATTTACGTGTTTGGGCTAGAATCCTTTCAAATAATTGGTAAAAAAAAGTCTGAAAAGACATATTCCTAAAGTCAAACCTCGAGACAGGTCTTTAGCAACTTTTACAATTATAGTTACCCAAATGAGTAAAAACGTTTATTGAATCATTCTTTGATCCTTATCAATTATGGTAAATTGAAATTTATTTATATATTTATCCGATATATTTGAGTTCTTTTAAATCATCAAAAAAATTTAAAAGATATTTGGTTGTACATATGCACCTCTATAGCTGATTCAAAATAGACAGCATTCGCTGAGTTGATCAAAAATTTATGAAGAAAAATTGAGTTTAGTAAGCATTATAATTTATTTAAGCTGTAAGAAAAGATCGCACGTGGTCATTAATATCAAACTTGTGTTTCTTGAAATAAGATAATGTGAAAATTTTATTAAATTTATGAGCTTGTGCACCAGAGCCTAATGATTGATTAGTATTGTATAGTAAATAAAATGTAACGTGTTGATTTTATCAGTGTGTGAATACAAAATGATAAGGCACATTAAGTAATTTTAGCCATCAAAAAATATCATCATATAAACTTTCATTATATCAGACATAAAACTTACCAAATTAAATGAATACTGTGAAATGTAAAGAGAAAGGGAGAGGTTTGGATGTACTAAGCCCCTTAATGATTCACTTGGACTAAATTTGAACTTAAATTCACAAACTTTGATCAAAATTTGTCTGATTTAATCTAAAAAATAGCAAATAGTATTGTTGATTTGTTTAGAAATGATTGGTTGTATTTTTCTCAAAATAAATGGGGCTTCATAGTGAAATTTAGTCGACAAAATAAAATATCTGCTTCGATTTTAAAATCCAGCTGCTTGGATAGAATAGGATACAGTAGTTTTAAAAGCTATGGCGACAACCGAAAATACCTCAGATTTAAACGAAATGATTTCAGATTTGAACGAAATCCAACTATCAGGTTAAAATATACACTCTGTTAACAGGGTTCATTGGCGTTAATGGGCGAAATAAGTCAACACAGCAACAAAGGGCTTACACGCAAAGCAAAACTATTCAAAATACAATCCAAAATACATTGATTTACAAACAAAATGGTGTGAGTTGACTTTTGGTGTACATATGGGTCATTATTTTTCTTGTTATGCCTAAGCGCCAGATTGATTATTTTATAACTTAATCACATTATCCATATTCAAATTATTCAGAAAGATTAAAATACAATCAATGTCAAAACTTTAATTGATCTTGGGCTTAGATGATTTTTTTTGAAAATAAGTCATCAATTTTAGAATCAAAAAGTGCAACTTAAGATATTTTCAGTAATACTATAAGAGCTACTACAAACTACAAACCAAAAATATTTATGATGAGTTGCATGGGAGAGTAATGGCAGCCCCAAAGCTATAAAAGCTATTGCTCTATCTTTAGCTCATCATAAATATTCTTAGTTTGTTTCAGAAAAAAGGTTGTTGTTTTTGAAAGAGTGATAACTCTATTTAAAATACACCCTCTAGTAAGTTGCCCTACTTCATGAACTTGCCCCAATACATCACTAGCATCTTCTGATATTTTTGTTTCTCTGGTATCATCACATGATTTCAAATGATAAGTTATCTCATAATATTCTGATAAACTTTCAAATGTAAGAGGTAAAGTATATAACTTTCCATCTTTCATCAAATATGAAAGATTAATGTGCAGATTTTTTAACTTCAAGCTCTCTTTTTATAGGCTTAACTTTTCTTTCATAAATATAAAAGAATGATTTTGAGAAATGTTTGAGCTTGATAGTACTGATTTATATAATTCTTTTCTTTTTTCTTCTTGCTCAAAAATATTTTTAAGATCATTAATATTTTTAATTTAAAGCTCATTTTCTTTTTCCTTTAACATTTTTGATATTACATCAAAGTGACCATCAACAATGCTTTTTCCATGACATTCAACAAAACAATTATATTTTATAGAACCCTTAATATATTTAGGTGCCTCTTTAAATAAGTAATAAAAATTCATATGATCTAAAATGATTTCCATTATCAGTCCACACTTTTATATTTTTTATTTTTTTAAATCTATCTAATTTAAGAAGACTAATTAGACATTCACCTGAAAATAAAGAATCATGTGATAATATTTAAGACAAAAAATTATGATATTCATATTTGGTTTTATTGTTTTCTTTAAAAACTAATGCAAACTCTAATAATGAGATAGGTTTTTTTGAATAAAAACAATTATTGGTCTCAATTGGACCACTTCTAACCTTTAAGTTTTCTTTATAATCTATAACTACAACACAAGACTCAACATCTAATTCATTGATATCTTTCTTGTATTTCCTATTTTGATGAACATAAAAGTCTTGGTGCTGATTAATAGTCTTTAAGCCATTGCCTATAGATTCTGGTAATGGTAAGTTTTTACTTTCACATTCTTCCTTCTTTTTTTTCTAGTGAATTTTTAAAATTACAAACATTGCACATATCAGTTTGTTTTTTACTTTTTATTATATTTTTAGGGATTAATTTATAGTAAGTAGAAATTGAAACCAAAATTTCATTTTTTATTTTCATATTTTCATATATTTCTTTTTTTGTTTTAAGTAGGGAGTATTTAATTTCAGTTGAGTTATTACTGATCTCTTTTTCTATATCTTTATAAATTTTTTCAGGCACTTTTTTTGTAAACTGGCTTGTTTCAAAAGAATTTTCCAGCAATTTTTAATTATTTTTTAGTTATTTCTTTTTTTAATGAATAGTTATTATTTTTTGGCTTTTTTTGTTTAAGCCTACATTTTTATTTTTATTTATTTTTCTTGAGTATTCAAACTCACTTTTGGTTATATTAAACCCCATATCATTAAACCCTTTTAAAGAGTAACTGGAAGTAACCAGAGATTGCAAGGCTGGGAGATGCTTTTGGGGAGAAGATTTCATGAGATCCTTTAAGTTTTCAATGAACTCATTGCTTTTTTGATTTTGAATAGTTGGCAGTAACTGAGCTTTCCCAAATTCAGTTTGAGTAAGGAAGTTCTTGATGAAATTATCAAGATCATCACCAGCAATAAAGAGGAATGCCTTTTTTAACATTGCAATTCTTTCTCTTTTTTTGAAGCGCCCAAGAAAAAAAGGGTAGCATGGCAGAAGTAAATTTAACTGAGGACATAGTAGTATTTTGAATCTGTAATTAGGTCAGATCTCTGATATGTGCCTTAATGATGGAGTAGTTCTGATCAGAATGTGGCCTTTGAATGGGGTCTTTTGGATTAGAAGCTTTGTAGTGCTTTAGCTCTTATATACCAAGATAAATGACACCATTATGAAAGAAATGGTATGATAGCTTTTACTATAGTTTGAACTTGAATTTATGTTTGCAGAATTAATTAAATACCTAGTTTTCATGCACAAGTGATATATGTGAAGCAGCTAAGCATCATTATTACATCATATCCTCTTTGTAATCAATGCAAATCAATTAAAATGATGTATTCAGTTAACTGTAACTCTTCCACATATTTTTAAAATGATATAATATTAAATAATTCTATTTAAAAAATGCTTAATTTGAGGTTTGAAGCCCACTTGAACCTTAAAATTAATCTAAACAGTGATAAAAACATCCTAACTTCAAACTGCCATAAAATCCTAAATAATTGAGATTTTTAAATAAAATAGAATGCAATAATAAAGCTCTCAATCTTATCTTTAATTGTTTTAAATAAAAAATATATTTTTGTATTTTAAAAAAGAGTTTTTATTAGCTTTGAAGTGATCTACTTTATATCATTAGATAGAATCATATAATAAAATCTGGATTATAATCTTTTAAATTACTTTTGCTTTAATATTAAGTATAGTATAAATATTAAAATGTTTACACCAATAGAAAGATGGGATCTTTAGATTTATTTTGATAGTTAACAGTGTGAAAAAATATTAATTTTTCATTGAGTTATTAATGTTTTAAATATAAAATATGCAATTAGTTACTTTTTCAAAATTGAACTGTGTTATGCTGCAACTTGAGCAGCATGTGCATTAGAAAATGACCCAATCCCTAAAATAATGACCCATATGTTTACTATGTGAATTGGTGGCAAAATACACCCAAGCAAGGTGAGTCAAAACTCAATCCAAAAACAAAACACAATAGCAACTCACTATGTAAACAAAATCACTCACTCAGTGTGTGCAATGAATTGTAATCAAGAATGATACCAAGGTATCTAAAATAAGACACAAGATCTGAAACATAAATTTTAAAAATATTGTGTTGGGTGTTTAAATTTGGCAGTAAAATCTGGGAAAATGGGTGGAAATTATTTTGGGTATTCAAAAATGGGCGTTGTAAAACCAGAAACAACTAATTAAGAAATAAAAAATCTATAATTGAGATATTGGGTGGGAAAAAATATTAATTGAATATCCATATTCAGATAAAAGCAAAAATTAAAAATTAGGGAGTAACTTAATTGAGTTTTATTTAATATTTTATTAAATTGTAAAATGGAAGGAACACAGCAACAGACTACTAATACACCTGTTGTGCGCTGCAGTTGCGGTTGCCCCCGCGGGTCAAAGAACAGAGTTAGTTCAACACAAATGTCTACTCAGGAAGGAGACGGGAGAGGAGAGTTTGATAGTGAAGCTGCACTGACACAGCCAGTTTGAGGAGCACAAGCTACTAGGGTGCATAGCATAAACCCTAGGGTTCCCCAGCTGACCCAGAAGCCCACCAAGGTTACCACTACAAAGAAAGTTAGAAACAAGGAGGTAGAACTTACTTCATATGTGTTTGACGTTGTGTACCAGCAAGAGTCAGTCCCATCAGCCATGCTAGAGAAAGTGAAGCCTGTACTTGATACTATCTACAAGCCCTACGTCAGTGATGGCAAATAGGAGGAGGATGAGAAGCCTGAGTTCTATCAAACCAATGAGGAACAGTTAGTACTCAAAAAAATTTGCAGCCTTCTACAACAAGGTGCCCATGCCTTGCAATCCTGTCACCAATCAGGATCCCAGTTCATCTGAGCCTACTAAGCCCACTCAGAAGTGCATCCCAGATATCAAACACATCATCCTGCTCAAGCTAATGTGTGAACCTGGTGACTACAAGGCATCTGCAGCCATTGTTGGAGTGGATCCCAAGTACGCTGGCAAGACCTTCCACAAATTCATCAATACTGGCTGAGTCCTTGCTGCGGAGAAATCCTTGCGCGTTTCTACCATGCTCACCAAGGAGCACAAATGGGCAATCTGCCAGTGAATAACCTGGGACTGCCATCTTGAACTGGCAAATATTCAGGCCATGGCCAAATCTACTTTTGGGGTTGAGGCTTTGATTTCCTTTTACTATCATCTGGTGAAGGGAATGTGATTTTCCTGGAAAAAACTTGGGGTATCTCCCTACAACAGAAACAGCCCAGCCAATGTTAAGACCTGGAAAAAATATGCAGAGGCGTACACTGCCCTCAAAGCCAAGGGGAAAGTCAAATTCTATTACATTGACAAATCAGATTTGCCTCATCAATCCACAATGAGTATGGCTATGTCCCAAAAGGCTCAAATGATGGGATGGCTTGGCATGCTGCAGTCCCTGCCACAGCCTATTCAATGGTGGCTCTCCTTGGTCTAAAGGGGATTGAGCTATACCAAATGATATTGGGTTTGCATAACAGAAGGACCTTTCTATCATTCCTCCAATTGATCCAGGAGCACCTGAGGCACACAAGCCTGGGCTTCACCAACGTCATTGTGCTGGACAATGTTGGTCTCCATAAGGTGGCTGATATTCTTGAGGAATTCCCAATGATTAACACTAGCATTGCAGTGGGCCCCAGCAATTGGTCACAGCAAATTTGCATCTTCTCTTCCTCCCTGCCTATTTGCCCTTCTTAAATCCCATTGAGGAAGTCTTTGGGTGGCTCAAGCAAGTTGTCAAGCAAGGAACCCCAACTGGGACCAAGGACCTGTTCAATTTGCTGCAGGCCAGGATCCATACCCTCCCAGCTGAGACTGTGGCCAAATTCTATGGCCACACTGATTCATTCATCCCTGCGTGCCTAGTCAAACAGCCAATCAATTAAAGGCTTAGTGTGTCCAACTTTTTTTATATTCTTTAATTTACTATTCAAAATTTATTAATTATCATTTTATATTTAGATGTTTCCAAGCCTGCAATCACATTCAGCAGGACCATCAATGGAGGTTAGTAATTTATTTATTTTATATTAATTTTTTTATTATGCCATCTGAGGTTATTCCAAAGACTTGATACTGGATTAAGTGAATATATTTATATTACTCTTATCAAATAAATATAAAAAACAAATTAAAAAAATTAAATATAAAATGCACAAGTTAGAATTTATTTTATTAACGTATAATTTTATGCTTTTATGAAACAGTTTCCGCAATATATTTTGCAAAACTTTTTTGCTGAAATAAAAATTATAAAAATTTATTATAATAAAAATAATATAAATTGTAATAAAATTTATTGGAATCATATTTTTTATTGTGTGCGCCTATAATGAGTCCTTCAGTATGTACCCACCCCACAATAAGGTGGTGCACAACCTCCACCGCCACACTGTGGACGGTGTATACACCCTGGTTAAAATATTCTCAGCAGCTAGTAAAAGGGAGAAGGGTCAAGTGGGAATGTAGGAGCAGCTTCTCTGATGGGGCTGCAAACCTGTAAATCCTTGCCAGGACCAGGGCGTCTTGTATCACATGGTCCACTGAGTTGTACCTGGGGGGACCTTCTTCCCATCCAGGGAGAGCCTGGCCCCGTTAATCCCTAGGAGGACCCCATCAAAATTCTCCACATCAGCGCTCATCCCAAAGTAGAAGAGGAACCCCAGGTAAACAACAAGGTGAAGCCTTTGCCCAGCAAAGTCTTCTGTAAACTCACAGAGCTTATTATACACAGTACTAATCTTCTTCTCATGCTTTGTCTTGGCAAACCTGAGCTCCATTGCCAGAGGGACCCCTGTCTTGTTGGCACTCCAGGCCAGCCTGAAGTCCGCTAGGAGGATTTTTGTCTTCTTTACGGCTGTTACATCTGCAACAGCCAGTTTTCCTACCGCACACCCAAAGTTGTCCAAGAGGTAAGAGATGTTATGATCTACCAGGAAGAAGAAGCAAGCAGAAGCATGAGCCCAGCCCATCTCTGGTACATTCTTGAATGGGTGCGTCTCCAGGACGTCCCAAAAAAGCTCAATGGAGTTTACACAGTAAACTACTCTGAGGGATACCAGGTCCAGGCAGACCAGTTGGGCATCCTTGTAGGCAGTAACTGCCCACTCAGATGCCCCCTTGCCATGTGTCAGCCCAGCTAACGCCTCCTGCAACATAGGAAAGGACCTGTGGATGTGGTCCTCCAGCTCCTGCAAGACAGGGGGACAGAAACAGCTGCTTGGCCACATGAGTAGCAGATTGGTGTAGAAGGTGGGGGGACAAAAGGGAACAGGACCAGGCAAAGAGTTCACCATCTATGTTTTCTAAGAAAAAAGGTAAGTTTTTTGAAAATTTATTAATTTTGTTTTTTAGGCTATCTTATTGTGTTTCTTCCTTGCCCGCAGCCTTGGCCAGCTTAGCCATTCTTGGCGCAATCAATTGCGCAGGCAATTTGGTATCCTCTGCCCTGGCATGCTTGGTGGGTTTGAGATGTTCATACATCTCTGGGTCATCAACCCAGACAGACGGTGCAGAAAGATTGTATGCTTTAAATTGCAGGCCCTCAACCACAGTTTTTCAAATATTTAGTAAGCACTCAATTGTCTTCTCTGGAGTGTCTGGCATTTTTGACATTAGTGTCTTTGCAGACACCTTGTCAATTTTGTCCCCAGTAAGGACAGCGGACTTAACTTTGGCTTTGACCTTGCGGTCAATGTCCTTGATTTTGGCAATTGCCAAGTTGAGGTCTTTGAGTAGTTTTTTGAGTTCTCTCATTTGATTTTTTACTAACCTTTCCATATGTTTTTATAGCTTTTGCCCCAATAAATTCTGTATTATTTTGATACTGTTGCCTCTTTGTTTATTCCTTTTTTTTCCCATCTACTACATTATCCCATCTTTTTACCCATTTTGTATATGTTTTACGCTCATCTCAATATGTGTTGTTTGCTTTGTGTTGGCATTGTTTCCTTGATTACCAATTTATTTTTGGCGCTTGACATAGCCCCTTGTGAAAACATTAACAACAATTTGGTGATCAGCTAAATTTGAGTTAGAAAATTATAGTGTTAACTGTTTTTAGATAAAGTTGTTACTGATCCAAATTCAAAACCTTAATGATAAACTTTAAGCCAATCAGGAGCCAAGTGATAAAGTGATTGTTGTGACATAAAGGGTCATTCAATAATTCTTTGGTGCATGTGCACTAATTAATATGATTGGCTGGATGTTTTGCCATTGTACGCCATTGCTGCTGTGGCAAGTTATTGGTGGACTAGTGCTAACCCAGAAACTGATTGGGCACTAGTCCACCAATAACTTATCACAGCGGCAATGGCGCACAATGGTAAAACAACCCACCAATCAGATTAATTAGCACACATGCATCAAAGAAAAATTTGAATGACCCTTTATGTCACAACAACCACTTTCTCACTTGGATCCTGATTAGATTAGAGTTTATTATTAAGTTTTTGAATTTGGATCAGCAACAACTTTCTCTAAACACAATAAATATATAATTTTCTAATTTAAACTTAGCTGATCACCAAATTGTTGTTAATACTTTCACAAGGAGCTGTTTAAAGAGATAAAAAAATACAGCAATTATGGAAGCAATACAAAACACAAAGCTAACAACACATATTGATATAAATGTAGAAACATATATACAATGGGTAAAAATATGGGATATTGTAGAGGCTGTAAAAAACAGGGATAAACAAAGAGGCAATTATATCAGAATAACACAGAGTTTATTGGGGTGGAAGCTATAATAAAATATGAAAAATTTAGTAAAAAAATTAATGAGAGAAATCAAGAAAATATTGAAGAACCTTGGTAATTTATTTCAAAGATCAAGGAGATTGATCACAAAGTTAAAGTGAAGGTGAAGTCCACTGTCCTTACAGACCACAAAATCAATAGTGTTGGCCAAGGGGCTCATGGCCAAGATGCCCAGCACCTCTGAAACTACCCTTGAGTGTAATCTAAACGTTCAAAAGACTGTGTTCAAGGGCCTGAAATTCAAGGTGTTAACCCTCTCAAAGCTGTCTGTCTGGGTCAATGACCCTGAGATGTATGCACATCTAAAACCTGCCAAGTGCACTAGAAAAGAAGACACCAAGGAACCAGTGCAACTGGCTGCTCCAAAGATTGTTACATAAGTGACAACTTCAAAGTAACAGGTGGAACAAGCAGGTGGTGGGGATTTGCCTGTACCTGAATTTTCTTCAAAAAACAAAAATCCAGGTGCAGGAATCAATCCTTCCCTGGCTACAGCTTCATGGCCTGTCCTGGGCCCCAAAAGCTATGCCCAAGCCTTGGTGGGTTTGGCTGGGCCCGGGCATGCTAATTTTAGCTGCCCAGGGCACCCAGTTAAAGCCCACCCTCCATTTAGTAATTTGTGGTTCCCAATTGAGAACCACCTTTTCAATCTAGCTCCCCAGCCTCAGAAATACCTGTCAAGCCAGTCCAAAAACGGTAATCAAATTGAAAACAACCCCATGACACCTGTGGCTAATCCTGCCAGAACCAATGTCCAGTCAAGCAAAGAAAGGCCACCAGCAAGCCAAGCAGATTTTCCTTTAAAGCCCACAAATAATGATATAACAGCCAACCAACTAACAAAATTTAGGATGTCAAACCTTGCCACCCAGATAGCACAAGAAGAATTCCCAGAGGCACCTGCATGTGAATAACTATATAAGCCAAAAACACCAGATAGATTATGTATTGTCATTCTTACCAAATAAAATTGTTATGAATTTTTGTTTCACCAATCTGATTCCATACCTATTTTTGATACTCTTCCATCTTCAATCACCTAGACACCAAAACTCACCCTCAGGATTTTAACACCAAGCACCAACTAGAGACCCAGAAGTGTTTGATTATTACTACCCCCTGACGCTCTGTTTAGCCCTATACATTTCACAGAGTATCCACCCAATTGTGACCACAAACCCTGGACTTTGGAAGACCTGCAGTGGTACACCCACCCAGAGGCTCCCAAAGATCCCTACCAAATTGTGCACAATGGCAAGGAGATTATCATATATCTTTTGATATTCAATGGGAAATACAACAATTCTTCCACCTACCTGGTCCCCATGGAACTACCCTTGACACCCAAACCGTTTGTCTCAACCCCCCACTTCTGATGCCACTGGTCAGAATAGTCAATTCCTGGGAGTGCGTTACCTGGCGCTCACAGGATTGATTGACTCTGCCTTGCCAGCGGCTGAGCCCTGGGCTGTGGCTGGGAAGGCCCTTTCCTACCTGGTAAAGTTAGGTCTCATCATCTGATGGGCCATGCCTGTACCTGCTCCTGCCCATACTTCACCTGAAAGGGCAGCAAAGTACTCTTGGTATCCTGAAATTATGACAATCCACCCAAACTTGGTAACATGGGCCCCAAGATATTTTTAGCACTTGGGGCTACTTGTATGTTTGTTTTTATGATTATCACTTATTACTGTTATTTGTGGCTATCATCCTGACTCTCCTCCATGTGGAAAAGAAAGATCCAGACCTCAGATGACTCTAAGGATGCCCAAGAGGGCAAAGACTCAGCTGCAGTGACCTCCTCCCAAGTACAGAACATCATTATGAATCAATCTACCTTAATGTGACAATGTCCCAGATGGGCAAGCTTAGCCTAGAGGAAGCCAGACATGTCATGTATCTACTATGCCCACACTTACTAGTGTTGAAACAGAAGTCTTGATGTGGGGTTCCTGGTCACCAGTCCCCAAAGTTTGTCCTGGGTCATAGCCAGGGACCGGCTTGGAGGAGTTGTCATTCTCCAACAGTGGTGAATGGATGATTAGGAGCTTATACTTGGCCTGCATAAGAGAAAACTCTTCCAGTACCTTCCCAATCACCAGGCAAGCGTCTCCATCATACACTTGTAATTTTAGCTGGCGCCAGCCCTTCTATAGGCCAATACCAATCCTGTAATAGTCTAACAAATTCTTCCCCAATAAACTCCCTTCCTCTATCTGTCATTTTGAGATGCCTAGTCACCTTTTCCCACTCCTCCTGGGCAGAATTAATAGAGGCAAACTTTCTGCACCCTAGGCAATAGGACTACTTGTCCCCTGGGCTAGGATAGAAAATGTGGGGTAATTGACTCATAGAACTTATACTCTGTTATTGCAGGAAATTTGGGTAGGGGACGTAATAGGTGTTTTATTTACAGTCAGAAGGAAGATCCCCTTAGAAACCCTCTGATATATGGCCTTGGGTTAGGGAATAATGAGGGTTTGTGCCAGTACTTGGAGTCCTTTAACAACCTCTTGGACTCCTTGTACTTGGTCTTTGGCTCCTGCTCCTTGGTCTTGGGCTCCTGCGGTCTGTTACAGCTCCAGCTTCCTACTCTTGGCCTTTTGCTCCTTCTGTAGCTTTTGTAGCCTTTGTAATCCACTTGATCCAGTCCCTGAAGAGTCTCAGATAGCTCTCCCTTTTATAGCCCCTTGTTTCAGACCAAAAACCTCTCTTAGAACTCTGGTTTTTCAAAGCTTAAACTATCCAGTTTTTCTTCTTTTATAATATATTAAACTTTAAAACTTACTTTAGCCAATGAAAGCCCTGAATTTTCTGTTTCTGATCCTCATTTTTTAGGCTTTAACTCTTAAGTTAAAGCCCTTAAAACACTGATCAAATAGACTTTGGCTTGCAGCCAATCATATGCCTTGATTAAACAATTTTGCCAAAAAGGTTTCCCCGGATGACTTGCTCTTGACACTGGTTTGAATCTGAGGCTGTCTTGCTCTGGGTAAACAACTGCTACGCGTTTCAAACTGTTTTTCTGTGATTCCCGGCACGTTTCCCCGGCAAATATTGAGCGCTTCCACATATGTTTTACTTAGGCAAATTTTGACCCCTCAATTTTACAACGTTTCTCTGTGTTTCTCTCAACGTTTTGCAACTTCAAACCTGCTTGCTGCTTGTCCTTTCACCTCTCCTAGTTGTTCTTGGCAAAATTTTCTCTTTTGTTCTCATAGTTTCTCTGTGCCATTTCTGGCCTCTTTCTGGCTTCTTTCTGACTTAATTCTTCTTTTTAAATAAATTTATAGTTATAAAAAACTATATATTATTTTTTACTTCTCTTTCTTTTTCATTATATGATTTTCAATCCTTTTTCCATCATAATCAGGCAGTATCTAATTATTCTTTTACTACTTCTTCTATTTTAAATTTCCTCTCAGAAGTCACTAAACCAGCTCTTCCAGCCTCTGTATTCAGTCCAGCTAGTTCATCATCTCAGTTCTTCAGTTCTTCAGCATCAACTTCTGGTCCTTTGTCCATCCTGCATTATGATCAGCTAGTCCTGCATCATAATCTTCTTGCCCTTCAGCTTATCCTTAACCAGTTCTTCACCAAATCCTTACTAGGAACCTCCTTTGTTCCTTCTACACACTGAACCATATTGGTTCATTCCATTCAATGTGAATTAACAGTCCATCAACTAGCCTTCACTGTGATCAAACAGTCCCTCTTGCTAGTTTTCTCTGTTAATTCTGTGAACCTGCTTGGTTCTTTATCTCAGCCCCCATTACCAGAACTTGTAAACCCAGGCATGAGTCTACATTGAACTGGCGTTTGACTGGGCCCTTGCAAGTGGCAATCAAATTAGGCCATTCAACCATAAATCTATGTCTATGTGTTGTCTTTACTCACCCAGGTGATTAAGTCTGGGCTTTCAGTTGTAGAGTAATCAGCTCAACTTCCCAGAGGCCTGATCACACCAAGTTCTGCAGCTTGCTTCCCCAAGCAAGTTGCCTTGGTGATACCTCTGAGCAAATCTATACCCTCCAATGCTCACCTTGGGTTTCCCCAAAGATCCCATAGGGGCATAAACAAGGACACCCTACCAGTCTGTTAGGTAGGATGCTTGCTCACAGACCTCCTGTAAGCGTATTAGGGTACATCAAGCTCTCAAAACTCTTCTCCTCCCTGGCAGCCCACGTTACCCGCCAGGGGTTCAAAACCTACTCCCCCCCAGACAGACAAAGTTCCATGCTTGCTATTTCAGCCTTCACCCTTCTGCAGCAACAGTTTCCTGCAGGGTGAAGCACTATAGCCCCAAGCAGCCAATTCCTTCTGCTGGGTGGAGGCAACACCTGCCTCTGGTAGTCCTATGTTACCTACCAGCCAGACCTTACTTACCCTAGTAGTCCCATGCTACCTACTAGGCTCACCCTACTTACCCCTAGTAGCCCTATGTTACCTACTAGCTTACAGCGTAATCAGCTAATCACACAGTGTCACTCTTCAGCATATTGTCTTTATTTGAAGCCAAATCAACCCTTGCCTGCAAAACAACACACATGTGGATCACCACACTTGAACTGCCAACAAGGTTCCAAGTAAGCGGGTTTGTGACCTGCAATCCAATTATCCAGTCACCCAAAGCCAAGTTAGGAAGTCAACTCAAGTTTCCAAAAACAACAACATGAAAAAAGCTGAGCCCCCATGGCAGATACCTTGTCTTGCTGCTTGACTCATAACCAGGGTCAAGCCACCCCCTTCACCATCCCACTGTGTGGTTAACACTATCATGTTCCTTTTATCCACAATTCACAGCAACTATATAATAACTATCTCCCAATAAGGAATATTATCTAGTTTCCAAATATTTTCCCCTTGTAACTCTGCTAGAAAAGCACAGTTACAACACTAGTCAATGCCACAGCCTACTCAAACAACACAGTCAAAGTCTTGGGTGTAGCCTCTATGCTAGCAGGGGACGCCTTGGACTGGTTTGGTAAAGCCACCACCAACAATGTATAAATTTTCTTGAACTATGCCCAATTTGAGACCAAAATAATGGCCACTAGTGAAGACCAGAATACCAGACATTTTTGCCTTCATGAACCTATTAGAGTTCAAGCAAAATGACCCCTCTCCAAACATATGTAGAAGAGTTCATCAAACTAAGGTCCGTGCCATGCTGGACAACAAACTAGCCACTATCCTATTAAGAAAGGGCGTGAACCCTGGCTTAAAGGACCAACTCAAACACTATCCCCCCACAATTGATTTAGAAGAACTTATTGTTCTCTGCTGCAGGCTAAGTTTGAACCAAGAGACTCATAGCACCATACCCCATGGACCCCAAGTGACCAGAAGCCTCAATATAGCAAGACCAGCCATGACAACCAACAAGCTGCAACAATACCATAGAGAAGGGGGCAACAGCGCCCATGTAAACAGTGGCCATGTCAAACTGACCATGTCAACACTATAGTAAAGTGATAACCCGGTTTTGAATAATGTTGACTTCTGGATGTCAACACTTTTTAAACTAACATCATAATTTATCCTGAAAATTTTTAGTATAAAAAATTAAAGCTACTATATTAAACTAAAAGTGACTCCTGAGAGCTCAAGATTGCATTAAAAAATAACCTTAATTAATAAGAATAATGAGATACAAGCAATTATTTCTCAGTTTACTATGTAAAAACAATCTGCACTATATAAATATTTTTTATTAATATAAAAATTAAAATTCCAATGAACTAAAAATAAAGATATTTAATACTGTAACAACTACAAAATATAAAGAAAATTCTATATTTAATTTATTGGCTTTTTATAAGCACAACTGAAAATATTTCATACTTTAAAGATAAATTAAGAAAATATAAGATATTTCTTATAAAACCACATTGAAACTGAAACTGAACCTGAAACTTATCATTCATACCTAAAAATATTAGTAATTCCCAAAAAATAAAGAAACATAAAAATTTAAAAGTGAAAATTATCTAGGAAAATCAAAGCAAGGTTTAGTAGGCTAATTAAAGCCACCAGAAAGAGCAGTTGTCACGTCCTCAAGGTATTTTTGATCTTCACCACCTTTAATTCTTTTTCACCACCTTCTAGAAATTCTCCTGATAGTCCTGGTCCTTGGACTTCCTCTTTTTGGGGGCCACTCAGTTGGCCAGGTCACAAAACTTAGAGACACTCCAGGCCTACTCATCCTGAAGCTTCTGGAAGAACTTGTTAAACTTGGGGTTGGACCCAAACTTTGCCTTCCAATACTTATGCCACACCTCATGGCTGGAGATCTTCTTTATCTCCTCATTGATGCAGGCGCTCTGAAAGTTCCAAGGGGCAGTAGCCCTGCTCTTTCCTCTCTGGACAGTCACCTTCTTACCTACTCACTGCTTCTCAAAGTAATCAAGGTTACCTGTGAAAATGGTGGAGTGCTTCTTAGCATAAGAATCACCCAGGATGGCCTCAAAGCCAAGCCCAGTGTTCTCAGGCCTCACAAAATCCAAGGCAGCAAACTGGCTTATGGCAAAGCAGCACTTACCTTTACCGTTATTAAGATACTTGTCAAAGAACTCCTTATTGCTCTTGAGGTGTTTGATGAGGGCCTTCCTAAAATTGAAGAAGAAGTCCTGTACTTCTCCATTGAAGATAACCTCAAAGGCTTTGAACTGAGATTGCTCAAAGTTCATTATTATAACCTTTGGCCCAAATGAGCGCGTATGAGCTAGCTGCTCAGCGGCCTGGGCAGTGTAACAAATCCAACTGACAAAGTTGGATTCCAAAAACCCAGTATTGGATAACATATTTTCCTTTTCTGTCCTTTATCCAATCATCTATCTCCTTCCATATTCATTATTGACTTTTTATATTTTCCCTAAATACCTACCATGATAGCTTCCTGGAAGTTATCTTGGTTTCCTAAATTTATAATAAAATAAGAGTAAAAAACAACAAAAACAACTGATCAGCATAAAAATCAACATTTCAAAATTGATTTTAAATTTTGAAAAAAATAAAATTTATGCAGAACCATTTTCTCTTGTCGTTTGAGGAAATGCTTCAGCTAAACTTTTCTAAAATTTTATTACTCACTTTTGCAATCCTTCTGACCATATTTAATAGTTACCAGAATCTGTGGCGGTTGCTCACCCAAAACTGGTTCCTGTTGATAATGCTCTCTGTGGTTTGGGGCCTGGCCTGGTCTACCTTGCCCAATGCCTTTGTGGCAAGGTGGAGCACCAACCCCATTTATTGCATTAAACCAAGATTGCTAAATTTTGTGGGTCTACTTTTTTGTCATGATTAAACAGAAAAAATCATTTTGCAAGAATGGTACTCACATTGGCCAACATTAGCAATGGTGATATTTTTGGGGCTCTTTACATTGAGAGAACTGAGTTTCCTGGTTGTCACATTGGTAAATCTGTGCGGCTTTAAAAATAAAAATAAAAAAAGTTCAAAAAAAGTTTTAAAAAAAAGTTGAAATAAATGGTAAAGATGATGATGTAGCAAATAATCAGTTATTCTCTGCTTGGACTCCAACCAAACAGTTGAACTATCTTGTGCCCTTGATAAACTTTGCCTGAACTATCACCTTGCTCAAGCTATGGGCTCTTCTCCTGATCAGGGCCAGCTAATCACAAACATTATATCTGGCCTTGACTTGTCAATCATGGACTGGATTATGGAATTAATGGACCTCCATATTTTTCCAGACACCATCATGGACTTTTGTGATCTCATCAAAGAGCACCTCCCCCCAGAAGAGTTTCAGGACACTGCATGGGCCTCACTTATTGCTTTGGATCAAGGCTCAGGAACAGTCACCCATTACACCTCCTCATTAAAAACTCTCAGTTGTGCTGCCCGTGCCCCAGCTAAGAACCTACCACATCTCTTTCTAAAAGGCCCAAACCATCACTTGTTACAAGCCTTACGGAGCACCTTGGTGGCTACAACCTGAAAGGAAGAATACTGTATTGCTCTCCATATAGAACGCCAGAACTCAGAGTATATGGCTCAACACAATGAATACCAAAGGGGCTCCACTCACTGTGATCAGCCCCAGCCCACTCCTGCGCCCCTCCAAACTCTCCTGCTGTTTGCCGTCCCAACAATCTTAATCAAAATAATAGCTGCAATAACCGGGACCCCGTGGGCCTACAGCTCCTATAGTAGAGGATGCTGCCTCACACAACCTGGCTGGCTCTCCTCCCACCCCTGTTGTACTTGGCGCTATTAATAAAGATGCCACTCAAGACTCTTATCTACTAGTGACTTTCTCTGTTTTTTATCCACACCACAGCAAACATAAAAGACTAAACATCATGGCCTTGGTGGACACTGGTGCTCATGATAACTTTGTGGATATAAACCTGGCTTGTCTTTTGAAGCTTCCATACTCTGAAGGTCCTCCAGTTAAACTAGGAGATACTGAGATTACAGCTCCCACTTGGGTTACTTCAAAGCTGGTACCTCTTATTCAGGATGGCTTCAAGGTAAAACTGCCTGTCACTATTGATCAGAATCTTCCTTCTCCAGTCATACTTGGTATGCAATGGTGGAACTCCTATAACCCACCTTTTAAAATGGACCAAGGTGTAGTTGAGTTAAACCCTAAAGATAAACAATCATATTGCCTGAGGTTTCTGTCTAATGCACTGCCTGCCAAGCCTCTTGCATCTTTAGTTCCTCAGGATCTTCAGGATAAGCTTCCATCTCAGTTTATGAATTATGAACATTGTTTTGAGAAGGTTACTTTACTGGCTGTTTTTGACCCAAACTCACACTTATTCTCCTTCAGTTTTAAAAAAACTATGTTCTACCCAAGGGCTCACCTTTATATGAGCTTAATCAGGTAGCCCAGCAAAGCCTTAGTGACTATGTTCAGGACATGCTTAGTTGTGGATTAATTGTTCCCAGTTATTCTCCTGTGGTTTCCCTGGTTTTTTTAGTCTCCAAATCCAACAGTAAACTTTGTCTTTCTGTGGATTTTATCTGCTTAAATGCCATTACTGATCCTGACCCTTACTCCATGCCTCTCATGACTGATATTGCTTCCATGATTGCAGGTGCTAAAATCTTCTCAAAGTTAGACCTTAGAGATGCCTTCAACCAAATTCCAATTCACCCTGACCACCAGAAGTTCACTGCCTTTAAATGCCACTTGGGGGTCTTTGAATATAAGATCATGCCATTTGGTCTTTGTAATGCTCCTTTGATTTTTCAGCGCATGATTGATGCTGTTCTTGGAAACATTAGAGGTCAATGTTGTGTGGCGTACATGGATGATATTCTGGTATTCTATAAAGACTACACAACCCATCAAGAGGACATTAGAAAGGTCTTAGATGTGTTATCTAGTGCCAATCTAAAACTTAGACTGGAAAAATGTAAATTTTATAAGGAAAAAGTAACCTTCCTAGGCAATGTTATATTTAAAGATGGTCATGTTATCTGTCCTGACAAGCTGGCTGCCATTAGAAACTAGACTCAGCCTACCTCTTGCACAGAAGTTTGTTCTTTTATGGGTACAGTAAACTTTCTCTGTTGTTTCACCAAAAACCTGTCAGAAATAGCTTCTCCTCTTAATAAGCTTACTGGTGATGTTCTCTTCAAGTGGGGATCACCAGAAGAAAAGGCCTTCAAGGAGATAAAGGATATTCTTATGTCTTCCCCAGTCCTTGTGCACCCAAACCCAAGAAAGCCTTTCATCCTGGAAACAGACACATCTAACCATGCTATTGGAGCAGTTCTTTTGCAGAAAGGAGATGATAATTATGATCACCCAATTGGCTTCTTCTCCAGAAAGATGCTCCTTCCAGAGACAAATTATCCTATCTATGACAAAGAGCTCTTAGCTATTGTGGCAGCCTTAAGTCATTGGAAATATCTTCTGCTGTACGCTCACCATCCAATTACTATTCATACTGATCATTGTGCCTTGGAATATCACAAAAAGCATCATTGCATGAACCAGAGACAGGCTTGTTGGCATCTTGAATTATCCCAATATATATTCACAATTGAGTATAAGCCTGGGGTTGCCAATCATATTCCAGATATGCTGAGCCATGATCCTGGCTTGGTTATACCGGAGGAAACTCTTAACTCCTTTAATACAGCCACTATGCTATCATCTGATCTCTTTGCTTCTGTGTCTCAAAACCCTTTGTGGATCAGGGTCAAAACTTCTCAAGCCCACACTAAGTTCAAAAAAGAATTACTATCTACGCTAAGCAAAGGTGCCTCTCTAAAATATCCTGACTTTACCTATGCCAATTGAATTATTTATCACAAAAAGAAAATATGGGTGCCTCCTGGAAAACTTTGCACTGAAATTTTTAACATGTCTCACAATCATCCTACTGCGGGCCACCCAGGCATTGCTAAGACTGTAGAACTTATTTGTTGCCAATTTTCCTGGCCTGGTCTCCACAATGTGGTATCCTTGTATCTCAAGGCGTGTCTTATCTGTGCTAGGTTGAAGCACTCCCGCTCCATGCCTTCAGAGAAGTTGCTTCCTTTACAACTTCCTGCCCATCCACAGTCTTCTGTCAGTGTAGACTTTATAACTGGCCTTCCAAAGTCTGAAGGGTTTGATTCTAATATAGTAGTTATGGACAGGTTTTCAAAGTATGCTGAGTTCTTTCCATGCAGTAAGACTATCAACTCACAAGGAATGGCAACAATATTTCTTTGTGAAATATTTGCTTGTCATGGCCTCCCAGATGAAGTCATATCAGACAGAGGTCCATAATTTGTATCCAAGTTCTGGGAATCTATTAGCAAGGATCTAAATATCAAGCCTTGTTGTTCTTCAGGCTATCATCCTCAGTCTGATGGTCAAACAGAGCACTTAAATCAGATACTTGAACAGTACCTATGTTGTTATGTCTCTCCTCACCAGAAAGACTGGGTTTCATGGCTCCACATTGCTTAATTTGCCTATAATAATGCCTCTCATGCCTCAACTGGTCTTTCTCCTTTCTTTCCAAACAAGGGCTTTCATCCTTGTCCCCTTCCTAACTCAGAAGCTCCAGAAGAAGGGATAGAAGAGATTATTGTCCCAAAAATTGCAACTATTCATGCAGATTTAATCAGCAATCTCATGCAAGCCAGAGAAGCATATAAACGCAAAGCTGACACCCATAGAATTGATGCCCCCTTATATTCTCCTGGAGACCTAGTAATATTGAAAGCTGAACACTTCAAATTACCAATCACTTTCTGCAAACTAGGCCCACTCAACATTGGCCCTTTTAAAATTTTAAGGAAAATTAATGACACAGCTTATGAACTTGAGCTCCCCCCTAAAAGCAAGGTTCACCCAGTTTTCCATGTCTCCCAATTTAAAGCATTTATTGGTAAAGCGCCTGTCTCTACAGAGCCTATACTTTACTCTAATCTGGCTGACCATAAACATGAAGCAGAAGCCATCTTAGGCTCAAAACTTTCCTCAAACAAACACTATTATCAGGTCAAATGGAAGAATTTTCCAATCAAAGATGCTACTTTGGTGCCTGAAGAAAACTGCTCTAATTGCCCTGCCCTGGTTGAGGAGTTTTGGGGGAGAGGAGAGCCTTCTCTAGAGAAGGGTAATGTAACAAACCCAACTGACAAAGTTGGATTCCAAAATCCCACTATTGGATAACAGATTTTCCCTTTTCTGTACTTTATCCAATCATCTATCTCCTTCCATATTCATTATTGACTTTTTATATTTTCCCTAAATACCTACCATGATAGCTTCCTGGAAGTTATCTTGGTTTCCTAAATTTATAATAAAATAAGAGTAAAAAACAACAAAAACAACTGATCAGCATAAAAATCAACATTTCAAAATTGATTTTAAATTTCAAAAAAAATAAATTTTATGCAGAACCATTTTCTCTTGTTGTTTGAGAAAATGCTTCAACTAAGCTTTTCTAAAATTTTATTACTCACTTTTGCAACCCTTCTGACCATATTTAATAGTTACCAGAATCCACAGTTGTTGCCCGCCCAAAACTGGTTCCTGTTGATAATGGTCTCTGTGGTTTGGGGCCTGGCCTGGTCTACCTTGCCCAATGTCTTTGTGGCAAGGTGGAGCACCAACCCCATCTGTCACAGGCAGACTCATCATTCTTGATAGAGGAAGGTTTCACTCTGGTGGTGTGAATGGGAAAGGGGAGAATATTGATGAGAAGGGAGCTTAAAGAATCCCAGACAATCTTGAAGGCTCTGGTATAGACTTCAGTCTTGGCACCAGGCAGGAGGAAGAAAAAAATGGGGATAACCTGGTCATTGAACTGCCCATGAAGGACCCAAAGCTTCTTGAAGATGGTTGGACAGGTTGCAAATGTGCTGTTGCACAGCCAGGTGGTAGCAGCGTTGAGCTGCTCCAGATTTTGGGTTGTGGTGTAAGATATGATCCTATCCTTTACTTCCTGCCCATTGTCATGGAGCAGGAAAACCTCAACATCCTCAGTTTTATTGAGGGCATCAGTGAGGACCAGGTCTTTAATTGTGGTGGCACTCTTGGCCAGGGGGTTGAGGCTTGATGCCTATTGCTCACAAATTTAACCAACTGGCTCTGGGTTAGAACCCTCTTGGGTTGGTGGGGGAGAGGTACTTGCACTCAAGCACAGTCAGCTGGGTTGGCAAAAGATCCTCTAAAGTGGGCATGGTCTGCACTAGATACCACTTTAGGAGGCAAGAGATGCTGGTATTGGGCCTCACATAGGTGTGCTTGCCCTTGATAGTTAGGACCTTGTCCCAGTGCTTATGGGTTGATCTAAACTGTACAGGAGCGCTCCTCACAGGTATACTGACAGCTCTTGAAGCCCAGGTGGCGTTGTTGCAAGAGTAAATGTAACTGTTGGCCAATATGGACAGTCTAACCTTAAAACTCATTATGGGGAAGTACTTGTAAAAGGAGGAAGGAACCTTAAACTTGCCATCAACATTGCAAATGTTGTGGGCCACAAGAGGGTCCCAGGGGCCAGCAGGAGCATGACAGAAGCCAGGAAAGTAGTCAGGGCGCGGCTTGGACTCATCACCAGATGAACTGGAACATGGAGAGATCAGTGGTTGGGGAGAAGAAAGGGATTGTTGTGGTGCTCCTCATGTGTGGGAGACTTATTCTTGGGTGGGGTATTTTGGGCCTGGCGGCGCTTCTTGGTAGGCTCCTCATCTGAAGCCAAGTTATAGAAACTGTAGTCCATAAGGGAATCATCAGATTCTTCTCTCCCAGTAGAGTGAGCTGGGCTCTGCTCAGGGAAGGGCTCAGGGGAGGGCTGTTGGAAATTGCGCAATTCATGCTATTTCAATATGGCCTTTGAATATTGATTCTTAAAAAGACTGGGCTGGATTTTCTTTCAATTTTGGAGTTTACTCACCTACCTTAAACAGGTTGACATAAATCTTCACCCATTCCAGATTATGCCATCTGCACACTTCTGATTCTGATTCTGGTACAAGTTCAGTTTGGAATGAACTCATTAGCCACACTGTCTACCTAAAGAATGATCAACCTCTCAGTCTACTATTCAAGTAGAAACATTTCTCCTAATAAAGACAAGTTTATCTACATTTGTGCTAGCTTTTATAATCTTCAAGCCTTTTTTTCCTTTTTGCCAAAAGGAACTCTTCTTTGTGTATTCCAGGAAATTAAGGTACATGCCCTTAATTTTGCCCTGAAGGCTAACCCAAGACTAGCTTCAAACCTAAAACCTTTTATGATAAAGGTTGCCTGTTGTGTCCTCTTGGATGTTGTCCCCAAGATCCAAAAACAACAAAATGGTGCTCACCACAGGGGCTGCCAGCATTGGTTACTCCATCCCCCCGCACATTCTCTGTTTCTTCTCTTATTGTTACAGAAGTACCCAAATTTCCTAAAGTTTTGAGCCCCCCCTCTTGAGGAGGATATTACTGACTCTCCAAAAACACCTATGATAATGGTGTTGCTGTCTGGGCTCTTATGGGCCCCTCTCCCAGCTTTCTCCTTGATTTATGAACAAGCTTGCACCGCCACTTGCTCCCTCCCTCTACACTGATATGGTAGCCATGCATACAATTCCTGGTCTCTGTCCTGGTTCATCTAAGAGAAATTGTACTACTTCCTGTTAGATATTGGCCTCTCCCTAGTTTGATGGAATTCATGGAAACCATTAATGTTCTGTTAAACCAGTTCATCTAGCTTGCCTTGGTCCATCATCATCTAGCGTTAAGATCTCATAATCAACTCCTGTCTGCTGTGGTGTCTGCAGTAACCAACAACCATGCTCATAACATGGCCTATCAATAATTTTTCATAATATCTTTGCTTGCATTTTGAATAATCAACATGATTCATTGGCCTCACAAGAATACTTGACCTCATCACTGAACACACTTTGCTTCTATCTCCCTGGATACATCAGAGAGTGGTTGTGTGAACTAGATGAGCATCATGCTGTCTGGCAAGGACAAATTTTATCCACCCTCCTAAGATAACAACAAGATTTTGAGACCCTAGTAGATGAGCTAACAATTTTGAGAGCATACCAAAACACAGCTATAATTGGTGGGATCCAGTGTGTACAATTGGGGACAAAGTTTATAACAATAATAAAACTAAGAAAAGGCTATGTTGAGCAGTACTTTATGCCAAGTTCAGACCTACATAGGCAAGAAGGTGGCTACTGTGGCTGTGGCTGTGGCTGTAGTGCCACCTATGTCTCCTAATGAAGGCCTAACTAAATCTGAGGCTAAGATTTGGGAGGCCATCACAGAGCTCAAGGCAACCACCCTCCGTCAGGCTTCTGCTTCCAATCCACCTACTGCTGAACCTGTACCAGACCCTTGTATCACCATACTGTCAGATCAGGTAGCTAGCCTATGAGGAAAGATTGATTACCTACATCAGCGCCTCTCTGAACAAGAAGATTTTTACTCTGAATCTTATGACAAAGGAGAGGCAGAGACCACTGACTTTCCCGTCCAAGAAGATCATAGATGCTTCCTTGGCTTAGAGAGGCAACCACATATTGATTGTGCTCTTGCGCTAGAAAACCTGGCAGCTGTAACAAACAACATTTCTGATAGGCAAGATGTGCTGGAACAAGAAGTTCAGAACCTTGATTGCCTGACCAAGACACTTAATGAGAGGATCACTCCTTTGGCGTCTCAGGCCAAAGCTATGGCTACCCAGGTCAATGGGATTTTGGGTACCTTGGCTGTCCAGCAGATGCAAGTTGATGAGATCAAAACTGTAGGCACAAATGCCAGGGACATTGTCAGACAGAAAATCTCTACTCTGGATACAAGGGAAGTAAGTATCTGCATTTTATGGGCAAGAAAACCTGCTGCTGAATATGAGTTTGAAGAAAACCCCCATATCAATGCTCTTAATCAGGGTGAAAATAGTCAATATACATCTTTGTCTATTTAACCCAACTATAAACCCATGTTTAAGCAAATCTTTGATCCCAAGACCTCCACCATTGCTGATTTCCTGACAATCTATGAGACTTCCATGCAAAGGGCTACTTAAAACCTAAAGAAGGAACAAATCTTTACCTGCCTGCATCCTACCTGTCAAGAGGTTGTGGTTTCTGAACTCCTGTCCATAGTTACTTGGGAGGATATGAAACAAATCCTCATTGAGGAGTTTGGAGGCAACCTTAGCCTAGAGGTTAAGAAGTATGTCTTTGCACATATTGCCTTCAAACCTAAAGAAACATTGGCTGAGTTTGCTGACTGCTTCTATATTAAAGTTCAGTAACTCATCACCAGTTGCCAACTAAATCCCCAAGAGGCATACACTACCTGTTCTAACGCCCTTAAAGTAAACCAACTTCTGTGTTTGCACTTTAAGGCACACAAAGTGTCCCTCAACTTTATGAAGAGTATTAAGACCCTTCTGCAAGATATGCATCTGACTCATGGTGAGACCATGGTTTGCAAAAGTAAGACAAACAACTTTGGCACTACCTTTTGTACCCCTTGCATCATGACTCTTGGATCTAATGGATAACCCAAATGACAGGGTTGTCACAACTGCGGCTAGATAGGGCACCATTTGCAGTCCTGAACTAACCCACATGTAGAAGGATGTGATACTAAGGAACAGGTGGGAAAAGAAATGTAAGCTTAAAGGTAGAGACACCCTCTGTGACCAATCTCTCCTGTCTCTTCCTGATCCCTCTTTGATGAAGAGTTGCCTCCCTCTTCTGGGCTAAATATCCTCCATTTATTCCACAATCTCTCAAGTAATTCCAAACCCAAGGATTCTGACTATGATGACTCTGATAGTTATGGCTATTCAGCGTTGACTGTTCCTGAAACTGTGTTTTTTTCTGTATTTTATTTTCAGGGAAAACCACCACCACAACTAGCCCAACTCCAGCCAAGGTCAAAGCTACGTTAGCTTGTCCTTATCTAGCTCAAGCTCACCACCCCCAACTTGGTGGACTCTTTGGAGGAAGCTGCTGAGTTAGCTGAGGCCCTCTTCCAGAATTTCTCTGTATCCCTGCCGCTAAAAAATGTTCACAAGAAAATTCCTGCCTTGAAATGCATGTTGGCAAAATGAGATAAAGAGATGAAAGCTGCGCAAGATGTCCTTTCAGTCTTACCCTCTTTTGGAAAAGATATTATATGCATAGAAGTATCTATCCAGAAAGTTAAGATTAAAGATATCTTGAATAGTGGCTCCCCTGTTAATTTTGTGTTGTCTAAGTCAATAAAGAAGCTCAAATTGACTCCCAATCTCAACTACACTCATTCTTACAGGACTGCTAGTATGGCCCAAACTAGGGCTATTGGCGCTTACTATGCTCTGCCAATGAGGTTTGGGAAACTCCTTGTTGCCTCCCCTGCCGTTATTCTAGAGAACAAAAGCTATGACCTTTTGGTAGGCACCCAGTTCCTCTGAGAGTACAATGGGATTGTCAACCTTTGAGATGGCTATCTATCTCTTCTAGAATGTGAGGTCCCCTTAATCTTTGAGGAACCTCCATGTATCTCCGGCAAAATGCTTAAGACATGTGTCCTCAAATATCCCAGGGCATCTTTTCACTAAAGTACCAAACCCACTCCTTCAATATGATCTCCCTTTCACTGTATTGCCCTGCTGAGGGAGTTGTCCCAATACTTGTCCCAACCACTATCACTATCCCTCCTGGTTCTCAGGTGATCATGGACTCCCAGATATTCTATGAGTTTCCTGAGAAGTCCTTCTTAGAATTAAACTCTCCTGAGTCCCTAAGTTGAAAAGAACCTTGTTTATGTCCTTGGATCTTAGAAAAAACTCAGAAGGAGCCTGTTCAACTATTGCTGGTCAATATGACTGCCTCCCCCACGCAGGTCTCCAAAGGACAAGTTGTTGGGCATGGTGAATCTTAGGAGCAGAGCAGGTGGCCTATCTCTATTCTTTTGGGAAGTTTGGTGGCTTTAATCTACCTGAAGAGGATCCCCAAGTGCTCTCCTTGTTTACAAATGCTGATTTTATTCAAATTTTGCCTATCCAGAAGAAGGACATACTTGATCTCTTAGATCAATTGGAGGACATTTTTGCCTCTGGACCTAACAACTATGGGTTGGCCAAGGGTGCTATACATCAAATCGATACAGGAGATACACCCCCTTATTGCGTCAAACCTTATAGACACAGTTGAGTAGAAAATGCTCAAGTATATAAGGAGTTAAATCAGATCTTGGTTGCTGGATTGCTGGCCCTGTCTCAAAGTCCATGGGCCTCTCCTTTGCTGATCCTCAAAATGAAAGATGGAAATCACCAAATTGTCATGGACTATTGACGCCTTAACTCCCTTACCAAAAAGGAATCATACCCTCTGCCTCAAATTGAGGCTGCCCTTAGACGTTTGGGAGGATATAATTTCTTCTCTGCAATGGACCTGGCTTCTGGATACTGTCAAGTAGACTTATCCCTTGAAGATTATGAAAATCCACCCTTATTATTTCTGAAGGACTCTTTGAATCAACTGGGATGCCCCAGTGGCTATTGCTGTAACTGTGCTGTTTTAGCAGAGTTACAAAGGGAAAAATATTTGGAAACTAGATAATATTCCTTATTGGGAGATAGGTATTATATAGCTATTGTGAATCATGGATAACAGGAACATGATTGTGTTGATCACATGGTTGGATGGTAAAGGGGGATGCTTGATCCTGATAATAATCAAGCGCCGAATTGAGGTATCTGCCATAAGGAATCATCATCTCTTCATGTTGTTGGATTTGGAAATTCAAGTTGACTTTCTAGTTTGGCTACAGGTCACTGAAAGATCAGGTTGCAGGTCACAATTCTGCTTATTTGGAACCTTGTTGGCAAGTGAAGTATGCTGTTTTGACACTATGTAATGCACCTGCTTCTTTCCAGAAGGCTATTGATTCCATCTTACAAGATTTAAAGATCTCTTGTTTACTTGTATCTCTAAATGATATAACAGTTTTTAGCTCTAACTTCACTGACTATTTGGACCACCTCAAAGCTGTCTTCATCAAAATTTTTAATGCTGGCTTAAAACTCAAGCCCTCCAAATGCGCTTTCTTCAAGGAGTGGTTTAATTTCTTGGGATACAAGATCACTCAGACTGGAATTTGACCTATTAATAATAAGGAGAACACCATTGAAAAGATGCTGCCATCACCAATCTGCACAAAGTCCAAGTATTTCTTGGTATGATGGGGTATTACTGCCAGTTCATCCCTAATTTTGTGGAACTGAGTGAGCCTCTGGTCCAAATGCTCAGAAATGCCCCCTTTAAATGGATGGATAGTCAACAACAGTCATTCAAGGCTTTGAAGACCAAGCTAAAAGAGGACCCTATTCTTGTCTAACCAGACTACAACAAGGAGTTTATCTTGTATATCAATGCTAGTGCAGTTGCTGTGGGCGCAATCCTAGCCCAGCTTGATGATGAAGGCGTAGATAGACCTGTGGCCTACTCCTCTTGTGTGCTTAACAAGCATGAGAAGAATTATACTGTTACTGTCAAGGCCCATACCAAAGTATGGCTGGACTCCCACAGGGGAGGCAGGCCGGTCCTGAAAGGCCATGTACACAATTGGTGCAATCCTGATAATGTAATTCACAGCAGTAGCCTGAGGACGCCAACTTCCAGTATGGGGCACAACCTGATTGACCAGCCCCAATAATATAATATAGACAAACCCCAACTTACTGAAGTCTTGGGTAGGAGGCACATTGGGTAAGGGGGAGTAGAGGGGATCTCCCTCATGATGATTGGAACTGTGCCTCAAGAGTAGCCAGGAGGAAGATCCAGGTGGTGAGGGTGGAAGAGCTCCAAGTCAATGGCGCAAGGTGGCTTAACCAAATAGACAGGAGCAGAACCAGGAGGGAAAATATATGCACAGATTTATTGTGTAGTGGATTTAAAAATAGATGCAAATATAATGGTTATATTGGTGCAAAAATAGATCATTCCTGCAAGAAAATAATGTGTCCTGGTTATAAAGCTGTTTATTCAAAGATATCAACAGTGAGAAAGGCTTCTCCTCTTCACTACTTATACTTACTGAAGAATACTTAGCCTTTTGTGCCACCAGAGTTCTGGTGGCCTCATTGCCAGTGATAATTGCAAAATGGCTTGGAAATTGTGCACTGGAATCTGGTGGGAGGGCATTGGCTGGTATATAATGAACATGGGTTTGGCTTCAGCATGTTAAGGTGCCACAGCTATTATCAGAACCTGCAAGCAATTGAGCACCAATTGCACAATCAAATGATTGCTTTATCAATTTACCATTTCTTGATAGCAAATGAACCCAATTTTGTGTTTAATTTCAATTCCAGGGGTTTGCGGCACATGAGCCTTGCAAACCCCTGGCCATCTGCGGTCAGAAAAGGGGGGTTTCTTTCTAAGAAGGCAGTTGGTAATGCTTTCCAAAATTTTGGTTGTTTTATCTCCAGGCAGGCTAGCTGGTTATCTAGGGCATTATGGGCCTTGACATCATCTCCTACCATAGTTGATCTTGCAGAACACAACTTTTTATTCTGAGACTTGTATTCTTTTATCAAAGTAGCGGCATTCTTCAGATTAGATTCTGGTTCCCAAGTATCATCTTTATTTGAGTACCCTTTCCATTTAACCAGGAAATATGGTTTTTGATATCAGAGTTTGTGTCCTAAGATGGCTTCAACTTTGTGTTCCATGAAGCTTCCTACTTTGATAGGTGGGGGAGCTGTTCTTACTATCTGGATTGGAAGAGAAGATCCTTTGCTTTTTGATAACAGAGAGCGGTGAAATACATCATTAATCTTCCATCTGGGGGTAGTTCTAACCGGTATGATACAGCACCAATGCGTTGTAGGACCCTGCAGGGGCCTGTTTATTGGGGCTCAAGCTAGACATGGGGAAGTTGTCTTGATGTTATTGGCGCTGAGTTACACAAGGTCTCCTGCTTTAATTGGTAGACCAGGGCATTGTTTCTTTCCAGCAAAGTCCTTGTATACTTGTACTGCTCTTCTCAGGCTCCAGGCACATTATTCTTGGCACGTGTGGATGTTGCTGATCCAATCTTGTCCTTCTGGGTTGTTGGCTTCCTCTGTGGAAAGGGCATCCCATGTGGAGTTGAATATGTAGTTGGCCTTGAAGGAAGACATGCCAGTGGATCTGTGGTCTTGGTTGTTGTACACAAACTAAGCCATTGGTAGGTGAGTTACCCAGTTGTTCTATTCATAGTTTATGTAGCATCTTAAGTACTGTTTGAGGACCTGGTTTACTCTCTTGGTCTACCTGTTGCTCTGAGGGTGATATGCAGTAGATAACAATATTTTTATTCCTAAGTCCTTTAGGATTTGGGCCCAAAACTTGGAGGTTAATTGAGGGCCTCTGCCTGAGACCACTTCTTGTGGGAGTCTGTGGTTTATGAATACTTGGTTCCTGAATAGAGTGACTGTTTCCTTTGCAGTTAATTTG
Organism: Entomophthora muscae; assembly: GCA_014839935.2. NCBI lineage: Eukaryota > Fungi > Entomophthoromycota > Entomophthoromycetes > Entomophthorales > Entomophthoraceae > Entomophthora > Entomophthora muscae. The sequence goes on along the minus strand of QTSX02006454.1, from coordinate 256,775 downwards.
GTTGTTGTTGGGATGAAGTGAGCCATTTTGGTGAAATAGTTGACAATTACAAAGATGGCATTGAACCACTTTGAATTAGGCAGCTTCATAATGTAGTCCATGAATACTGACTTCCAAGGGCCTTCTGAAATCTGAAGAGGCTGTAGTAAGCCTTCTGGCTTTCCTTGCTTGGGTTTGGTACATCCATATGTATTGCAACTGCTGAGGTATCCTTCAATCTCTGGCTTCATCCTGGGCCACATGCAGGCTCTCTGGATTCCTTTGAGTGTCTTTGTACATCTGGTGTCACAGGAAGTTCCATAATGCCAGGGATTATTTGGCCAAGTAGGAAAGTGAAGAAAGCCCAAAAAACTTTAACAAAATTGACTGATTTAAAAGATTTGAATCAGACAGTTGATCAAAAATGGGTTACAGCTGCTCCAGTTTGCCAATAAAATCTGATTCTCCCCTGTAAGTCAATGTTGATAAATTGACATAATTTAAGGGTCACCAGATATAAACTTGTTAATCAGCATGGTAATCAGAAATTAGTCACTCAAGGGTTCTTTGCAACCTGGACTAGATACTCACTTGACAATGTGGAAGGAATAGGAGCCCAGGATCCAGGCAGTATTGCTTAGTCAAGTTTTGATATATATTGAATAATTTTCACTGTTTCAACTCTTAAGAGTTGAGTCCTCCCAATATTTACTCAATAAAAATAACATATTCCCTGGTATAACTTAATTTTTAAAATGTATCCTGTAGTTGGATTGTTGCGCTACATTCCCTACAATTTAATCCTTAGCTGGATTATCATGAAAATATGGGTCCTGCCATTAGTACTTTGTTGTTGTTGCCGCCAAATGTTAATTCAATGCCTGTCAATCTCAAAGCTGTTCTTACTCCCGTCAAAGCTGAAACTCATGTGCTATCCCAATGTCCTGAATTTTATACTAAAGACACTCTGATTCTCTTGCAGTTCATTTATCTAGGGCTTTCTGGTTGGGGTTAATGATTTTACTTAACCCTAGTATCTCATTTGGAAATTTCACAAAACAGTATTTGAAGCTGTGTTGGTGGTTAATCATTAACTCTATGTGGATTTAGTGGGTGATTCCCCACCAAGTGGAGACAGCTTCTTTATTATCCCTTGATTTCTGTCACATCCAGGGTGTCCTGACATGGGGGAGCCGTGCTATTCCTTCAGTATCTCTAAGTACAGTGGACCTTCTGGTACATAGGTGCGTCTGTGTAGTTGTAGGGTGTTTCCATGTAAGGAGTAGCCTGTTTGGTAGTATTAGATGTTGATATCTTTCCTTCTGTCTTCCATGATAAAGATGCAGTTCTTGTCTAAGGTCTGATATGATTGTATTTCTTCTTTTCTACTAGCTAGTCCTAGGAAAAGGAGCACTGGTTTGATCATGTCAGAAGACAGTAAGGACTTAGTATTGAATTCTCCAATTTCTTTGGTACTAGGAAAAAGGTCTGCTCTTTGGATCAGGGTGCCATATACAATGTTGATCTTGTCAGGCTTTTATCTGATTGATAAGTCATAATCTTCTAGTAATAGGGCCCATCTAGTTTGGCTCTGGTTTAGTTGTTGTGGCTTGAAGAATTATGTCAGGTTCTTGTGATCAGTAATGATACTCATTGGGTGGTTGGTGTCACACAAGCATCTTCTCCAATATTTCAAGGACTATATGATAGCAAGCATCTCTTTATTATAGATAGGGTAGTTTAACTCAGGTGGAGAGAGCTTCTTTGAGTAGTAGGCTACATGGTGCAGCTTACTATCATGCCCCTCCTGAAGCAACACCCCCCAATACAAAGTTGGAAGCATCTGTCTCCACAATGAAGGGTTTATTGTAAACTGGCATTGTCAAGATGGGGGTGGACACAAAGGCGTTCTTTAGCAACTCAAAGGCAGATCTGGTGGCGTCATTCCACACAAAGGGGTGTTTTTCAGAGGTAAGGTGGGTCAAGGGCAAGCAAATAAAAGAAAAATCTTGAACAAATTCTTGATAGAAGTTTACCAGGACCAGGAAGCTTCTGACTTTCTGGCAGTTCTTAGGTTCAAGCCATGATGTCACGGCCTCTATTTTATCAGTTGTTATAGAAAAACTTCTTTTCAACACATTGTATCACAAGAGCTCTACTTCTTCCCAAAAGAACTTGTATTTCTGGAGCTTAACAAATATTCTGTGTTCCTTGAAGCATTGTAGGACAGTTTAATGGTGTTTGACATGTTCTTCTGGGGTACACCTGTATATGAGAATGTTGTCAAAGTAGGCTACATAACACTGGTCCTTGAGTCCTCCTAATATCATGTCCACCATAGTTTGGAAAGTTATGGGTGCATTGCATAAACCAAATGACATAAGAAAGTATTTGTAAAGAACTTGCCTAGTCTTGAAGGCAGTTTTCCATTCATCACCAGGCCTGATACAGATCTGGTTAAAGGCATCCCTCAGATCAACCTTTGAAAAGACATTGGCTCCTGAAAGCTGGTCTGACAGGTCTTCAGCATTGGGTAAAGGGTATCTGTTTTTCACAGTGATGCTGTTTAGGTCCTAGTGTTAATGTAAGGACATATGTCACCACCCTTCTTCTTAATAAACAGTAAAGGGGAAAAACAGGGAGATTTGAAGACGCTTATATATTCCTTCTTTAATATCTTGTCTAAGTAATCTATCAAGGTGACTTGTTCCTTCATGTTGCAACTGTAAACAAGTACATGCTTAGGTTGTGTTTTAGGGAGGAGGTCAATAGTGTGATTAAACTGGCTGTGTTTAGGCAAGGCGGTGGCTTCTTCTTCTGAGAAGACGGACTCCCAAGGCTTCAAAATTTTTTGGATCTCAGCTTTTCAGGATTCCATGGTGATTTTTTTTAGCTCAGTGGTCTGCTGAGGGTTCAAGCATGTAACCTCTAAGGTTTGGCTCTTATGAGTGACAGTCACCTGATAGTTCTTATAGTTCAAGTTCAGTTGGTGGTCAACCCACCATTTGAAGCTTATCACTACAGGTTTAGGGAGCTTATCCATGAGGTAGAATCTGGTATGCAGGAGCTTCCCATTAAGCTTCAGGAAGATGAACTATTTGCATTTTTGTGACAGGTCTGTTGTCTTGTTGTCAAAGGTTACCAGTTGGGAGTTGTCTTGGACTGGTACACCCAGTTTCTTGGCCAGGCTATGTTCCATGTAGTTGAGGGTTACCCCACTGTCTAGAAGGGCTACAGTCTTAAACTCATGGTCATGATAACATAAAGTAGTGTCAATGATAGGGTAGGACTGGGAAGAGTTGTTTATTGCTGAAATGATGGCTCCTTGGGTTCCATTGAAACAGCTAGTATAGTATTTGAATAAGTTGCTACTCTGATGGCAAAAGAAGCATAACCCACTTCTAAAATGGTGTTGATACTCTTCCAGGGTCATGTTCAAGCAAGGCCTACTAGCCCCAGGGGTCTGGTTGTTCCAGGGTTGACCGGTGTGGTATCCTTGTGGTTGGCTGAAGTCCATGCCTCAGGCAATAGACAGGAGCTTGTCTTTGGGGAGATTGCATTGGTGGTGTCTCATTAGGCTAGCATGGTGTGGGTTCAGAATGTTTCTGAAATGCAGGCCTGATATGTTGTCAGTAATCTTGGTGGCCTCTGCCAGGCATAGGAAAAGTTGTATGTAGGTCTCCAGGTTGTCCCTTCCCTAGTTCAGGCAGATAAGCCCCATGTAGGCCTGGATCTTGGCCCCAGCAGGGGTGGTGGCAGAATTAATTCTCTCTAGGAATTAGTTGTAGTGATTATGAGATCCAGGTCTTCTTCTAGGCTGGTCAGGGTATAGAAACAGAAGGCTTGACCTGCTAGCAAGGTTTTAAGTAAGCAGGTTTGTGACCCGCAACCCAAATATACAGTCACCTGAAGCCAAACTAGGAAGCTGACTCAAATTTCCAAATCCAACAACATGAACAAAAGATGATCCCTTACAGTTGATACCTTTTTTTGGCGCTTGACTCATTACTAGGATCAGGCCACCCCCTTCACCATCTCACTGTGTGATCAACACTATCATGTTCCTGTTATCCTGGATTCACATTGACTATATAATCACTATCTCTCAATAAATATTATTATCTAGTTTCCAAAAATTTTACCCCTTGTAACTCTGCTAAAACAGCACAGTTGCAACATTGGCAGAAAAAGGTAGGTTCTCCATCTTACCTTCTTCCCCAAAATTCCGCCTATTTCCCATACTCACTGCAGTCAACAAATCCTTGATAGAATCATGTCTGGCCTCCCTCTGGATTGGACCCTGTACACACCCGTTACCAAGATACCTGATGGCTTCATACTCTACCAGAAAGTGGTAATCCTGCTCTTGGTCTTAAACGCCTTGTCAGCATAGGGGTTCTTTCAAGTGTCTGCCATGCCTCCACAGGCTACCAATGAAAGCATCATACCAGCATGCATAGCCCAGAGACTCCAAAATGCTGCCTTGGAATCATTTTCTGGAGCCAATAACAGCAGCGCCATAGCATGGATTCAATCTGCTCAGAGTAAACTGGCACAAATGGAATGCCCACAACGCTTCTGGATTGCAGAGATTTTCATTCAGTTAACACACAATACCAGCACCTGGTGCAACAAATGGCACAATGATTACACCAAGAAAGACTGGGACACCTTCAATAGGGACTTCTTAGCAAGGTTTGTGCTGAAGGATACCACATTTATGATTATACACCAAGTAAAGAACCTCACCCAGACAGGCATGGGGAAGAAACTCACCCAAGAATACAAGGAACTTTGACTATGCGTCCCCTCATATATGGCCTTTGACACCCAGCCACCCACTTCATGTACTACAGCACACTCAAGTTGCATGTAATGAGGCATGTGAACCCGGACCAGGTGACCAACCTGCAGAATCTATATTGCAAGGCAGAAAAGGCAGAGCAAACATCCAACGCCCTCCACAAAGCACAGACTGGGAAGAGAGAGGCCCAAAGATTCTCACTCAACTGGACGCCCCAACTGCTGGCCTCCTGGAAACAACAACAACTTGAGCCATAAAACTGCAGGTTTGAATAGGCACAGAAACAGGAACAATGGGAAGTCAAATTGTACCCATACCGTATCACTGCCATACAAGACAATCATAACAAGGGAAAAGCCCAGGGAAAGTTTTAATCAAGCCAAGCTCTCCCCTCACAATTTCTGACTTGCCCAACAATGAATATTGCCCTAATGATGTGGACCAGTGCCAAATGATCCAAATGCCCTTGGAAGACCCAGTACTTTACACCATCTACAGACACCCCAATAAACTGATGTCCTACCCTTTTTGCTTTTTCAGTTAAATAGACTCAGCACTCCTGGACTCAGGAGCAGATCAAACCCTAGTCAACAGCAGCTTTTTAGACAAGTGCAAGCTGACCACTAATCCTTTGCAGATTAAAAACGTGGTCCTAGCCAATGAACATCACATTGCCATGACAAAGGAAACAGTCCCCTTCTTTATTATGCTAGAGAACCTGCACTCCGCCATCCAGGGACCTGTTATTGACTTTCCCAAGTTTGATACCATACTGGGGCTGGATTGGCTACAAATGAATAACCCCCATGTAGACTGGACAACCTCAGTATTGACCATCAAGCGTGAAAGAGTCAATCACCAGATCTATCCTGACTCAGTGGACCAACTCCTGCGCAACCACGTTTTTGTACACATTACTGAAACTCTTGACAAAAAGGAGAACCTCAAGGCAATTGATTAGGACTCTTTCCAGTACAAGGATAACCAGGATACCACTACAACCCAGGATTGTGATATTGTGGCCTGCCATCCTGAAATCTTCAAAGAGGCGCTTCCAGGACTACCGCCTGAGAAGCACATACAATATTCAATCCACCTCAAAGGAGAAGTACCTAAGGCACAACCCATCTACCAACTCACCCCAAACAAAGACAACACCCTACATGCTTAACTCAAGGAGGCGCTGGAGAAAGGACTTATCTGCCCCTCAAAGCCTCCCTTTGGTGCTGCTGTATTCTTTGTGGCAAAGAAAGATGGTACCCTTCAATTGGTCACATATTACAGAGCCCTCAAATTAGTCACCATCAAGAATCACTACCCACTTTCACTCATTGAAAACCTCTTTGATGCCCTGGGCGGCGCCACAGTTTTCTCCAAAATTGGCTTAACCATGGTTATAACCAAATCTGCATCAAGGAGGAAGATATACCCAAAACGGCCTTCCGCACTAAGTACAGGTTATACGAGTGTGTGGTGCTCAATTTTGAAATGCCAAAAACAACTTGACCCTTTGTGACTTTCATAAACAAGGTGTTTGCTCCCCATATTGGCAAAAATTCCCTGGTATACCTGGACAATATTATTGTCTACAGTCCTTTAGTAAAACAGCATCACAAGGACCTGGAAGAAGTCTTTGCTACCCTGGTACAACACAAACTGCTAGCTAAGCCTTCCAAATGCCAATTTTTCTGCAAACAGCTGCCCTTCCTAGGACACATAGTCTCAAAGAATGGCATCAATCCTGATGACCAGAAAATTCAGGCTATCTGTAAAATGCCACCTCCAAAGGACAAGTCAGAGCTCTGCACATTCTTGGGAATGGTTGCTTACGTGTGACGGTTCATCCTCAACTGTGGCGTCCTGACTGCACCTCTGTCTGTCATAATTGGCGCCAAATCTAAATTTGTATGGACCCCCCCCAACACAACCTTTGTTTCAGAAACCTTAAGGAAAAGCTCACAACTACACCTATTCTACAATACCCAAAACACAATGGGGAATATAAAATGGAAACAGATACATCTGAAACATCCATTGGAGAAGTACTAAAAATCAAGAACAGCAATGGCAATTTCCTACCTGTAGCCTATGAATCACGTAAACCAACAGCTGGAAAGTGTCAATACCCTATACACAGCAAAGAACTGTTGGCAATTATACACTGCCTGGTCAAATGGTGTTGTTACTTGGAACGCCAGGAGGAATTTACAGCATTAACTGACCACAAATTGCTCATATATTTTAAAACACAGGCAAACCTCTCCTGCTAATAAGCACAATGGATGGAACTCCTAGAAAGATTCAATATGATCATACAGTGCAAACCTGGTACAGAACTTACCATGACAGATGCACTCTTGTGCCTGTATATTAGAGCCACAAGAATAATGTTGTGAATGCTGCCATTCACCATGTTTTGATTTTGCCTTTGTTGGGTTTTATTTTGAGGACAAATATCTTTCTTTTGCTTTTGCCCTTTGAAATGAGGCTGGTTCTGCATTGGGAAATACAATTGTTCATGTTGTAACTGTGCTGTTTTAGCAGAGTTACACAGGGAAAAATATTTAGAAGATAGATAATAATCTTTATTGTGAGATAATGATTATATAGTTCATGTGAATCAAGGATAACAGGAACATGATTGGGGATTACATAACTGGATGGAAGAAGGGGGTGGATTGATCCTGATAATGAGTCAAGCGCCAAAACAAGGTATCCACCATAAAGGATCATCATCTGTTCATATTGTTGGACTTGGTAATTTGAGTTGACTTCCTAGTCTGGCTTTGAGTGACTGGATATTTGGATTGCGGGCCACAAACCCGCTTGGTTGGAACCTTGCTGGCGGGTCAAGCCTGCGGTTTCAACACCCCCTGACTGAAGGTTGGCCTCCTCTGGGGGAAGGTTGTCAGGGAGGTTGTCAGGAGCCCAGGCGCTGTATTGAACTAGTTGCTGTTCTGTGGCAGGCAGGACGGTATCTTGTTGCTTCTGTCTTGCTTTGCAGAGTCTTAGGCAATCATGGTGTAGGGTCTTGTCTTGCTTAAATTTTCCAAGCCCTTGCACAAGGTAAGTGTTATTGTTGTTTACCTTCAGAATGATTGCTGGCCCCACTTTCTTGGGTTGTAGCTTGCTCTTGTCAACATTCATGACCCACGCTTTGTCCCCAACTTCATGTCTATTGCGGATGGGGACAAATGTCTTTTGCAGACGTTCATTCTCCTTTGCTGTTTGCTTGCTGTTAGCCTCTATCACTCTAGGGTCTGAGCGTGGAGGGACTTCATTTGGAATTTCCAGTTTAGGTCCTGTTGATGCTTGAATGATTTTTGGCTGTGTGCCATATTCCAGTTCAAACAGGCTTTTTCTGGTGGATCTGTTCACTTGGGTTTGACACACAAGTAGTGAAGTTGGTAGCTGCTTATACCAGTCTTCAGGTCTCCTGGCAGTGAGTTTGGCTAAGGCTTGCACAAGGTTACCATTAAGCTGCTCTACGCATCCATTGACCTGTGGGTGGTATGGTGTTGTCACAGTGTATTTGACCCTATTTTTGGTGAGGTATAAATTGGTGTCTTTGGAGGTCAATTATTTGGCTCCATTGGTTATCAGGAAATCTGGCTTTCTGAACTTGCTGATTATCTCCTTGCAATAAATTGTCGTACATCATTGCCAGTGTGTGCCTGCACTGCTTGGGCTACTGACCATCTTGTAGCAAAGTCATTGGTGGTGATGATGATGTATTTCTTGTCATTGTGATTCCCTGGCATGAGGCCAACAATGTCAAGAGCTCATACTTTGAAAGGTAGTTGTGTGCAGATGGGAAGTACTGACTTTTGCGGGTTTTGCTTTTGGCAAACTTTTTGCATACCTCACATTGGTCTAAAACTTCTTGAACATTGCGGTATAAGGTTGGTCACCAGTCCTTATGTTTAGGGAACTCATATAGGTTTTGGCTCTTGGTATGTCCAAGGTCTCTGTGATAGTGTAGGATGATTTTGACTTGCTGATGTGTGGGGATGTAGGGAATGTTTGTGCTGTCAGTCATTTTTCTGTGTAGGGTCCCATATACTTCAGCAAAGAGGTGTTCATTTTTGATGACTGTTTCCTTTGTTATGTTGGTTGTGCCAGGGGGAAACCTTTGTCCCTTGTTTGTAGTACTAAGAGAGGCCAGTCTGGGTCAAACCCATTCTCTCCTCTCAAAGCACAGACATACAGGCGGGACATAGTGTCTGCCATGGCAAGCTCAGCCCCAGGATTGTACTGGATGACCATGTTAAATCTCTCTAATAGCTCCATCCACTAGGCTTGGCGGCGCAACAGATTTGCTTGAGTTTTGAAATAGATGAGGGACTTGTGATTGGTTAATGCTGTTAATTCTTCCTGGCATTTCAGGTAACAACGCCATTTGACTAGGCAGTGTACAATAGCCAACAGTTCTTTGTTGTGGATAGGGTATTGGCACTCACCATCTATCAATTTTTGCAATTCATAAGCTACAGGCAGGAAGTCACTGTCATTATTTTTGATTTGTAGTACTCTCCCAATAGATGCATCTGAGGAATTGGTTTCCATTTGGTATTCCCTGTCATGTTTGGGGTATTGTAGGATGGGAGCTGCCATGAGTTTCTCCTTGAGGTGTCTAAAACAGAGGTCACATTGGGGGGTCCACACCAACTTGGACTTGGCGCCTATTGTGGCGGATAAGGGGGAAGTCAAAACCCCACAATCAGGTATGAAGCAGCGTACATAGGCTACCATTCCCACAAAGATGCAGAGTTCCCACTTATCCCTGGATGGTGGCATTTTGCAGATGGCCTGTATCTTTTGACTGTCAGCTTTGATGCCGTCCTTTGAGACTATGTGTCCCAAGAAGGGTAGTTGCTCACAGAAGAACTGGCACTTGGAGGGTTTGGCCAACAGTTTGTGTTGTGCCAAGGTAGAAAAGACTGCCTCTAAGTCTTTGTGGTATTGTTCCACTGAGGTGCTGTAGACAATGATGTTGTCTAGATACACTAGGGTGTGCTTGCCTATGTGGGGCACAAATACTTTGTTCATGTAGGTTACAAAGGTGAACAGGGCATTGGTCATGCCAAAGTTGAGCACCACACATTTGTAGGAGACGTATTTAGTGCAGAAGGCGTTTTGGGAATGTCTTCCTCTTTAATACAAATCTGATTGTAGCCTGCAGTCAGATCAATCTTGGAAAAGACTGTGGCTCCTCCCAAGGCATTAAAGAGGTTGTCAATCAGTGGTAGTGGATAACAATTCTTAATGGTAACTTTGTTTAGGGCGCGGTAGTCTGTGACTAGACGTAAGGTACCGTCCTTCTTAGCCACAAAAATACGGCGGCCCCAAAGGGAGATTGTGAGGGGCGGATAAGTCCTTTTTCCAATGCCTCCTTGAGGTAAGCGCGTAAGGTGTTGTCTTCATTTGGGGTCAGCCTGTAGATAGGGCACGCCTTGGGTACAGCCCCCTTGAGTTGGATGGAGTGCTGAATATGCTTTTCAGGGGGCAGCCCAGGCAGCGCTTCCTTGAAGATTTCTGGATGGCGGGCCACAATTTTGCAATCCTGAGGTGTGGAGGTATCCTGGTGATCCTTGAAGTGTGTGATCTTGTACTTGCAGGAGTCCCAGTCAATTGCCTTCAGGTTTTTCTTCTTGTCCTGGGTCTCTGTGATATGCACAAAGATGTGGTTGCGTAGGAGTTGGTCCACAGAGTCAGGGTAGATCTGATGGTTGACACCTTCACGCTTGATGGTCAACACTGAGGTTGCCCAGTCTATATGAGGATTGTTCTTTCACAGCCAGTCTAGTCCCAGTATAATGTCAAACTTTGGAAAGTCAATGACGGGACCTTGAATGATGGAGTGGAGGTTCTCAAGCATGACAGAGAAGGGGGCAGTTTCCCTTGTCACGGCAATGTGATGTTTGTTGGCCAGGACCACATTTTCAATCCAAAAAGGATTAGTGGCCAGCTTGAACTTATCCACAAAGCTACTGTTGACCAGGGTTTGATCTGCGCCCAAATCTAGGAGTGCTGAACCTGTGGAACTTCAAAAGCAGAAAGGATAGGACATCAATTTATTGGGATGTCTGGTGATGTTGTACAGTACCAGGTCTTCCAAGGGCACCTTAATCATTGGGCACTGGTACACATCCTTGGATTGGTATTCATCATTGGGCAAGTCAGGAGTTGTGTGGGGAGAGCTTGGCTTGCTTAGTGCTCTCCCGGTCTTTTCCCTCTTCTTGGTTACCTTGCGTGGCGGTGATACGGAAATGAGTACAATTTGACTGGCCATTGTTTCCATTTCCATGTCCATTTGAACCCATGGGTTTGTGGTTGGCGTTGTTCCCATTGCCTCCAGGAGGTAGTCAAGAGGAGCGCCCACCTGGATGGGAATCCTTGGGTCTTTCTTGTTTCCCAGTCTGTGCCTTATGCAATGTGTTGGATGTTTTCTCTGCTTTCTCCGCTTCACGGTACAGGATTTTCAGGTTAGTCACCTGATCCAGGTTCACATGTCTCATCACATGCAATTTAAGAGTGTCATAGTACATGAGGTGTGTGGCTGGTGTGTCAAAGGCCATGTCAGATGGTGCACAAAGACAGAGTTCCTCATAGGCGCGGGTGAGTTCCTTCACGGTGCCTGTCCGGGTCAGGTTCTTTACTTGGTGTATGATCATGAGCGCTGTTTATTTAAGCACAAATCTTGCCAGGAAGTCTTGCTTAAAGGTATCCCAGCTCTTGTTGGTATGCTCTTCATGCCACTTGTTGCACCAGGTGCCAGTGTCATGGGTCAGGCAAATGGAAATTTCTGTGATCCAAAACTGCTGTGGGCATTCCATCTGAGCCAGCTTGCTCTGGGCAGACTAGATCCATGCAGCAGCATTGTTGTTGTTGGCCCAGGCAAAAGGCTCTAGGGCAGCGCTCCGTAGTCTTTGAGCTACGTAGGCGGGCATGGTGGTTTTGTCAGCTGGTTGCGGCATTGAGGAGGGATCCTGAAAGAAATCTTGTGCAGACATGGTGTTGAAGGCAGGTAACAGGATTACTGTGTTCTGGTACAGGACAAAGCCATCAGGTATGGTAGTACCAGGGGTGTACGGAGTCCAGTCTGGTAGGAGGCCAGACATAATTCTGTCGAGAATTTGTTGGCCGCGGCGCGTGCGGGCAACAGGCAGAATTTTTTAAGATAAGGTAGGATGGAGAACCTACCTGTGCTAACAATGTTGTAACTGTGCTGTTTTAGCAGAGTTAAACGGGGAAAATATTTAGAAGATAGATAATAATCTTTATTGTGAGATAATGATTATAAAGTTCATGTGAATCAAGGATAACAGGAACATGATTGGTGATCACACGGCTGGTTGGAAGAAGGGGGTGGCTTGATCCTGATAATGAGTCAAGCGCCAAAACAAGGTATCCATCATAAAGGATCATCATCTGTCCATATTGTTGGATTTGGTAATTTGAGTTGACTTCCTAGTCTGGCTTTGAGTGACTGGATAATTGGATTGCAGGGCACAAATCTGCTTGGTTGGAACCTTGCTGGCAGGTCAAGCCTGCAGTTTCAATATTCAGTTTCCTGATCCTGCGCAACTCACTTGCCTCATGCATCTTGTGGCAAGTGATCCTACCGTCCTGGTAGTGTTTTACGGTATTGCCAACCACTATATATTTCCAATCTTTTTACCCAATAAAATTAAGTTCTATTCACATTTTTTTTCTTTGTGTCTCCACGTACTTTGGCACCTCTCTAGCCACATCTAGTAGATATTATTCATTCAGGACCACAAGGTAATTACATAGCCTTCCCTGCCATTCTAACCAAGTCTTAGTACAAAACCAATCCTAAGGTTAGGATTTCCTGTTGTGACTCTGTGCCATACCTCAGATCATGAAAAAAATGGTGCTCACTACAGGGGCTGTAAGCCCCTTGGCTACCCCCTTTGCAACTACGTTTTCAGGACCTTCACCTCCACCTATACAAGAGCCAACTTTGCCTGAAATTACCAGTCCCCCTATTGAGGAAGACATCACCAACCTGCCTATTGTCCCTACTGTGCTGAACCTTGGGAGTAGTCCCTACCTAGTGGCCTATCCTTTGGGTACCCCTGACTTGGAACAAGTCATGGCAGTAGCCCTTGGGATAGCCCGTGAGGGGGCCATTCCTTGCCTCCAGCTTCAGTTCAACTGGGCAGAATACTACAAATTGATTGTAGCGCCACAATTTCCCCAGCATCTCCTCTTGACGGCTGGCTCTGCTGAACATCTATTGTCCTCCTTTGTACAACCCACCTTAGCCCATCATCAAATGGTATTAGGGGTTCATGTTCTGGAAATTTTGTTGCTGCAAGCCGCCGTCACCCACCACTGGGATCAGTTTGCGGCCTACCAGCAGTAGATTCATTCCCTGTTTTCCTTAGTATCCAACAATCAGCACGGCTCTGTCACCTCCCAGTCTTGTTTGGTCACATCCATTGAAAGAATGCGCCAATCCATCCCCGAGTATGTAAAAGAGCGCCTTCATGAGTTCCACCAGCTGGAACAGCCCTAGTGTGCCCAAGTAGACTCTACTTTAAACGCCTATCTCACCAACTTCAAACAACTTGTGCAACAACTCAACAAGTTCAGTGCTTATTCCTTCAACCAATTACAGCAAGTAGTGGTCCATGCTGCAAAGGGTCTCCGCAAACTTGGTTAGACTTTGATCAAAAAAAGGGCTGCTACCGCCGCTACCATCACCAAACTCCAGACTCAAGTAAATGAACTGTCTGACTCCAAAGAAGATGCCCTGCCTTATCCTCCATCTGAAAAGTTAGCAGATAGAGAAAAGAGGCTCTGGGATGCCATTTGAGTTTTAAGAGCATCTACCTGCAGTCAAGATTGCCCCCCAAAGCTCCTCAGCCTGATGGCTCAGGTTGCTGAATTACAGCAAGATGTTGCTATTTTGCGTGAGGCAATGGCGTCTGTAATTAGTCCACCTGATGTTGTGGGTGAAGATGGTTGTTGCCCTGGCTTATCAGGAGCCCCTCACATTCATTGTGCTAGAGAGTTGATAGCTCTAGCCAATGAAGTGGACCTCCTGAAGCAAGATCACTCTGAGCTTGATAAAGACGTAGAAGAACTAAGTGAAATGGTTGATTCAGTAAATGGCAGGTTTACCCTTTGCCTTTTGGTAGGCCTGTTTCTTAATTCTCAACTGGCTGAGATTTCTGCGGTAGTAACTACTCAGGGTTGGCGCCTGGATGTTACTGAGCAACAGGCTGCCCTCACTAATAATACAGGCGTCCGCACTGCTGACACCTTGACTATCCTCAAAGATAGTGTTCGCCAGTTGTGGGCCAGGCAGCCCCCCACCAAGTCAGAAGCAGAATTCTCCCTGTGCATAAACGTACTCAATAGTAACAATGGTGGCCCAACTCCAGAAGCACATTTCAAGCCTACCTTTAAGCAAGTCTTTGATCCCAGAACCTTGACTATTGCAGCTTTCCCAACTATCTATGAAACTTCCATGAGAAGAGCTTTGGATGAGGTTAAGAAGGAACACATTATGACCTATCTACACCCGACCTGCCAAGAGGTAGTTGTGCCAGAACTGCCCACTATTGAGACCTGGGAAGATATTAAGCAGCTTCTGATTGACAAGTTTGGTGGTGAACTTAGTCTGGAGGTGAAGAAGGACGCCTTTATGCACATTGCCTTCAAACCAAAGGAGACACTAGCTGAATTTGCAGATAGATTCTACCTGGAAGGACAACAACTGATCACAAGCCGCCAGCTGACCGCACATGAAGCATACACGGCTTGCGCTCAAGCCCTCAAGGTTAACCAGCTCCTGTGTCTTCACTTCAAGGCCCATAAAGCCATGCTTTCTTCCATGAAGAGCATAAAGACACTGTTGCAGGATATGCACCTTATCCATTCTGGAGCAAATGTTCAGGAGAATTGTACTGCTCCTACCTCTGGTTTGTCTTCACATGGCCCGTGTATCCTTACCATGAACTCACAGAATCCTCCTTGATGCCAGGGTTGCCATAACTGTGGGCAAATAGGTCACCATTCCTGGGTCTGCACTAACCCTCAAGTTAAAGGAGATGATCCCAAGGAACAGGCAGGAAAAGAAAAGTCAACCTAGAGGCAGAGACTCTCTTGGTTGACAATTCTTTCCTGTCTCCTCCAGTTCCCCCTTCTATTGCTGACTCTGAGCCTGCTGACAATGAGGCTCCTCCCATCCTGTTGCTATTACACAACATATATGATGACTCTGACATGGACAATTATGATGTAGAAGATCCTGATGCCTATGGGTATTCTGTCCTGGCTGTCCCTGAAAATATTACAGTCTCTTATAAGCTACGTTCTGGAAAACTACTACAACCGCCAAGCCTCTCCCTGAAGCCAAGGAGGTTGTCTCTCACCCTTACCTCACCCAGGCTAAGAGATCTCCCATGCTTGTCAATTCTTCTGAAGAAGCTGCTGAGGTCCCTGAGGCTGTGTTCAAAATGTCTCAGTATTTCTTCCTCTCCAGACAGTCTATAAGGAATTACTGGGCCTAAGATGCATGATCAAAAAGTGGGACAAAGAACTGTAAGAAGCCCAAGACATTCTGGATGTCCTCCCTTCCTTTGGTTGCACCACCACTTTTATTGAAATATCCATCCAAAAGGTGAAAATTAAGGCTGTCTTAGACACAGGGTCTCCAGTTAATGTTGTCTCCTTGAAGCTGGTCAAGAAACTCAAACTTGCCCCCAACATTAACTATTATCAATTATATGGCACAGCTGGGCTGTCCATGATTCGCACTATAGGAGCTTATTCTGCTCTGCCCATGCAATTTGGAAAGTTGCTATTGGCTGCGCCTGCTGTTGTCCTGGAGAACAAGAGCTATGACCTGCTAGTTGGTACTCAATTCCTTAGGGAGTATAATGGGATCATCAACTTAAAGGACAGCTACCTCACTATCTTGGGATACAAAGTCCCTCTGATCTTTGAAGAGCCAGTTAAAGTTCCTAGGAAGAGTCTCAAGACGTGTGCCTTGGAATATCCCACTGGTGTTTTCACCTTAAAAACACCAAACTCATTCCTTCAACATGAAGTGTCCTCCCATGGCTTGTCCTGCGTCTGAGGGGATTCCTCTCTTGGCCACTTCTGCTGCAAGATGTATTCTTCTGCCATGGTTGCCCTCAGGTATTGTTGTCTGACAATGGGACTAACTTCAACACCAAGTTAGTGACCTCTGTTGTTGAAGCCTTGGGGTCTCACCAGTCTTTCTCTTCCCCCTATAATCCTTCCACCAATGGGGCAATTGAGCACGCCAACTCAACTCTGGTTTCTATCATGAGGAAGCTTACTTACTCTGACGCCGCCAACTGGGATCTATACTTACCCACTGCTCTCTTTTCCTATTGCCTTAGCAAGCTTTGTGTCACCAGGTACTCCCCTTTTGTTATGCTGTATGGCTGTGAAACCACTACCCTGTCGCTCCTGGCCCCCCTACTCTCCTCCAATAAGGCCATGAACCCTGATGAGCACATCAAAGATCTAGTCAACTGCATCATTGATATACAGGCTACTGCCTACGCATCTGCTTATAATACTAAGCTACTGGAGCTCTCCCCTGACAATGCCAGGAGATCCCCCCTGCCTGAGTTTACCATTGGAGACCATGTTCTCTACTATCAACATAGAGTGGGAGGACAAGCTCATAAGCTAGACTTGTTGTGGATTGGGCCCTTAGAAGTGACCTTCAAGCAAGGATCAGAGTATACAGTAAAGCTCCTCTCTAGTGGTTGACCTTTTGCTCAAGTGCATACTAAGTTCCTCCGCAAGTATCACCCCCTAAGGCTAATCTAGAGGGGGGTAATGTTGTGAATGCTGCCATTCACTATGTTTCAATTTTGCCTTTGTTGGGTTATTTTGAGGATAATCTCTTTCTTTTAATTTTGTCCTTCCAAATGAGGCTGATTCCACATTAGGAAATACAATTGTTCAGTTTCCTGATCCTGCGCAACTCACTTGCCCCACTCATACTTGTGGCAAGTGATCCTACCGTCTTGGTAGTATTTTGTGGTATTGCAACAACTATATATTCCCAATCTTTATACCCAATAAAATTAAGTTCTACTCACATTTTTCTCTTTGTGTCTCCATGTACTTTGGCGCCTCTCTAGCCACGTCTAGTAGATATATTTCATTCAGGGCCACAAGGTAATCACATAGCATTCCCTGCCATTCTAACCAAGACTTAGTACAAATCCAATCCTAGGGTTAGGATTTTCCATTGTGACTCTGTACCACGCCTCAGATCACGACAAGTAAGAATTGGCTCAACCCAGACTGGCCTCTCCTGGTACTCCAAACAAAGGACAAGGGTTCCCCCCTGGTACCACTGACATTAAAAAGGAGACAGTCATCAGGAACAAGCACTTATTTGCAGATGTATATGGGACCTTACATTGCAAAATGACGGACAGAACCACCATCCCTTACATCCCTACACATCAGCAAGTAGACACCATCCTACGTTACCATAGATACATAAGACTACCAAAAGCCACAACCTCTACAAATTCCTCAAACACAAAGCATGGTGGCCAACTCTGTACCGGAACGTTCAGGAAGTCTTTAAGCAATGCAAAGTATGTGAGAAATTTGCAAAAAGTGATATCCCACCTAAATCAGTACTACCTTTTTACACACAACTGCCCTTCAAGGTATGGGCCCTTGACAACGTGGGACCCATGCCAGGAAATACAATGAGAAGAAATAAATCATCACTGCTATCAACTTTTCCACTTGCTGGTCAGTGGTGCAAGCAGTGAAAACTCACACAGGCAATGACATACAGAAATTCATAAGAAAAGAAATCACTATTAAGTTTGGAAATCCAGAGCTCCTGATAACCAACAGAATCAAATAACTGACCTCTGAAGACACCAATGTATACCTCACCAAGAATGGGGTCCAACACACGGTGACAACACCTTATCATCCTCAGGCCAATGGACGCGTGGAGCAACTGAACGTTAGCCTAGTGCAGGCCCTGTCCAAGCTCATCACCGGGAGACCTGAGGACTGGTATAAGCAGCTACCAACTGCATTGCTTGTATGACAGACCTGTGTGAACAGATCCACTGGGAAAAGCCCCTTTGAACTAGTTTACAGCATACAACCCAACATCATACAAGTGCTATCAGGATCTGTGGTGATCCACATGTGTGTTGTTTTGCAGGCGAGGGTTGATTTGGCTTCAAATAAAGACAATATGCTGAAGAGTGACAATGTGTGGTTAGCTGGTGACGCTGTAAGCTAGTAGATAACATAGGGCTACTAGGGGTAAGTAGGGTGAGCCTAGTAGGTAACATGGGACTACTAGGGTAAGTAAGGCCTGGATGGTAGGTAACATAGGACTACCAGGGGCAGATGTTGCCTCCACCCAGAAGAAGAAATTGGCTGCTTTGGGCTATAGTGCTTCACCTTGCAGGAAACTGTGGCTGCAGAAGGGTGAAGACTAAAATAGCAAGCAGGGAACTTTATCTGTCTGGGGGAGTAGGTTTTGGACCCCTGGCAGGTAATGCAGGCTGCTAGGGAGGGGAAGAGCTTTGAGGGCTCTACATACCCTAATACGCTTACAGGAGGTCTGTGAGCAAGCATCCTACCTAATAGACTGGTAGGATGTCCTTGTTTATGTCCCTATGGGAGCTTTGGGGGAGCCCAGAGTGAGAATTGGAGAGCATAGATTTGCTCAGAGGTATCACCAAGGCGGTTTGCTTGGGGAAGCAAGCTGCAGAACTTGGTGTGATCAGGCCTCTGGAAAGTAGAGCTGATTACTCTGCAACTAAAAGCCCAGACTTAATCACCTGGGTGAGTAAAGACAACACATAGACATTGATCTATGTTCAAATGGCCTAAGTGGATTGCCACTTGCAAGGGCCCAGTCAAACGCCAGTTCAATGTAGACTCATTCTTGGGTCTACAAGTTCTGGTAATGGGGACTGAGATAAAGAACCAAGATGGTTCACAGAATTAACAGTGAAAACTAGTAAGAGGGACTGTTTGATTACAGTGAAGACTAGTTGACAGACTGTTAATTCATATTGAATTGTGGGAACCAATATGGTTCAGTGTGTAGAAGAAACAAAGGAGGTTCTATGTGAGGATTTGTTGAGAAACTGGTTGAGGATAAGCTGAAGGACCAGAAGATTATGATTCAGGACTAGTTGATCATAATGCAGGATGTCCAAAGGACCCAAATTTTGTGTTGAAGAGCTGAAGAGCTGAGAGGATGTGAGTGCAGGACCAGGAGATAACCTGAAGGAACCAGCCAGACTGGATACAGAGGCTGGAAGAACAGTTTTAGTGTCTTTTGAGAGGAAAATAGATAAAAAGAAGCAGTTAAATAATATTCAAAAACTGTCTTATTATGATTAAAAAAGGATTTAATATAATTATGAAAAGAAAGAGGAGGAAAAATAATATATAGTTTGTTAAAACGGTAAATTTATTTAAAAAGAAGAATTGAGAAAGAAGGGAGCCAGGAAGAGGCCAGAAATGGAACAGAGAAACTATAAGGGCAAAAGAGCAAATTTTGCTGAGAACAACTAGGAGAGGCAAAAGGACAAGCAGCAAGTGGGTTTGAAGTTGAAAAACGTTGAGAGAAACACAGAGAAATGTTGTAAAATCAAGGGGTCAAAATTTGCCTAATTAAAACATATGTGGAAGCGCTTGAGATTTACCGGGGAAACATGACAGGAATCACAGCAAAACCGTTCAAAATGCGGAGCAGTTGTTTACCTGGAGCAAGACAGCCTCAGGTCCAAGCCAGGGTCAAGAGCAAGTCATCTGGGGAAACCTTTTTGGCAAAACTGTTGAATCAAGGTGTGTGATTAGCTGCAAGCCAGAGCCTATTTGATCAGTGTTTTAAGGGCTTTAACTTAAAAGTTATAGCCTAAAAAATGAGGAGCAGAAGCAGAAAATTCAGGGCTTTTATTGGCTGAAGTAAGTTTTAAAGTTTAATATATTATAGAAGGAGAAAAACTGGATAGTTTAAGCTTTGAAAAACCAGAGTTCTAAGAGAGGTTTTTGGTCTGAAACAAGGGGCTATAAAAAGGAGAGCTATCTGAGACTCTTCAGGGACTGGATCAAGTGGATTAAAAAGGCCACAAAAGCTACAGAAGGAGAAAAAGACCAAGAGTAGGAAGCCAGAGCTAGAACAGACTGCAGGAGCCCAAGATCAGAACACAGAAGCCAAAGACCAAGGTGCAGGAGCACAAGATCAAAGTGCAGGAGCCAAAGACCAAGTACAAGGAGTCCAAGAGATTGTTGAAGGAATACAAGTACTGGCATAAACCCACATTATTCCCTATCCTAAGGCCATATATCAGAAGGTTTCTAAGGGGATCTTCCTTCTGACCGTAAATAAAACGCCTATTA
This sequence comes from Entomophthora muscae, assembly GCA_014839935.2. Classification (NCBI taxonomy): domain Eukaryota; kingdom Fungi; phylum Entomophthoromycota; class Entomophthoromycetes; order Entomophthorales; family Entomophthoraceae; genus Entomophthora; species Entomophthora muscae. The sequence continues at coordinate 236,569 of QTSX02006454.1, read as the reverse complement.
TAACCCCTGCCCAAATTTCTTATGATAAAAGAATATAAGCTCTATGAGTCAATTACCCCACATTTTTATCCTAGCCCAGGGGATGAGGAATCCTATTGCCTAGGGTGCAGAAAGTTTGCCTCTAGTAAGTCTGCCCAAGAGGAGTGGGGAAAGGTGACTAGGCATCTTGAAATGACAGATAGAGGAAGGGAGTTTATTGGGTGAGAGTTTGCCAGACTATTACAGGATTAGTATTGCATACAGAAGGGCTGGCGCCAGATAAAATTACAAGTGTATGATGGAGACTATTGCCTGATGATTGGGAAGGTACTGGAAGAATTTTCTCTCATGCAGGCCAAGTATAAGCTCCTAACCAACCATTCACCACTGTTGGAGAATGACAACTCCTCCAAGCCGGTCCCTGGCTATGACCCAGGACACACTTTGGGGACTGGTGACCAGGAACCCCACAGGATCTAAGCTGGAAATTCCCAGAAAAGTTCCACCCCACTTGGACCCACAAGTTACACAGGGAAACAACAACCAACTAGAGAGAGAAAAAACATTTGTAGAATACTTTTTTCCCCATCCAAAACAGTCACAAGGTTGGTGACAAAGCCTGGGTAATGAATACCAACAAGAGTAAATTACAACCAGAAAAAGAGGGCCCCACCATTATCTTAAAGGTAAATGAAAACAACACTTACCTTGTGCAAGGGCTTGGAAAGCGCAAATAAGATAAAATCCTCCATCACAACCGCCTAAGACCCTGCAAAGTGAGACAAAAACAATGTGAGACTGCCCTACCTGCCATCAAACAACAGTTAGTGCAATATGGTGCCTGGGCTCCCAACAACCTCACTGATAACTTGCCCCCAGAGGAGGCCAACCTTCAGTTGGGAGGGGGTGTTGAAACAGCAGGCTTGACCTGCCAACAAGGTTCCAAGTAAGCAGGTTTGTGACTTGCAACCAAATTATCCAGTCACATGAAGCCAAACTAGGAAGTCAACTCAAATTTACAAATCCAACAACATGAACAAAAGATGATCCCTTATGGTGGATACCTTGTTTTGATGCTTGATTCATTTTCAGGATCAAGCCTCCCCCTTCACCATCCCACTGTGTGATCAACACTATCATGTTCCTGTTATCCATTATTCACAATAGCTATATAATAAATATCTCCCAATAAAGATTATTATCTAGTTTCTAAACATTTTTACCATTGTAACTCTGCTAAAACAGCACAGTTACAGCAATTATAATCTTCTGAGTGTTGTCTCTGAAAATCTTAAGGTGGGCGCAAAACAAGGCATTTATCATTATTATTCCTTTTCTGAAGCAGGGCATATCCATTTTTGGCAGGTCAGGAAGGCTCGTGGGGCAGTAGCATCCTGATTGGAGGTGAAGATTGTCACAGTCTGAACTTGGGATGGCTTGGCAATAACTCATTCTTGGCTTTTGTTTGTTTCTTGCTTCTTAGTCATAATCTGTCTTAGGTAGTGAGCTGAGGTCAAAAATAAAATCATATAAAATACCCCTATAATCAAAGAAGAATAGGGGCCCAGGGTTACTAGTTTTGTTATGGTTGACATACTATCACCACCCATACCATAGTCCAGCTGGACTCCCACAGGGGAGGCAGGCCAGGCCTGAAAGGCCATGTACACAATTGGTGCAATCCTGAAAATTTAATTCACAGTAGTAGCCAGAGGACGCCAACTTCCAGTATGGGGCACAACCTGATTGGCCAGCCCCAATAATATAATGTAGACAAACCCCAACTTACTGAAGTCTTGGGTAGAAAGCACATTGGGTAAGGGGGAGTGGAGGGGATCTCCCTCATGATGATTGGAATTGGGCCTCAAGAGTAGCCAGGAGGAAGATCCCAGCGGTGAGGGTGGAAGAGCTCCAAGTCAATGGCGCAAGGTGGCTTAACCAAATAGACATGATAAGAACCAAGAGGGAACAGATATATGTGGGTGTATTGTGTGGTGGATTTGCAAATAGATGCAAATATAATGGTTATATTGGTGTAAAAATAGATCATTCCTGCAAGAAAATAATGTGTCCTGGTTATAAAGCCATTTATTTAAAGGTATCAACAGTGAGGAAGGCTTCTCCTCTTCACTACTTATACTTACTGAAGAATACTTAGCCTTTTGTGCCACCATAGTCCTGGTGGCCTCATTTCCAGTGATACTTGCAAAATGGCTTGGAAATTGTGCACTGGGATCTGGGGGGAGGGCATTGGCTGGTATATAATGAACATGGGTTTGGCTTCAGCATGTCAAGGTGCCACAGCTATTATCAGAACCTGCAAGCAATTGAGCACCAATTGCACAATCAAATGTTTGCTTTCCCAATTTTGCATTTCCTGATAGCAAATGGACCCAATTTTGTGTTTAATTTTAATTCCAGGGGTTTGCGGCACATGAGCCTTGCAAACCCCTGGCCATCTGCGGTCAGAAAAGGGAGTTTTCTTCCAGGAAGGCAGTTGGCAATGCTTTTCACACTATTGGTTGTTTTATCTTCAGGCAGACTAGCTGATTATCTAGGGCATTCTGGGCTCTGAAACTTCTAGGTATAATGTAGATGCCATTCCTTATGACAGCCCTCTTGTTCCAGGATATAATTAAAGTTAAGAATAGTAATTATTATGAGATACATAAGTGAGAGCCTTTTTAGGTGGAATAAAAAATTGAAAAATATCTGCATGACCAATTAATTAATGAGGAGCATGGGTTTTGTTAATGTCAACATGGCTTTTGGTCATTGATCCATTGATCTTGAGGCCCAATTACTGCATTTTTTGTTGAAAATTTTTTTAGGCTGCACAGCTGCACTCTAAAATTATTGGTTGGATCTGTTAATTAGTCAATATCCCAAAATCCTGACAGTGGGGAATAGACATTGTAAGACCTATGCCCAGAGATAAAAAAGACAATGATGTGAGGTGTTTTTATAAAAGGAAATAATTACCAAGTTTTTAAACCCAGACTTCTCAATCAGAGATGTACAGTTTAACTAACTACCAATAACATCAATTTCTATCTTGCCAAAAGCGGCATAAAGCACACAGTTGGTAGGCCTTACCATTATCAAGTGCTGCAATATCTTTGATTTATCCCTCTTTGGAAAACAATTCCCCAAGTGACTCTCCAAATTATTCCATAACTAATCATTAAGTTGGTGGCATTCTTATTATTCACCCATATATTATGGGGAGCAAACATTTTGAGTCCTAAGAGGAACACTACTTGGACAAGCCCAATGACTGCCATGACGTACCTGGACAACATGTGGATTCTCATGATACTATATAATACTCTAAATTCATATCAAATAAAGTATCATTTTCTTCTTAATTTTCCCTTTATCTCATTTATTATACTTCCCAGAAGTATATATTCAACACAAGAAAATGTAAGGATTAAACGGTTGATGTATCACTTGTAGAAGAATTAAGTAAGTTATCTGCTAACAACCCCAAACTCTGAGTGATCAGGCTATCAACTACACTCATAGTATATCATACTCAAACAAATTTAATACAGGCAAAAGTCTGTGTGGAATTGTATATAGACATGAACCAGCCATTGTCAGTAGTGATATGGAACTACACCTACATCTACCTAAGAAATTATCCAATGTCAATGACCAAAATGTACAACAAGCAAGACAGGAGCAAGAGAGCAAAGAAAACAATGAGTTGATAGAAGGGCTGTGCCCCTTCATGAAGAGAGACTTCAGATAGGAGATGAGATCAGGATATTCAACCACAACCAGAACAAGTTGAACCCTAGGTTAAGACACTCTGGCATTGTATAGAAGTTAAACCAAATGATAATTACCTTATCAAGGGAATCAGCACATGTACCGAGTTAAAAACTATATACCACAGCCAACTTCATCTATGTAAAGCCAGATATGCTCAAAGGAACTCACAACTACCTGTATCTAAAACTAAACTGGATAAATATCGGGCGCGCCTTCCAGACACCCTCAAGAAAATTCCCAAAGCTATGCTTTCCAGCATCCCAGGGGGAGATATTGCAACATCTTTGATTACTCACTCTTGGGAAATCATTTCCACAAGAAAAGACTGACTACAGAATAGTCAAAGCACTCATGCCACATCCCTATGCTGTACAAGGATCAAAGATTTTGAACCCTATCAGGAATACTACTCAGACAAGCCTCATGACTACCATGGCATACATGGACAACATGTGACTTGTCCTTATACTATATAACATTCTTTCATATCAAATAAAGTAATATTCTTTTCTTAATTTCCCCTTTTAATTGTTTCATATACTTCCCAGAAGTAATTCTGAACACGCTAAAATTTTGATCTAGATATTTATTGGGATTGCCCTGGGCTTGAGGCTTGCTTCATTTTTGGCTTTGTTTAGATGAGATGCCTGATCGGAATTTATTCGATTTAATAAATTGGGGATTTCAAAACTGAAACTATGCCAGCGCTTCCAAGTGGAACATGCTCTTTAGCTTCTCTACTTACAATTTGTTGGTTGTCTTACATTAGCTTTGCCATCCTTATTTAAGTGCTAATTGTTGTTTCAAGCCTTCTTAAAGTAAACTCATTTTCTATAACCAAGCATTTTTACTTGTTTCATATATCATGAAATTTTTATTCTATCTAAGCAAAAGAGCAGGAACCTTGATTTATTTTCAGTTAAGATTTGTTTACATCAAGTATAAGCGTGTTTGGTTCCTTTTCTTTCCTGCAAGGGGTTTGATGCGCAATAATGAAACTTTAAAATATAGCCTGATTCCATTCTTGAGTAGGTGTTTTCTGACCAGTGGATTTAATAATTAGATTCGCCCTTTTAAACTTAGATTAGCCAAGGTTACTTACCTCTAAGTTTCATAGAGTTTATCATTTATTTATTTATTTATTTAAAATTAGTAGGTTTTATCTAAATGATTTCTTAATTTTAAGTCAAGGTAGCGCCCCTTTTTTCGGAAAGTTTACCTTGAACTTGTAATCAATTCTGCTTGGATAAAATCTTTTTCAAAGCTTGATATATTTTTTCAACTCTATAATTGTCATTGCGTTAAAATAAAAACATTTTCTTAAAAAAGAATAGTAAAAATCACTTTCAAACTTTAAGGCTTAAATATATTTTTTGGTTTTAACTGGTGTTGTTTCGGGCCTTGGTTTTCTTAATGTCTTTGTCTAACTCGAATAAAGATTGTCGAAAGTAATTTATGGTCATAGCTTCCCGAAATCACATACTTTTTTGTACTATCCTTTATGTCCAATGCTCTTTTCTATCTTATCATTGGACCAAATAATAGTTGGTGTTTTAGATTCTGATGGTGAAATATTTAGTGCTCCAAAATCCATGTTTTATGTGCAATAATATTTTGTAGGGCCAAAAATATATATTGTCGAGAAGCTATTACTAGTATCGTATATTAAGCACGCCTTTACCCAATTTTTGACTACAGATAAGGCATTTATTAAAAACCTACATTGACAGTTTAAATTAATTGGAAAAAATAGTTATTTATCATTAATTAATTTCTTGCGCAAATATTAAAGATTTCTAGTCGTTAATTGTAGCTACTAATTTATCTGACTTGATTATATATACTGACATCATCTAGAACTCGGCCCTTACAAATAGACACTTAGCCCCTATTCCAAAGCCGATATGTCTCATTCCGGCACTTATCCCATAGGGATTGCCGAAGTTCTCCCTTCGAATTCCAGATCCCAGTCCAATACTTCCTACTCAAAATCTAGTATTTGCAATGTGCTGCAAGCAAAAATAGAACTCCAGAAATCAGTTGACGATCAGATTAATGAAAGCCTTGCTGAAGAATCAGAGGATGAAGCCCCGCCTGAATCCGCTACGCTAGCCATTCGTAAAACTGTTATGGGATTACAACCACTGTTTCCTTCAAACTATTTTACATTTGCGCTCCAGTATGTCATATACCCATTTGTTGGTGGTGTCATGGGTGGGTTTGGTGAAATGCTAGCGCTTGAGTTTGGTATTTGGATGGGGTGGGGATCAGCCGCCCTCTTTTATTTTGGCCGTAATCCAAAATCATAAACTTATTAAATCCCTATTTAAATCTCAAAGCTACTTCTTTGTAGAATAGCCTGAGTCAGTCTAATACCAGATGGCTTTCAATGAACATTTTCTGAAACGATCTGAATAATGTCAGGATTGAATTGCTGAACATATCACTCCCATTATCATTTTAACCTTCTAAAGGTGCAAAAGAAGCATCTGAAGCTTACCTCACAATAAAGAGAAAAAACACATGGCAACCATATGTTGGCTTTAGATAGGATGGCAACAGCTAGCATTTAAACTGTCTGGACGTTGACTCTTAGACTGAAATCTACTAGCTAATTGCTAAATAAACTAATTTTTTATATTGTATCATATAGTCAGAATTGATAATCAATGAGAAAACAAAGCCAATGTCAACATCAATTACTGTAAATTCAGAACCTGAACGTAAAAATGTGGGATTGTCAAATCCTTGGTCCAAATTTTGAATCACTTTTGCAGGATGGCCTTTTTTTAATTAAATTGATTTTTTTGAGTATTTATTTGAATTTTTAAAATGCAGGAACTCACAGACACTTTGCAAAGTTCAAGTCAAACTGCATATTTCCAATGGACAAAATAAATTAACTGGAATCAGATTTGAAGTGTTCAAATCCATCAGCCATTTTCATTAAGTTTACTTTGTTGTTTGAAATTGCGGGCTTGTCAAATCCAAGAACCAAATTTCAAATCACTTTTGAATGCCACTAGTAAACTCAAAAATTAATTGCAGGAACTGGAATCCAAATTTAATGTACAGTAAGCACACTAGGAAACACCAACCCAAATCAAGAAGCTCTACCACAACTAAAATCAAATAAAAAAATTCAATCTCAATAACCATAATTAGATATAAAAAGTGATTAAACGTTAAAATTATCCAAACCCAGAAAGTATACAATATTATACACTTCAAATCATGGATATAGAAACTCTGTTACTATTCAAGGCTAAATCAAGAGGAAATAACTACTCACAAATAAACCAATAAATCCAAATAAATATGTTTAATCTAATATATATATTTTTTATTTTTATGGACCAACAATTGTATTCTCAACCAGCTCCTGCACCAGCCCGCGGGGCAGCTTGTCCACAAGAGCGTCCCAGAGGGTCTAAGAATAGACCCAGAACCCAACTCAAGGGGAGTAATGTCAACACACAGGCCTCCCAAGGTGTCCATGCCAGCCAATAACCTCCCACATCTCAAGCCAGGAACAGTAGCCTGAATCCCAGACAGAAGCCACTCTCAAGGCCTGCAACCAAAGTCTCCTACACAAAGGTCATCAGGAATAATGAGGTTACATACACCTCCACTGTGTACCCAGTTGTCACCTGGCCCCGCACTCTTGATCCAAGAGTTGCTACTTCCTGCCCCTGCGTTTTTGACACCACCTATGAGCCATTGGCCACCGCCAAAGAGCCATCTGTTCCTGTATTGTATACCACCATTGACGGCACCAGCGCAATCAAGTGTGATCCAACCTTCTACACAAAGGTCCCCATCCCCTGTGTCTAGCCTGCTAGCCAGGATGCCGCAGTACCTGCCAAGGTCTGGCGTCGGTTGACAGATAATGAGTGTGAAGCTCTCCTCAACTGCTTGAACGGGGGAATGGCAGTTCAAGATATTGCGTCCTGATTTGGTGCCACAGCCAAGTATATTGGCAATATCAACAAAAAGCATGGCAACACCAGGCAAATTGCCAAATCCACCAAGGCTAAGCGCCAGCCCAAACTTCTTCAGCCTGTTCATATTGATGCAATCAGGCAGTGGGTTACCAAGGATTGCCACCTGGACATGCTTGCTGTCCAATCAATGCTTGCCACAGAGTTCAGGCTTTATGTCTCCAAAACCTGTGACAGTAATTGTGGGATAGTATGAAGCCGTTTCTAGGTGATAGGGAATTACCACCCAAATCCACATAGAATTAATGCTTAACCACCAATGTGGCTTCAGATATCTTTTTGTAAAATTTCCAATTGTAATACTAGGATTAAGTAGGAAAATTAATCCTAACCAAAGTAGCCCAAGATAAATGGCCTGAGACAACATCAACATATCTTCAGAATAAAATTCTGGACATTGGGAGGCAACATGATTTTCAGTTTCCAGAATGGGGGGAGCTCCAATATTGGCTTGCATGAAATTAACATTGGGCGGCACCAACAACAAAGTTCCAACTGAAGGGCCCCATCTTCCAGAAATGATTTGGTTGAGAATTAGATTGTACAGAATATACCATAACAACCCAACCACAGGATGCATTTTTGTTGTGAATACCGCTATTCACCATGTTTTGATTTTGCCTTTGGTGGGCCATTTTGAAGACAAATCTCTTGCTTTTGCTTTTGCCTCTCAAAATGAGTTGATGACTGAATCAGGAAGTACAATTGTTTGGTTTCTTGATCCTGCACAACTCACTTGCCCCACTCATGCTGGTGGCAAGTGATCCTACCGTCCTGGTAGTGTTTTGTGGTATTCCTAACCACTATATATTCCATTTTGTATTCACCAATAAAATCTAAGTTCTATTCACATTTTTGTCTTTGTGTCTTCTGTACTTCTGCGCCTCTCTCTAGCCACAACTAGTAGAGATTATTCTTCCAGGGCCGCAAGGTAAACACATAGCCTTCCCTGTCATCTAACCAAGACTTAGTACAAATCCAATCCTAAGGTTAGGATTTCCTGTTGTGTGTCTGTGCTGCGCCTCAGAACACAACAAAAATGGTGCTCACTACAGGGGCTGTAAGCCCCTTGGTTATCCCTTTTGCATCCACGTTTTCAGGTCCTTTGCCTCCGCCTATACAAGAGCCAACTTCACCTGAAATTACTAGCCCTCCTATTGAGGAAGATATTGCCAACCCGCCTATTGTCCCTACTGTACTGAACCTCGGGAATGGTCCCTGCCTAGTTGCTTACCCCATGGGTACCCCTGACTTAGAACAAGTCATGTTGGTAGCCCTTGGGAATAGCCCGTGAAGGAGCCATCCCTTGCCTTCAGCTGCAGTTCAGTTGGGCTGAATACTACAAATTAATTGTGGCTCCTCAATTTCCACAACATCTCCTCTCAGCGGCTGGCTCTGCTGAGCACTTACTATTGTCCTTTGTGCAGCCTGCCTTGGCCCACCATCAAATGGTGTTGGGGCTCCACGTCCAAGAAATCTTGTCTCTACAAGCAGCAGTTACTCATCACTGGGACCAGTTTGCTGCCTACCAACAGTGGATTCATTCCCTGTTTTCCTTGGTATCTGACAATCAGCGCAACTCTGTTACCTCCCAGACCTGTTTGGTTAATTCTATCAAACAAATGCGCCAGTCCATCCCCAAATATGTGAGAGAGCGTCTACACAAGTTTCACCAGCTAGAACAACCCTGGCAAACTCAAGTAGATTCCACCTTAAACGCTTATCTCACTGACTTCAAACAACTTGTGCAACAGCTCAATGCATTCAGCATGTATTCCTTTGAGCAACTACAGCAGGTAGCGGACTTTGCTGTTAACGGCCTTAATGAACTCAGTGCGGCGTTTGATCAAGAAAGAGCTGCCACTGCTGCTGCTATAGCCAAACTCCAGAGTCAAGTGAATGAATTAGCTACGCCCAAGCCAGATGTTCCGCCCTCTCCCCCTTCTGATGATTTGGCAGATTGAGAGCAAAGAATATGGGACGCTATTTGAGAGCTACGTACAACTACTTGCAGTCAAGGACGTCCTGCTGAAGCTCCTCAACCTGACCCCCAGGTGCTTGAATTGACTGCTCAAGTTGCAGAGCTACAGCAAGAACTTGCTGCCCTACGTGAAATGATGGCAACTGCTGCTAGTCCAGTTGGGGTTGTTGATGAAGATGGTTGCTGCCCTGGCTTACCAGGAGCTCCTCAAATCCAATGCGCTAGGGAACTAATTGCCCTAGCTAACAAGGTGGATCAATTGAAGCGGGACCATACTGAACTGGATAGAGACGTACAAGAGATGAATGACGTGATTGACTCTGTGAATGATAGGTTTGCCCCTTGCCTCTCAGTGGGGCCATCCCTTACTTCTTGACTGGCTGAGCTCTCCACAATAGTGACCACCCAAGGTCAACGCTTAGATGCTACTGCACAACAGACCACTCAAGCTGTTGATACAGGTGCCTGCGCTGTTGAGACCCTGACTACCCTTGAAGAGAGTGTTTGTCAGCTATGGGCTAGACAGCCCCCCTCTGAATCTAAGGCAGAGTTTTCCCCGTGTATAAACGTACTTGATAGCAACAATGGTGGCCCAACTCCCAAAGCACACTTCAAGCCTACCTTTAAGCAAGTCTTTGATCCCAAAACCTCGACCATTGCAGCTTTCCTAACTATCTACAAAACTGCCATGAGACAAGCTTCAGACAAAGTTAAGAAAGAACATATTCTGACCTGTCTACATCCAACTTGCCAGGAGGTGGTGGTGCCTGAGCTGCCCACCATTGAGACGTGGGAAGATATGAAGCAGCTTCTGATTGACAAGTTTGGTGGTGACCTTAGCCTGGAAGTAAAGAAGGACGCCTTCATGCATATTGCTTTCAAGCCTAAAGAGACGCTAGCTGAGTTTGCAGACAGATTCTACATGGAAGGACAGCAACTGATAACAAGCAGACAGTTGACAGCCCATGAAGCCTACATGGCTTGCGCTCAAGCCCTCAAAGTTAACCAACTTCTGTGCCTTCACTTCAAAGCCCATAAGGCTATGCTTTCCTCCATGAAGAGCATAAAGACGCTGTTGCAGGATATGCACCTTACCCATTCTGGAGCAGTTGTTAGGGAAGGTTGAGCTACTTCTAACTCTGGTTCATCTTCCTGTGGTCCTTGCATTCTTACCATGAACTTGAAAAATCCTCCTCGACGCCAAGGTTGCCACAACTGTGGTCAGATAGGTCATCATTCTTGAGTCTGCACCAACCCACAGGTTGAAGGGGCTGATCCAAAAGAGCAGGCGGGAAAAGAACAGTCAACCTAGAGGCAGAGACGCTCTTGGTTGACAATTCTTCCCAGTCTCTTTCAATCCCTCCCTCTATATCTGACGCCAAGCCTGCTGATAATGAGGCTCCCCCTATCCTCCTCTTGTTCCACAATATCTCTGACAACTCTGACCTGGATGACTCTGATACTGACAACACTGACACATATGGGTACTCTGTTCTGGCTGTTCCTGAAACCATTACAGTCCCCTATAAATTGTGCTCAGGAAAGACTACAACTACTGCTAAGCCTTTGCCTGAAGCCAAAGAAATTGTCTCTCACCCTTACCTCACTCAGGCTAAGAGGTCCCCTGTGCTAGTGGAGTTGTCAGAAGAAGCTGCTGAGGTTGCTGACGCTGTCTTCAAGAATGTATCTGTTTTTCTCCCTCTCCAGACTGTTTATAAGGAGTTTCCAGGATTAAGATGCATGATTGAGAAGTGGGATAAGGAATTAGCCAAGGCTCAGGATATCTTGGCTGTCCTTCCACCCTTTGGTTGCACTACCACTCGAGTAGAGATATCCATTCAAAAAGTGAAGATCAAGGCCGTTTTAGACACTGGATTGCCAGTCAATGTTGTCTCCTCCAAGCTTGTGAAGAAACTCAAACTTGCCCCTGACCTTAATTATTACCAGTCCTATGGCACAGATGGACTGTCTATGACCCGCGCCATAGGGGCGTACTCCGCTCTACCCATGCAGTTTGGCAAGCTTCTTCTAGCTGCACCAGCAGTTGTCTTAGTAAACAAGAGTTACAATCTCTTAGTTGGCACCCAGTTCCTTAGGGAATATAATGGGATAATCAACTTAAAAGATGGTTACCTCTCTATTCTGGGATACAAAGTCCCTCTAATCTTTGAAGAGCCAGTTAAAGTTCCCAGGAAACGCCTCAAGACATGTGCCTTGGAATATCCCACTGGGGGTTTCAACCTCAAATATCACACCCACTCTTCAAATATGAACTGACTACCCATGGCTTATCCTGCGTCTGAAGGGATCCTTCTCCTAGCCACGTCTGCTGTCATAATACCCCCTGGCTTCCAGGTCATCCTAGACTCCCATATATCATATGAACTACCTGAACAAACCTTCTTGGAGTTGTACTCTCCCCCTTTGTTAGGACACAACAAACCTTATCTCTGTCCTGGGATCCTAGATGTCTCCCATAAGGACCCTGTTCAATTGTTGGTAGCCAACCTGACTGTTCTCCCCATGGCTGTGTCTAGGGTGCAGGTTGTTGGATATGGAAAGTTGTTGAGCGCTCCTGATGTCCTGTCTCTTCATCCCTTTGGCACATTCCAAGATTTTAACCTACCTGAGGATGAACCCCAAGTCCTATCCTTGTTCACTGCGCAAGACTTTCCACAGCTGTCCCCGGTTCAACAGAAAGAGGTGCTAGACTTTCTAGATCAATTTACCAACATCTTTGCAAAGGACAGTACCAACTATGGGTTAGCCAAAGGCATTATCCATCAGATTGACACTGGCAACGCCCCTCCCTTCCGTGCTAAACTATATTGCTGCAGCCGTGTAGAGGACACCCAGGTATCTAAAGAGCTCAAACAACTGTTGGACGCTGGGCTGCTGGCACCTTCCAAAAGTCCTTGGGCATCCCCGCTACTTATCTTAAAGAAGAAAGATGGGGTCATCATATTGTGATAGACCACCGCCAATTGAACTCTTTGACCAAGAAGGACTCATACCCCTTGCCGCGTATTGATGATGCTCTCCAACGTCTTGGAGGTTCTAAGTTTTTCTCCACAATGGATCTGGTGTCTGGATACTGGCAAGTTGACTATTGCCCAAGGATTGCCAAAAAGCCGCGCTCATTACCTCTGAAGGGCTTTTTGAGCCTACTTGCATGCTGCAGGGACTCTGCAATGCCCCGGCCACCTTCCAACAAGCCATGGATTCTATCCTCTGTGATTTGAAGCTCTCATGTGTCTTAGTGTATCTAGATGATATAATGGTCTTCAGCGCTACCTTTACAGATCACCTGGCTCACCTTAAATAAGTGTTCATAAAGATTCAAGAGGCTGGCCTTAAACTAATATCATCTGAGTATGCTTTCTTCAAGGAATGCCTAGAATTCTTGGGCCATGAGGTAACCCAGACGGGGGTTTGCGCAATGGCCAAGAAAGTTGAGGCCATTGACATAAATACTTCCACCCACCAAACTGCAAGAAGTACAAGTCTTTCTGGGCATGATGGGTTACTACAGACAGTTCATCCCTGACTTTGCCAATACTAGCAAACATTTGGTCCAGCTGTTATGTAATGTCCCTTTCAAATGGACCGTTGGTCAGCAACAAGCCTTTGAGACCCAAAACAAAAACTCAAAGAGACTCCCATCCTAGTGTATCCTGACTACAATAATGATTCTATCCTATATACTGATTCTAGAAACCTAGCTATTAAGGCCATCCTGGCTCAACTAGATGATAAAAATGTGGATCATCCTATAGCTTATACTTCTTGTGTCCTAAACAAGCACAAGAAGAATTAAAGTGTCACAGAAAAAGAGTTCCTTGCTGTGTTGCATGCAGTCAAGCAGCTTTGTCACTACGTATATGGTACCCACTTCACAGTTGTCACTGACCACGCTTTGCTTAAGTGGTTATAACAGCTTAAGGAACCTGAAGGGCGCCTAGCTAGATGGGCTCTACTTCTGCAAGGATACAACTTCACTGTGCTCTATTGCCCTGGGATTCAACACCAGAACACTGATGGGCTCTCCATAATGCCTATTCTTGCTTTGCATCCTGGAGAGGCTGATTGATTATAAAAACTAATTGGGTACCCTTCTTCTTGGGAAAGTGAGACAGAAGAAGTACAACTGGCCTTGTCCAAGCTATTCAAAGATACCCTCATATGTGACAATCAGCTCTTTAAGAAGGTACAAGACCAGTGTCTGCCTTATGTCTGACCCAGTCTTTGCCTCTTGTTGGTGTTGGAAGCTCATAAAGAGACTGGGCATATAGGCATTGCCAAGACCTTTGAATGGCTTCAAAAGAATTACTTCTGGGAGAACTTTTGCCTGCTGATCCCAGGAGTCATAGCTAGCTGCCACAACTGCCAGCTGTAGAGGCCTTGAGTTGCTGCCCACGAGTTCAAATTAGTTTCCCTGCAACCTGCCTTTCACACTGTCAGCATTGACGCAGTGGGTCCTCTCCCCTGCTCATGTTCTGGGTGTTGCTTTATTCTGATTGCTGTTGATCACTTCAGCAAGTGGGTAGAGGCTTGCCCTACAAAGGACATCACGGCTAAGACAACTGCTGCCTTCCTGTTACAAGATGTTTTCTACTGCCATGGCTGTCCTCAAGTATTGCTCTCAGATAATGGGACTAACTTTAATGCCAAGCTGGTAACCTCAGTTGTCAAAGCTTTAGGATCACACCAGTCCTTCTCTGCCCCTACAATTTTTCAACCAATGAGGCAGTTGAGCGTGCAAATTCAACACTGGTATCTATCATGAGGAAGCTCACCTACTCTGATGCTGCCAACTGGGACCTATACTTACCTACCGCTCTCTTTGTGTACCACCTTAGCAAACATTGTGTCACTGGATACTCCCCTTTTGCTATGCTGTATGGGCAAGAGGCTACTACCCCATTGCTCTTGGGCCCCCCTGCTTTCCTCTGATAAGGCCATGAATCCTGACAACCACATAAAGGATCTAGTCAACCGCATAATTGATATACAGGCCACTGCCTACACTTCTGCATACAATACTAAGATGCTTAAACTTTCTCCCAATAATTCTGGACGCTCCCCCTGCCTGAATTCAATGTTGGTGACCATATACTTTACTACCAACACAGAGTAGGTGGTTGTGCACATAAGTTGGACTCTGGATTGGCCCTTTAGAAGTGACCTTTAAACAAGGGTCCAAATACACTGTAAAGCTCCTTTCCAATGGTCATCCTTTTGCTCAAGTGCACACAAAGTTTCTTTGTAAATACCACCCCCTAAGGCCAATCTAGAGGAGGACAATATTGTGAATACTGCTATTCACCATGTATTGATTTTGCCTTTGGTGGGCCATTTTGAAGATGAATCTCTTGCTCTTGCTTTTGCCTCTCAAAATGAGTTGATGACTGAATTAGGAAGTACAATTTTTTGGTTTCTGATCCTGCACAACTCACTTGCCCCACTCATGCTGGTGGTAAGCAATCCTACTGTCCTGGTAGTGTTTTAAGGTATTCCTAACCACTATATATTCCATTTTGTATTCACTAATAAAATCTAAGTTCTATTCCCATTTTTGTCTTTGTGTCTTCTGTACTTCCGCGCCTCTCTCTAGCCACAACTAGTAGAGATCATTCTTCCAGGGCCGCAAGGTAAACACATAGCCTTCCCTGTCATCTAAACAAGACTTAGTACAAATCCAATTCTAAGGTTAGGATTTACTGTTATGTGTCTGTGCCGCGCCTCAGAACACAACAATTTTGAAAAGTAAATTAGAACTAGGGATAAAAAAATTTTATTGAGTAAAATTTTTGGGAGGGCTCAACTCTTAGAGTTGAAACAGTGAAATATATTCAACTTATATCAAAAAATTGACTAAACAATACCACCTGAATCTTGGCCTCCTATTCCTTCCAAATTGCCAAGTAAGTATCTGGTCCAGGTTGCAAAGAACCCTTGTGTGACCAATTTCTGATGACCATGCTGATTAACAAGCTTGTATCAGGTGACCCTCAAATTGCACCAATTTATCAACATCAATTTTCAAGGAGGAGCTGGTATCAGCTGACAGACTGGAGCAGCTGTAACTTATTTTCAATCAATTGTTTGATTTAAATCTGTTAACTTGGTCAATTTTGATAAAGGTTTCCTGGCTTTTTGAGCCTTCCTGCTTGGGCAGATAATTCCTGGCATGATGGAACCTACTGTGATATTACCCTCTGCTTTAGCTCTGGGCACAATACCACCATCTGGGAGATGGGATAAGGAGAAATTCTTGTGGGCAGGCAGGAGTTTCATTGCGGCTAAATTAAGTTCAGGGTGGCCAATAGCAGTGGAATTGCGCTTGTAGAACTTGTGAATCAGATCTGGGGAATTGGAACAATTGTAGTGGGGAATCCAGGAGTTTTCAGAATCAGGATAACCCTTCCAAGACATCAAATATTCCAAACAGCGTTATTTCTTGCAGGAAGCCAGAATACAATTTAACTCATACTCAGGTTCTCCTTCCACAAGAATGGGTTGGGAAGAGGGAGTCTCTGTACCTTTAAAGGGAGTAAGAAGACATTCATGAAAGGCGTGGAAAATCTTGAAAGCAGGGGGTAAATCCAGTCAATAGGTGGAGGGACCAATTTGACGTTTGACCTTGAAGGAGCCAACTTGTTTAGGACCTAAATTACAACAGGGAACCTTCAGTTTCATATTACAAGAATCAACCATGACTAGATCACCTGGCCTGTAAGTTGGACCTTCCTGGCGCTTGCAATCTGCATATTCCTTGTAAATTGTCATGGCAGCGGCAAGAGTAATCTGGAGCTCCTGATGAACCTGCTTCAATGCAGCAGCCTGATCAGTTGCAGCTTCCACTTTGCTAACCAAACAAGGACCCATGTTGGAAGAAGGATTGTAACCCACATTGACATATAAGGGCAATAATTGAGTTGACGTGTGCAGGGCGTTATTATATATGAACTCTGCCATGGGTAGGTTATCACACCAGTCATCTTATTGCGCATTAGTGTAGCAATATAGGTAGACCTCCAAACTTTGGTTTACCCTCTCTGTTTGTCTGTCATATTGGGGGTGACAGGCTGTGGAATGGCATAATTTGATATCAAGAATTCCAGTAAAAGTTTCCCAGAACTGAGCAATAAATTGAGGCCCACAGTCACTTACAATCTCCATTAGGATGCCATGAAGGGAGAAGATTCTATTCACAAACAACCTAGCTGTTTCCAACAAAGTAATTGTGGTTGAGCAAGGTAAAAAGTGTACCATTTTTTGTGAAACAATCTACCACCACCATGATTGCATTAAACCTATTGGAATTAGGAAGTTCACCGATGAAACCCACCAACACAGATATCCAGGGTCCTTCAGAAGGCTGCAGACAAACCAGTAAACCAGTAGTCTTGTTCCAGCTTGCCTTAGACTGAACACATACCAGATAATCACAAACCAAAGGTACTGCTTGCACTGTCAAACCTTTCCAGGAAAACTGTCAGCAGATTAGTTCCACCGTTTTGTTTTTCCCTGGGTGGCCTGCTGTTGAACAGGTGTGATGAGACTCCATGATTTTGTCCTGAATAGTTCCTTCTGGAACCCACAAGCAACCTTGATGATATAGAACTGGATCTATCTTATGATAACCCTGGGGCTGGCCCACTGGGTTTGCACATGCTAGCTTCAATAACCTATCATAGCCTTTGGACAGAGGTTGCAGAAACTTAACTTTGGAATATAAGTCCAGGTCTGCATCCTCAGTTAAGGACATGGTGGCCAGCATAGCAGGTGGAGGCAATACAAAAGGCACCACAGCCTTGTCTGGAATCATAGTATGTGCGTTAAACTTGGCGTCCATACTAGCATCTGAGAGATGGGAAGGGTTTCTGCTCAGTGCATTGGCCAAGTGATTATCAGATCCCTTAATAAACTTGTAGCAGAACTTGTATCTTGTCAGGTCACCATGCCATCTGGATTGACAACCTGAAAAAACCCTGGGTTTCAATAATACAGAAGGGCTTTGTGGTCAGTTCTTACTACAAATGAATGACATGCTAACATAGGATGGTGATGCCAGTGATTTAAAAATTCCACAACAGTCAACAATTCCTTGTCGTAAATCATGTAATTGCGTTCACAAGCCTCCATCTTCTGGGAGAAATACCCTACAGATCTCTCAATCCCATTGCCAGCAGTCTGCAACAACACACCAGCCACAGCATATTTAAAGGCATCTGTGGAAACCACAAAAGGAAGCTCAGGATCCACATGTCTCAACACAGGTGATGATAACAAAAGAGCCTTGACTGCTGTGAATGCACTTGCACACTCAGGCGTCCAAACCAAAGTTTTCTTTCCGCTAGCCAAATATAAAGGGGCAGCCACTTAAGACAAGTGAGGGGTGAATTTCTTCAAGAACGTACAGGTACCAAAGAAACTACAGAGTTGGGATACTGTCACAGGTGTAGCATACTCTCAAACTGCAGCTTCCTTGTCAGGGGCAATGGTCTGGCCATCCTCAAAGATAATATTACCCAGAAAGGTAACCTTATGTTTAAAGAATTCACACTTAATCCTTTTAATGATCAAGTTTGCCTGGAAAATGTGCTCTACAACTGCCAACAGGTGGTCCTTATGTGACTCCTCATCTGGAGAGAACACCAAGATATAATTTATATACACAATAGCACATACACCTAGAAGATCCCCCAAGACTGAATCAATTAGCCGCTGAAAGCAAGCCGGAGCATTCTTCAATCCAAAAGGCATTACACAGAACTAGAAGATGCCCTTCTTGATTCTGAATGCTGTTAATCATTCCATTACTTCTGCAATCCTGATTTGATTGAAAGCATTCAACAGATCAAGTTTTGAGAACACCTTAGCCTTCTCAACACACCTAGAGATCTGTGCTTTGAGAGGTAAAGGGTAGGGATCAGGAATTGTAATAATATTCAAATTCCTGCAGTTAACACAAGGACAAAGAGACCCATAAGACTTTTGAACAAACAACTGAAGGGAGCAGATTAACAAAGCCTTTTTAAAAATTTAGCCCTTTGCCAAAATGTCCTGAGTCCACTCTTCAAAACATGTGTCTTCCTTCAAGGTTAAAGGGTAAATAGGAGACACAATTCAAATCAGATCAACGGTAACTTTAAATTCAAAGTCAAACTGAGTGTGCTTGGGGAGGACCTTGCCCCTGGTTGCATCAAACACTGCAGACCAGGGTTGCAAGCATGCCAGTAAATCTGAACTTGTGGGGACAGGGACAGGAACCAATTGAATGGTCTGAGAAGATTGCTCCTTTTCAGACATACCTAACAGCGGAATACAAATAGATATACCTGAAGAGTGTTTCACCTGTAGCTCATTTTCTTTCAGTAAGGTTGATACATTATGATCTCTCCACCAACCCACACCCAAAATGATAGGATACATCATGGTAGAGCAAATGGAGAACCTTGCAGTAAAAGACTGACCTGCAACTACAAATGCTACTGGCTTCTTCAGCTGGAAAGAGGGAAACGTTTGACAGTTTCCACTCCTAACAAGCATTCCAGGGTGGTACTTGAGTTGTAGCAAGTCTGCAGTCTTCACACTCATGAAGTTCTTGGAAGCACCTGTATCCAAAAAAATGGCTGGCTAATAGATATTTTGACCATTATTAATGCTACCATAAAACAAGAAGTAACCAGAAGTAGATTTATTTGCAGCAAAGGTTGCAATCTTGGCAGGGTCCTGCTTCTCTTTGGTGGTACAGACAGCAGCTGGAAGAACAGGATGATCACAATCAATGGGAACAAGGGGCAACTCTTTGGACATAACTGCAGAAGGCTTTGCAGGTAAAATGTGCTGAAGCATTGCCAAAGAACTATCAGGACCAGAAACCACTGGTGCTTCATTAACCTTGACAGTTTGTTCACCACGGCCAATTGCAACTGAGAAGAACTACAGGGAGAACAATTCTGACTTTGGCTGGAGGGAACTACCGTGGAACAAGGACCAGAAAACCAGGAGCGTGCAGCGGGTTTGTCCTCAATTACCAACATATCTTGCTTGGAAGTTGACAGATTTGAGACCAGAGAAAGAATCTGGCTTACCAGGGCCTCAGTTGTGCTTAACAGGGAATCCCAAACCGTCAAATCCTGGGCAGTCTGTTCAACTGCTAACCATAACACTGAGAGTTTATTCACCTTGGAGACATCAATTGTACAGAAGAAGGCAAGAAACTGAGGAAGGAATATCAAAAGCGGAGTAGTACCCTGTTGGAAGGCGTACAGCTTAAAATATACTTTGAACTCCTCAATAGATACACACAAATTTTTTACAAAAGGGTACAGAGATGCACTTTCAGTTAAAACATGTGGATTGTACTCCACCGCGGACAACAACCATTCACAAGCATCCTCAGAAACCTTTGTCATCACATGATAAACTTAGGATTTGTGACTAAGGCTTGAACTGGAATAGAATGATAATGCTGATGAAACTTCACGCAAAATTTCATCAGTGGGTGGAGCAGGAAAATAATCTGGACGCCAAAATGACATGACATGACAGAAATAGGAAACACAAGATCCAGTCTCAACAACTGCAACCAGAGATGGAAACCACAAATTAAAGAAAAGTCTAAACTGAAAGCTCAGAAAGGAACTGATACAAATAAACATGGTAAACGCAGAAATCTCAACAGAGCAGGAGAAAAGAAACACAAATTCATGACAAACTGCTTCCAAAAACTCAGATGTAGAAGAGTTGAGTAATGTGACAGAAATTGCGGGATAGTATAAAGCTGTTTCTAAGTGATGGGGAATCACCACCCAAATCCACATAGAATTAATGATTAACCACCAACGTGGCTTCAGATATCTTTTTGTAAAATTTCCAACTGTAATACTAGGATTAAGTAGAACAATTAATCCTAACCAAAGTAGCCCAAGATAAATGGCCTGAGAAAGCATCAATGATGTTGGGAATTTGACCAAGCAATGATTCTAATTATGATGAAGCTTACAGATATGAATTGCAGCTGCCAAATTACATAAATTGGTAATATAAACTATATGCATATTGGATTAGCAGTAGTCTTCAGACCTGAGCCTTAAACTAGCCAATTATAAGCGCCGCTACAACACTTTAAAAATACACAAGCGCCGCAGCGCCGCCTAGTAATTGGATTAGGCGCCAAAGTGCCAAACTATTTTTACGTCAAACGTCACTGCACAAACTGAAAATTATTGCAAGCGCTGCGGCGCTGCCTGGCAAATATTGCAGGCGCCAAAGCGCCGCCCTACTTTTACATTGAGCGCTGAGGCGCTGGGTTCAATTCCCCATAATCTTGGATTTCCTAAATTAACTGTATTTCTAAGCAGTCAATGTAGGGACACAAATTAAGCAGGATGAATGGCCCCAAAATATGCTAAACCCCCGCACCAGCAAGGATCACCTGTGCTGGGTGAAGCAATGAAATCTCATTGGTTGGTGTGTTTGAAACAGCCAAACCTAAATTACTAATTACCCAAAATAAGAGTGTATTGAATGTCCTAGAAGATATTGCCAACAGCTCAGGAAGACGCTCCCCAAGAGGGTGTAAATACTTTTCCCCTAATAATAATAAAATACTTTTTGACTTATTAGAAGTGCTTCTGCGTGATCAGAATCCAAGCCTCCAAAGTAATTATTGATTCCTCTTCCTATATGTTCTTCTGCCACAATACTAATCATATCCACATATGACAGTATTCAAGCCAAGTACTCCACGCCCTATTACAGAAATGAGTTGCCCCCATACTCCCAGCGCAACAAACATATCTTCAGAATAAAATTCTGGACATTGGGAGGCAACACAATTTTCAGTTTCCAGAATGGGGGGAGCTCCAAGATTGGCTTGCATGAAATTAACATTGGGCGGCACCGACAATAAAGTTCCAACTGCAGGGCCCCATCTTCCAGAAATGATTTGGTTGAGATTTAGATTGTACAGAATATACCATAACAACCCAACCACAGGATGTATTTAGAAAAGTAAATTAGAACTAGGGATAAATGATTTTTATTGAGTAAAATTTTTGGGAGGACTCAACTCTTATAGTTGAAACAGTGAAAATTATTCAATATATATCAAAAATTGACTAAGCAATACCACCTGAATCTTGGCCTCCTATTCCTTCCACATTGCCAAGTAAGTATCTGGTCCAGGTTGCAAAGAACCCTTGTGTGACCAATTTCTGATGACCATGCTGATTAACAAGCTTGTATCAGGTGACCCTCAAATTGCGCCAATTTATCAACGTCAATTTGCAAGGAGGAGCTGGTTTCAGCTGACAGACTGGAGCAGCTGTAACCCATTTTCGATCAACTGTTTGATTTAAATCTGTTAACTTGGTCAATTTTGATAAAGGTTTCCCGGCTTTTTGAGCCTTCCTGCTTGGGAAGATAATTCCCAGCATGATGGAATCTACCGTAACAAAACCCTTGTCTACAAAGCAATGATCAAATTGGGCTTCTTGTGGAAGGTCTTCAGAGTTTCTCCACACAATAGGAACAGCAAAAAAACATTGAGGATTGACACATTTATGCCAAGACCTATGTAGCTCTCAAGAAGACAGGAAATGTCCAATTCTTTTACATCAACAAGTCATTGTTTTCCTCCTCACTCAGGTCTAGGCATGGGTGGGTTGAGAAGGAATCCAAGGACAGTGTAGCCCATTTTGCAGCTGTCTGTTCCCAGACCTATTCAATGGTTGCACTTCTTGGTCCTTGCGGGTTAGATCCTTACCAGATGATCAAGGGTTCCCACAATAGCAGGACTTTTCTCAATTTTCTCTGAGCCGTAAAGGAGTACCACCATATCAAATACAGCATCACAACCAACATTGTTGTGTTGGATAATGCCAGGCTCCACAGAGTGGATCTGGTTGTGTCAGAGTTCCCACAAATCAATA
Organism: Entomophthora muscae; assembly: GCA_014839935.2. Classification (NCBI taxonomy): domain Eukaryota; kingdom Fungi; phylum Entomophthoromycota; class Entomophthoromycetes; order Entomophthorales; family Entomophthoraceae; genus Entomophthora; species Entomophthora muscae. Next base: position 213,884 of record QTSX02006454.1, on the reverse strand, counting down.
AAAATAGCCATACCTCCAGCCACCAGATTACCAATTGTCCAATGAGACTTCTCTTCCTCCCCCTGTATTCTCCATTCCTTAACCCAATTGAGGAGGTCTTTTGGTAGATCAAGAATAAGATGAATAAAAGCCTCCCTCAGGACACAGAGGATCTCTTCAACATTCTCAAAATAAGCCAATTTGCAATCCACCTAATGTGGTGGCGGCTTTCTATGAGCACTCAGAATCATTCCTCCCCAAAGCCCTTGCCTCTAAGCTAATCAGATAAATGGGCGCTCTGGGTTTATTTGTTTTTATTAGGACCCAAAAATTATTATTTATATATAATGAAGTGATGTTTGATTGTATTATAGACATATAAGAATACATAGAAAAGGTAAGTAAAATTAATTATACTAGGTATGAGGACACATATTTTTATTATAATGCATTGAATATTGTATTGACTGTTGCGCTAACAAATAAATAAATTAAAAAAGATAGAAATAGATTAGTTTTATTTAAGCAATTGTGAATCCTTCATAGTACTTTGGCTTTATTAAGCCACAAATTGGACCTTGCAGGTCATCATCTGATCCTTATTATTTCAGTGCCACTATAGCCATATGGCACAGAAACCAATGATTTTCATGTATCTCTTACTAATCAGTACTTAGGATGCGGGTCAAGAATATTGAAGATATTTATCAAATCATATTATGAGGGAAAGGTAATTCAAGTTCTAAACAATCACTTGTTTAGAACATAAGTGGAGCAGGCTGCATGATGCAGATAAATTCAATTCTTGTTGTTTATCTGTGTAATAAATAAAACTGTACAGTAGTTTTAAAAGCTATGGCAACAACCAAAAATACCTCAAATTAAAAAGAGATGATTTCAGATTTAAGCAAATTCCAACTATCAGATTAAAATATACACTCTGTTAACAGGGTTTATTGGTGTTAATGGGCAAAATGGGTCAACACAGCAAAGAAGTGCCCACACGTAAAGCAAAACTATTCAAAATACAATCAAAATACATTGATTCACAAACAAAATGGTGTGAGTTGACTTTTGGTGTACATATGTTTACTATGTGAATTAGTGACAAAATACACCCAAGCAAGGTGAGTCAAAACTCAATCCAAAAACAAAACACAATAGCAACTTGCTATGTTAACAAAATCACTCAATCAGTTTGTGAAATGGATTGTAATCATGAATGATACCAAGGTATCTAAACTAAGACACAAGATCTGAAACATAAATTTTAAAAATATTGTGTTGGGTGTTTGAATTTGGCAGTAAAATCTAGGAAAATGGGTGGAAATTATTTCAGGTATTCAAAAAGGGCGTTGTAAAACCAGAAACAACTAATTAAAAAATAAAAAATCTATAATTGGTATATTGGGTGGGAAAAATATTAATCAAATATCCATATTCAGATAAAAAGCAAAAATTAAAATTAGGGAGTAACTTAATTAAGTTTTATTTAATATTTTATTAAATTCTCAAAATGGAAGGAACACAGCAACAGACTAACATTGCACCTGTTGTGCGCCGCGGTTGCAGTTGCCCCCGCGGGTCAAAGAATAGAGTTGGTGCAACCCAAGTGCCTACTCAAGAAGGAGATGGGAGAGGAGAGTTCAATAGTGACACTGCACTGACACAGCTGGTTCAAGGAGCACAAGCTGCTAGGGTGCAGAGCATCAACCCTTGGGTCCTCAAGCTGACCGGGAAACCCACCAAGGTCACCACTACAAAAACAGTTAGAAACAAGGAGGTAGAACTTACTTTGTATGTGTTTGACGTTGTGTACTGGCAAGAGTTGGTCTCATAAGCCATGCTGGAGAAGATGAAGCCTGTACTTGATATTAGCTACAAGCCCTACATCAGTGATGGTGACCAGGAAGAGGACAAGGAGCCTGAGTTCTACCAAACTGATGAGAGACAGCTGGTGTTAAAAAAGGTTGCAGCCTTCTATACCAAGGTACCTATGCCCTGTGTTGTGCCCAATGTCAACAAGCTGATCCCTGCCACTAAAAAGCCCGCCCAGAAGCACATTCTGACATCAAATGCATCATCCTGCTTAAGCTAATGTGTGAATCAGGCAATTACAAGGCGGCCGCGGCCATTGTTGGAGTGGATCCCAAGTACGCCAGCAAGACCTTCCACAAGTTCATCAACACTGGTCGTGTCCTTACTGCGGAGAAATCCTTGCACATTTCTACCATGCTCACCAAGGAGAACAAATGGGCAATCCACCAGTGGATAACCTGGGACTGACATCTTGAATTGGCAAATATACAGGCCATGATCAAATCTACTTTTGGGGTTGAGGCCTCAATTTTCTTTTACTACCTCTACTCAAGGGAACACGCTTTTTCTGGTAAAAGCTCAGGGTATCCCCCTATAATCAGAATAGCCCAGCCAACATTGACTTCTGGAAAAAATACACAGAGGTGTACACTGCTCTCAAAGCCAAGGGGACAGTCAAATTCTACTACATTGACAAATCAGCATTTGCCTCGTCAAGCGCAATGGGTATAGGTATGCCCCAAAGGCTCAAATGATGGATGGCTTGGCGTGCTGCAGTCCACGCCACAGCCTATTTGATGGTGGCTCTCCTTGGTCCAAAGGGGGCTGAGCTATATCAAATGATACTAGGATCACATAACAGTAGGACCTTTCTAGAATTTCTCCAATTGGTCCAGGAGCACCTGAGGTGCACAATCCTGGGCTTCACCAACGTAATTGTGCTGGACAACATTGGTCTCCATAAGGTGGCTGACATTTTAGAGGAATTCCCAATGATTGACACCAACAGCGCAGTGGGCCCCCAGCAATTGGCCACGGCAAATTTGCGCCTTCTCTTCCTCCCTGCTTATTTGTCCTTCCTAAATCCCATTAAGGAAGTCTTTGGGTGGCTCAAGCAAGTTGTCAAGCAATGAGCCCCAACTGGGACCAAGGACCTCTTTAATTTGCTGCAGGCTGAGATCCCCACCCTCCCAGCTGAGACTGTGGCCACACTGATTTGTTCATCCCTGTATGCCTAGCCAAACAACCAATCAATTATTGGCTTAGTGTGTCCAATTTTTTTATAGTCTATTATTTACTATTCAAGATTTATTAATTATATTTTATATTTAGAAGCTTCTAAGCCCACAATCACATTTGGCAAGACCATCAATGGGTAAGTAATTTATTTATTTTATTTTATAATTTTTTATTATGCCATCTGAGGTTATTGCAAAGACTTGATACTGAATTATGTGAATGTATTTATATTACTCTTATCAAATAAATATAAAAATCAAATTAAAAAAATCTAATGTAAGGTGTACAAATTAGAATTTCTATTAATGTATAGTTTTATGCTTTTATGAAAACTGTTTCTGCAATATATTTTGAAAATCTTGTTTGCTAAAATAAGACTTAAAAAATTGTTTATAATAAAAATAATCTAGAGTATAAAGATGTTTATTGATATAAAGAAAAAACTAAGAGCGCCTATAATGGGTTCAGTGGTATGTACCCACCCTGCAATAGAGGTGGCGCACAACCTCCACTGCCACACCGTGGACAGTGGATAAACCCTGGTTAAAATACTCCCGCCTGCTGGTGAAAGGGAGTACAGTCAGGTGGGAGTGAAGCAGCAGCTTCTCTGGCATGGCTGAAAACCTGTAAATTCTAGCCAGGACCAGGGCGTCCTGAATAACGTGGTCCACCAAGTTATATCTGGGGGGACCTTCTTCTCATCCAGGGAGAGCCAGGCCTCTTCAATCCCAAGAAGGACCCCGTCCAGGTCCTCTACAGATGCATCCATCCCAAAGTAGAAGAGAAACCCCAGGTAAACAACAAGGTGAAGCCTTTGCCTAGCAAAGGCTTCTGTAAACTCACAGAGCTTATTATACACAGTACTAATCTTCTTCTCATGCTTTGTCTTGGCAAACATGAGCTCCATTGCCAGAGGGACTCCCGTCTTGTTGGCACTCCAGACCAGCCTGAAGTCTGCTAGGAGGATTTATGTCTTCTCTACGGCTGTTACATCTGCAACAGCCAGTTTTCCTACTGCACCCAAAGTTGTCCAAAAGGTAATAGATGTTATGCTCTACCAGGAAGCAAAAGCAAGCAGAAGCATGGGCCTGGCCCATCTATGGTAAATTCTTGAATGGGAGCGTCTCCAGGACGTCCCAAACAAGCTCAATGGAGTTTACACAGTAAAATCCACTGAGAACCACCGGGTCCAGGCAGACCAATTAAGCATCCTTGTAGGCAGTAACTGTCCACTTGGATTCCCCCTTGACGTGCGTCAGCCCAGCTAATGTGTTTCTTGTCATTGGAAAGAACCATGGATTCTGTCTTTGAGCTCCTTCAAGACAGAGGGAACATATAGAGCTGTTTGGCCACATGATTGGTGTAGTTGGCATAAAATGTGGTAGGGACAAAAGGAACCAGGACCTGGCGGAGTTCACTGTCAATTTTTTCTACCAAAAAAGGTAAATATTTTGAAATTTTTATTAATTATAATTTTTCATGTACCTTTTCAGGTTTCCTTCTTGCCTGCGGCTTTGGCAGGCTTCACCATTCTTGGTGCAAGTAGTTGCGTGGGCAATTCTTTATCCTCTGTCCTTGCCTGCTTGATAGGTTTTAGGTGGGCATACATTTCAGGGTCATCTATCCAGAAAGACGGCACAGAGAGGGCAAAAAACTTGAATTGCAAGCCCCCAACCACTGTTTTTGAGTGTTGAGCAGGCGCTCAATGGTCTTTTCTGATGTATCAGGCATTTTGGTCATTAATGCCTTGGATGTCACCCTATCAAGTTTCTTGCTTTTGAGGATGGCAGCCTTGAATTTTGCTTTGACCTTGCAGTCAATTTCTTTGATCTCCGCAACTGCAGAGTCAAGATCCTTCAAAAGCTTCTCCAATTCTCTTATTGATTTTTTAATAACCTTTTCATATGTTTTTATAGCTTTTATCCCAATAAAATCTGTATTATTCTGATACTATTGTCTCTTTGTTTATCCCTGTTTGTTTTCACATTACTCCAATATCCCATTTTTCCCCATTGCATATATGTTTTACGCTCATCTCAATATGTGTTGTTTGCTTTATGTTGACATTGTTTCCTTAATTGCCATATTATTTTTGGCGCTTTGCACAGCCCCTTGTGAAAATATTAACAACAATTTGGTGATCAGCTAAATTTGAATTAGACAATTATGTGTTAACTGTTTTTAGATAAAGTTGTTACTGATCCAAATTCAAAACCTTAATGATAAACTTTAAGCCAGTCAGGAGCCAAGTGATAAAGTGATTGTTGTGACATAAAGGGTCATTCAATAATTCTTTGATGCATATGTGCTAGTTAATATGATTGGCTGGATCTTTTGCCATTGTGCACCATTGCTACTGTGGCAAGTTATTGGTGGACTAGTTCCCAATCAGCTGCTGGGTTAGCACTAGTTCACCAATAACTTGCCACAGCAGCAATGATGCACAATGGTAAAACATCCAGAAAATTAGATTAATTGGCGCACATGCATCAAAGAAAAATTTGAATGACCCTTTATGTCACAACAACCACTTTTTCAAGCGGCTTCTGATTGGATTAGAGTTTATTATTAAGGTTTTGAATTCAGATCAGTAATAACTTTATCTAAAAACAGTTAACACATAATTGTCTAATTCAAATTTAGCTGATCATATTGTTGTTAATATTTTCACAAGGGGTTGTGCAAAGTGCTAAAAATAACAGTGTTCTGGATCTAGATACACAACATAGTAAATATATGATTTTATAGAAATAAGCTGAACATAAAGAATAAAGCCAACTATAAACAAAGAGAAAATGAACAATTGAAATTCAAAATAAAGATAATATAAATAGAAAACTTTTGGCAACAGGGGGTTTATTGGGGTGGGGAAGAGTGATGCCTAGTAGGCAGAATAGCGCAGGAAGTAAGACTTAGAGATGGTGCTGGCCTGGGGGGTCTGGGATTGGGTGGGTGGGGCTGGAAGGTGGGGGTGGGGTGGCGGGGGTAGAAGGATTGCACGTGATAGCCACAATATAATGTTTGTTATATTCCTTGTCTGTCATTGGATGGATGGGCTGCTAGGTGGCTGTGGCACAGGGTAGGAGGTGCTTATCCTAACATGATTGGTTGTTCATGTTCACATGGAAGACAATTTGGGCAAACTAGTCAGCCACCATTTTTGACCAAAGAGGGAATTGTGGTCAAGGACCCCAAGATAGAGGTTGTTGAAAGCCTGAGGGCGGCGCTCCTGGAGTGTATCTCCAATATTAAAGAACACAGCATAAGCCAGATAAATGTCAGCGTGAACAGCTGGGTACACAGAGACCTGGTGCCTGCGTTCCTGGATGGCCTCAAGGGTGGTGGAGCTACCCTCCATCTGGTGGCTCAAGAAAACCCAGTGCTTGGAATTTGAGCCATCCCAGGAGTTGATTAATCCAGCAAGGATGTGGTTATACAAGTAGCCATCAGTGAAATCTGGGTTTGTTCAATAGTAGACAGAACCCTTGGCTGAAACAGCCAGAAATGCACCAATAAACGTCCCCTTCTTGACCTTCTTCCTTCTATTCTTGGCAGCAGCTTTTCCTTGCTCATCAAAATTGTCAAACACAATCAATAACTTGTAGTACAATACAAACATGATGTCATATGTTAGACTAGTCAGGCATCAGACCAGGGTTGATTTGATGGCAGTGTCATACAGGGAATCCTTAGCGCCATCCCATTGTTTGCCAGCAAAATTGGTAAGAACCCGTATAACAGCCACCTTCCCATACATCCTGAGCTGCACCATACGCTCAGACACCCAAATGTCATGGTGCGCAAGTTGCTTCTGGACCAGGGTCAAGGGAAGCTTGGGATCCAGCTGGAGGAGGTCAAGCATGATTGGGTATGCCTCAGATATTTGTGACTCAGGGGCCTTCTCGGGCTTCTTGGTCATCCCAATCAGATTCCCCCTGTTCATCAGGTTGTTGAATTCCTGCATGACAGTATCTTGGGTAAATTGCAACTGGGCGGCAATCTGTTCTCAGGACAGACCCTGCAATTTCAGCGCCACAATTTCCTGAAGAATCTGAGCAGTAATTATTCTGCGTTTGGGGCGCTGGGATGGGGGAGCTGAAGCCTGATTGGCTGTAGGTGGGGCAGGTTGGGTGGTGGCAGGAAGTTGTTCTGAATCAAGGTTGGCATCCTGATTGGTTGGTTGGTGGGCAGCTTGTGCGGGGATGGGTACAGGAGCAGGGGCAGAGCTATACACTACGTGACTACTGAACAAGTCAAAGTCATATGGGTTGGGGGTCAGTAACAGGTCAGCTTTTTTGTTACCTGCCTCAAAGGCTTGGGTGTAAACAGGTGCCTCCACGTTCTGAGCCTTACCTCCATTAAAGCTGGCTTGGCTGCTGGCGCCGTCAAAAATGTTGCTGTTGAAAACTATATTGAACTAAAACCTAGGATAAAACCACTAAAAGTAGAAATTTTAAAATTTAATGATTTATTTTATTGTAATCTCAAGTCTATATTTATAAGGTTCTCAAAACCATTTCATACAAATCAGGAGCCATGAAAATGAATAAAATGCCTCTGTTCCTAAATCAGATAGCTGTTGATTGGCTGTTAAACTGTTATATTTCTATTTTAGGCTGCTAATACTATACCTCTTGTGTGAGTTCATTTTATTTTGTGCTTGTGGAATCTTGCTTCCAGATTACTCAATTTTTTTATTTTAGTCCTTCTGTCAGTGCCTCATATGAATCCTGATTCAATTATAATATACTCCAGCACAGCATCCATCCATTTCACTTGTTGCGTCAGTTCATTTTGTTTGTGATTTGAACTACACCGCTTGATGTTTGATATAATTTTGTATAATGGGCTAGTGAAATTTTGTTTTTTGTTTGACAGTTCATTTATTAACTGAAATTTTATAAATTAATTGAATCCTGAATCTTGCGCAACTTGTATTTCATTCATATCTAAAATCATTCTGTTAAAATCTGAAGTATTTTTGGTTGTTGCCATAGCTTCTAAAACTACTGTACTTGACAAGCAAGTAAATAAAAACATTTTTATTTTTTTAATATTTGACGTTTTTGCAACTATAAATAATGTATTATAATATAGCTATATATATTACTATTATAATTTATATATTAAAAAATATATTAAACTTTTACAATTTTAACATTTAAAATAAAAAAATAAAAAATAATAGTTAAATTGTAAGGGAAGATTATTTATTAGGGAGATGCAAATTGCAAATGGAATGCAATTATTCCGGGGAGTTATACTCTGAAATCAAATTTTCAGCTGGAGCATCTAATTGGATCCACATACTCTTCTGTACGTGGTGGACAACCCTGGATGCAATTGCTAGAAAGGGTGGCGCCCTGCACCCCGGTAGTTGCCAAACACTTAATAAAAGGGAGGCGGGTAAGCAAATCAATCAGCATATTCTTTTTGGGAGGCATGTAGTACCCATACAATAATGCCAATGCAAAGGAGTTGTACAGGACGTGCTCAACTGTCCTATACCCCCACAATATCTTCTGGTGTTCAAGTGCTAATTGGCATATATCAAGTTGTATAGGTACATCCTCCAATTTTTTGATGTTAGTTTTTAATATGCAATGTAGAAGGATTCCTAGGTATACTGCAACATGAATCCTTTGCAAGGTATATTTTTCAGAAAACATGCATATTCTTTTGTAAACTTGAACTGATATGTTTATATAGGATGTTTGACTGAATTTGAAGATGGTTCTGGGGGGCGCCTGACTTGTATCTGCCCCCCATGCCTTGGCAAACAAAATAAATAAAGGTTTAAATATATTCACAAGGACTGTGTCCCTGACTTTATTTGACAATGCCTTGAATACTTCATTAAAAATTATAGTTTTTAGATATTTGGTTCTTATTTGCAAGTTGTTTTTTATCAGGGTTTTTTCATATTCATTGATATTTGAAAAGAGAAATTGTTGTATACTTTCATAAATATATTTGTCAAAGTTTATTTTGATATCCCTGCAATTTTCAGTCATCTCTTTGAAGTTGATATTAGCTCCTATTTTATATGCTTCCCTAATCCGAGGCAAGCACCCCGCGGGTGGTAAATATTCCTTAGCTTTAGCTTCAATATTTGCAAAATTATTCATATTCATTTGAATTATTTGTTTTATTTTATTTTTATTTATTTGATTTGATTTACAGGGGCTACCAGTGATTGGTAACCCCTGTAAAACCAACTTGGCGTGTAAGCCACCACTTCTGCAACCTCATCCCCATTCCTAGTGATGACTAAAATATAAGTAAAACATAAAAAGACTTACTAATTGTTTCCCCTGTGGCCCCCTCAGCCACAGGTGCCACTTTGGAAAACTTCATGAGTGTTGGATGCTCTTCATTAATTTTTCTAGGCTGAATTTTTCTTATCTTTCTTGCAACTTGTGTTTCTTCTTGGTTTTCATTTGATAAAGCTTCTGTATTTCTTGAAGCGCTTCTGCTTCTTGATTGTGTTTCATTTTCATCTGCTTCCATTTGATTGTTTTCCTCTTCATTGGTGTTGATTTCCTTTTGAATTTCTGTTCCTTCAATTAGTTTGATCTTATTGTTTTCTTTGGCCCCCTGCCAGAACTCCCACAAATTGTAGGTTGTGTTGTTGAACTTCAGACTTGATAAAATTGTTCCATGTGGATTAAGTAATGCTTCTTTGTTCTTTTCATCTATAATATTTCCCAATTTATCCAGAGCATCTTCTTTTGACTGGATTAGTGGCTGGCCCTTGCTACCCAGCTTTCCTGTCACTATTTCCAAGATATTTTTTTCTATTTCAACAACCTTTTGCAGGTGTGCTTCTAATTAGTTGATCAAGTTATATATTGTTGACATTTTGTTTGAATTCCATCAAAAAACTGGTTTTTATAGTACTATCTTCAATGCATATATTTTTTCATCATCATTAATAAATTAAAGACAATAAACGTAAACATTGGATTAGAATATTGCAATTAGACGTCAACCCTTGATATTTTGATATTATGTGCATAACTCAATGCATTTTTTTAATAAAATCCATTGTAAACTAGGTCTTTTTCATTAAAATTTAAAATAAATTGACTGTGTTTATATTAGAGAGCCATTAATGCTTAGTACAAATATTGAAAATTAGTGCATTTTACAGCCTGTATATTTACCTATTGGTAATAATTATGTAAACTTTTTAGTCATATTTTACAAGGTAATAATAATGTAATGTGTTAATAGAATACTGTTTATTGTCATTAATTGGCTGATTTTCTTTGCTGTGGCAATTGTGCATTTTCTGATATTTATGCACTAGTATCCAATTGGTTGGCTTCACATCCAATTGCACAGGCAATAGAAAACAAGCCGTCACCCCAACTACATCCAGTCTTGAGGTGACGGCTTGTTTTATATCGCCTGTGTGATTGGATGTGAAGCCAACCAATTGGATACAAGTGCGTAAATATCAGAAAATGCACAATTGCCACAGCAAAGAAAATCAGCCAATTAATGACAATAAACAGTAATTTATTGATCCATTACATTATTGTTACCTTACAAAATCTGAATGAAAAGCTTACAGAATTATTACCATTAGGTAAATATACAGGCTGTAAAATGCACTATGTATCAATATTTGTACTCAGAGTCAATGTCTCCCTAATATAAACACAGTCCATTTATATAAATTATAATGAAAAAGCCTTGTTTACAATGAATTTTATTAAACAAAATGCATTCAGTTATGTACATAATATCAAAATATCAAGATTTGACGTCTAATTCCAATATTCTAATGAAATATTTACATTTATGGTTTGTAATTTGTTATTAATCTTGAAAATATTCCTGCAAATAGATATATGTTAGTCATAAAATATACAACATTTTATTGATTATGAGAATGTCAATAATGTAAAAAAATAAGTTAATAATTATACATCAAAAGAAATAATATCAACTTTAATAAGCTGTCACAAAGAAAAGCTTTATTTTACTGATCAAGAGACAAGTGGGAGAGAGAATGGGCGGAATGAACGTCACCATCATCTGCACCTGTAAAAGGGATGGCATCAGAGGTAGTGGGAAGGGAAAGGCTGGTGGTCTGGGAGTCAGGGTTGGAAGGCAGGTGGCTTGGTCTTAATGGGAGAGATGGGGACGTAGGGTTTGTTGGCTGGGAAGAGGCGGTAAGAGCTGATTGATTCAATTGCTTGAATTCTTCTTCTGTCATGTATTTGGGCTTGAAAAACCAAATGGATGAGCTTGGGGGAAGGCAGAGTCTTTTCTGGACTTATCACTATCACTTGCATAGAAGATGATGAGATCTGATAAGTCCTGGACAAATATGGAAGGGAAAAGCTTGTACCCCTTCTCAATTTGGGAGCATAGTTCATTGTAGGTGGCAGGCTTTAGGTGCCTGATAGCCAAACCAAAATTGTAAAGACATACATCTGCAAGATGCATGTCAGCGTGGTTGATGGGGTAGGATCAACAGTATGCCCCACAGCCATAATTTCTTTGACTGCCCATTCCTGCTGCTCCATTTCTGCACTCAGTACAACTGTGTATATGGCTTGTTGGGTAGCCCACTCCTCCAGCATGTCCTTGAGCTCCATCTGGTAGACATACCCATCTGCAGTGTTTGTTATTGCTGAGTAATTATTGACACCCAATGGGGAAACTGCCAAAAAGCCCCAAAAAATTGATACAGGATTGGGCCGTGCTTGTAGACGTCAGATTGAATATGCTTTTCCCCAAAGTCTTGGATACTTGCCAAAATCTTGGCATACAACAAGAAAATGACGTCATTGCACGTCCTCATTGCCCTTCCTTTGATAAAATTAATAATGGGTGCATTGTAGGAGTTGGTATCCACCAAACTGGGGCCACTGAGAACCTGATTGGACAAGATTCCAGCAGCAACCACAACTCTATGCATCCCAAAATTCACTGTTCTCTTATTGGTGAAAATGCTGTGGAGTCCCAGTTGGAGACAGACCTGAACCAGGGGCATCTGCGGGTCATGCTCCATGATAGCCATCATGAGAGGGGGGCTTTTTCATCTTTAGTTGAAGTACGGGCACCAGTTGGGGTCTTCTTGGTAGGGGGCCACAGTTGAAAGGGGCTTGCAGGGTTGCAGCCACAGTGGACTTTGCAAAACCCATCACAGCCACAATTTCCCTGAGGACATAATCATCCCTTGCTTTTCAACCATTTTGAGAACAATTTCTGGGGTGATCAATTTTCTTCTGCGTCTTGCAGGCTGATTGGCTTGATGAGAGATGTGTCCATCTTGGGAACTGGACATTATCATCTGATTGGCTGTTTCTGGATTCTGGCTTCCTTGGTTGCCCACTTGGCTCAATTGGCTGGTTTCAGATGCCATTGTTCATGTGTTAATTGGGTTGATAGCTGCCTGTGTGTGATGGGCAAACAGGGCCATGCTTGAGGACGCAGGAGAAAAACACACTCCTGAGTAGTGCTTGGGGAGGGGTCTGCAGGTTGGGAGTGACCATAGACAGAGTCTTCATTGTTGGAAGACCCAGCGTAGCCCTGCATGATTTCTTCAAGGTCAGGGAACAGCTTGTTTATTTGGTTGTTATTGAAAGAAAACATAATAAAGTGTTATTAAAAATTTTAAACTCAAAAAGAGAAGTGTATATTTTAATCAATTTTATTGTTAAGTATGTTAAGTTGGTGAATAGCAGGATTGTAATTTTAGCCATCCTAAACTGGAATAGGATAATTTTTGAGAATGCCTATGATTCCTAAAAGAATTAGCACAAATTCACTCTAGATTCTTTGACTTCCTATTTGAGATACCCATAAATTATATTTATTTCAAATTCACCTCATTTTTGATTTTAAATTTGGTTCTTGGATTTGAAAATACTGCAATTTCAGATTTGTTAAGTTTTACATGATGTCTATGATTTGTTTGAAATACAAGAAATCTCAAATTGTACTTTAGAATACCACATTTTTTGTTGTGTTATGTCTTTTGTTAGTTGAGTTATCTGCTCAAGAGATTCAAAATTTGCCAATTTTAATAAACCAAAAAAATTCAAATTAAATGGTTGATTTTATTAAATATTTTAATTTTCACTCAGCTGAGTTGCCTGCAAAAGTGATTCAAATTTGGACCAAGGATTTGACAATCCTGCATTTTTACGTTCAGGTTCTGAATTTACAGTAGATTACCCAACTCTAGAATGGGTGGATTAAAATTAGAAATGAAGCAGCAAATTTTTAGGATCCTTTTATATGATTGGATATTTAAACTCTGCTGATGATTAAATTGGCTGATGAAAAGAGAGCTTGTTTATTTTTGAATATATTAAATTGAAAAAGATACATAAGTTTTAGCTTAAGTAAAGGATGGTTGTCTTGGAAACTTTTAATCTATCTATTCCAAAGTGAAATAATAGAACATTTCACATGGATGAATCACCTGATCCAAGTGGCTGCATATTGTTTCAGAGTAAACCTTGCTTGCCACAGATTCATCACAAAATAACATCAGTGGAGTAAACTGGTTATGATAAAATTATGTTTCAATATAATGATTTTCATGAAATTTAGAGGAAATAGATCAATTTTTCAGATGATTCTGATCAAAATGGTACCAAATATGATAGCTCTAGCTGCTCTAGATACTGAGATACATAGTTAAGTGCTGGAATCGGGTTCACGCCATAATCAAAGGCTCAGACTTGATTTAAAATTATCTAAATTTACTTTTAATGTATACTAAAAAAACTAAAATCAATGTATCTCAGTAAATACTAAGTCAATTTTGATGTCTAAGAGCTTATTTTAAAGCTGCAGATTGGTTCTACATTTTAGCTGTATTTAACAGATCAAATACTAAATTTTTAAAAAAATGGTTTAGCTTTACTAAACTTAATAGTGATACTTAACTTATTTAGATTTTGTTGTATTTACAAGTATGAGTGTGGTTGGTCTAGCTATTTGCTTAACTCAATCTACAACTTACTAGTTACTAAAGACTAATATAATATTATTTAACTTAGTATGTATAATAATATAATAAATAAGTAATAATTGATTCTTTATTTATTATCAAGAAAGAGAGTTATATAGATGTTAGATATTGATAGCAGAGCTGAGCGCCAGGATCTTATGCTTCACAACCAGATCCCTCTACAGCCTTTACCCACTATTAACCTTTAGATCATACAATTGTAAGTTAACATGGCTTGGAGTTACAGCTTAGTTGATTGGTAGGACTACCTTTCATCCATAGCAAGAGTATATTGCTCTCTTGCTCACCAAGCTTAATGGATCAATGACTGTTACAGTGAAAGCTAGTTTAATCAATCACCTTACAATGTTTCCCCTACTAAACTAGATATTACTGTAAAAGGTACACAGCCTTTCTCAGCATGGCAAATTACCCAAAAAGAAATAGAAATCCAGTAGTTTCTTATAATGATGTTCATGAACAGAGAATCAGTAAAGCCCAAAGGGGAAATATGATATCCCAGTTAGCAACACATCTAACAACCTGCCTGTGGTTGCATCAGAAGAAGATGAGTTCACCAAAATAATTGGCGGTGAAATAGACACAGCATTGTATAGCTCTTCTAGCACAGTATCATATAAACCAAATAACCTATCTAGCAGTTCTATAGCAGCAGACTCTGGGAGGCCCACTTCTTTGAAACTATCAACAATTGCTAAGAAAAAAATTATACTGGCAAGATCAAGACTCCTACGCATGTGTCTACTACCAGATCTGATGAGCCTGTGCCTAGCTTAACCAAACTACTCAAAAAGCTAAATAAGGAAAGATTGGGTTCAGCTCCTGTGGAGGTGCAAAAAGACATTCAGGGTTCCTTCCTTGAAATAGTTGCCTTTCTTTGTTGGGAGGAGATCCCTAGTCTGCGCTTCCATGGGCCAGTAGTCATGTGGTCAACACTGATGCTGGCCTTGGAGAATCCCTATGTAATATCTACCAGAAAACTTGAAATTTAGAAATACAGTGCACTGGGGTATTTCTAGATTAAAGCTACTACAGTATGCTAAACTGTGCCTCCGGTATTCCCCCTATGATGAAGTTTTTTTGACAGACAATCAGGTAACTTATGATCTGAAACTTTTTGGGCTAGTGTTTACTGTGTGGGCCAATCCTTGTTCTGCGGCAGGTCCTGTGCCCTTATGGCATTGCTCAGGTAACCACAAGTATTAGTTACAGCAGGCTATTGGGGCTACTTTAGAGCTTCTCAGTTACAGTAGGGCAGGAAGTTGTCAGTCAATGATATTGGTTAAAAATATGGTTCTTAGCGGCTCTAGAGTTGTCTATCACCAGAGACTACGCCAAATGACTGAATACATTGAGTGGCATCTAGGGATCCTGTATTCCATTGGTGGTAAAACACCAGAGGAATATGCTCAACACAAGAGTCTTCTATGGGAGTACATCTTAATTGGGATTGTGTTTCTTTACTCAGTTGACATCAATTGTGTTATTCCTTCCAGTGGACAAGTCTCCTTTTCTTCCCTCTGATTTCTGATGGCTGCCCAATGTCTGGCTTATTTACATGCAGTAACAAAAGGCCTCATCCAGTTGCGCCTGGTTTTAAAGGTAATATCACCTTAATAAAGTACTTATGTGTAAATCATCCTATTGATCCCCTTCTATAAGCTTTATCTCAATCTTGATGCAAATAGGGTAACAACTCATAGATTCTTTATATTAGCCTTTTCTTTTTCCAAGTTGCTACCCTTAATGGGGTTTAGTCTTAATCACCAGGAGCCTTGCACATGTACTTCACATGTACTCAGGTAATCAATTGTCCAGTCTCCAGGTCTTTCAAGCTGCAGCTGTCTAAATCTACCTTGTGAAATACCTTCACAGGTCCTTTCCATAGCAACACAAGATTACTTTTGCAATGATATCCTTGATTGCTGTAGAAATCTACCTTGCTGCCTATCTTGTATACTGAAAAGGCTGGGTGGTGCTGTTCAGCTTGATCAATGTCCTTGATTTTGGCGGCCAGGTTGGTCAAATATGCTTCTGATTGTAGTTTAATCAGTGTCTGGGATAACCTTTAGAGGTATGTGTCTGGAGATATAGCTTCACTGGTATTCACTAAGCTATAAATATGTGGTAGCAGTCTAGGTTACCAGCTGTATAGCAACTGAAAAGGGCTTTTCCCAGTTACTCTGTGGAAGCCAATTTTATTAGCAAAGACAGTAGCTAGAAGATAGGTATCCCATTCCAATTCATGCTGGTGGCTTAGCTTTTGCAGGAATTGGACCAGGATTCCATTTTTCCCCATCATATCATTAGTTTGAGGATGGTAGGGCGTTGAAAGCGTACCACAGATACTCATGAGCTTGTTTAGCCTAGGTAATATGTAGCTTGTAAAGTTCTTTCTGTTATCTGTCAGAAGTGTTTGTGGACAGCCATGCTTATAGAGGATATTCTCTAAATGAACTTAGCTGTGATCAGTGCCAACTGATTTGGGATTGCTTTTTCTTTCACCCATTTGTTAATTTGATCTACTGCTGCAATCAAAAACTTGATTTTTCCAGTGGTCATTAGAAGGGGCCCAACTATGTCTATTGCAACAGTATAAAAAGACAAACCCAGGTTGGAAAAGGCAATGCTGGTAGCACAAGACTTTTGGTTGCTCTATATTGCAATCATGATAGGTGGCCAGTGTTTCTGCTATATCTGAATGCATCCCTTCACAGTAGCAGTGTTGCTGCAGAAGATTCAGTGTTTTCTGAATGCCCCATGGCCTACAGTTTTGTGAGCTGATACATTTGTGTCTTTTTGTGGTGAAGATAAATGTAGGCTAACCATTTGACCTTGTGAAGTTTGAACAGCTGTTTGTTCTTAACCTTAGTGTCCACAACAAGATTTTTTTGGAACTTTCTGAATCTCAGGCGGCTCCTCCCCCCCCACAAAGACTGGTCCAGGAGTAGCTTTTTGTATAGCTTGTCTACCACTGGTGAAACCAATGTGATGGTTGATAGACAAGATAAGCAATCTGCATTCTGGTGGAAAGCTCCAGAACAATGTACAATCTCATAATCAAATGCTTGGATTTTGATAGCCTAACATGCTAGGCGGCCTTCAGGATCCTTCAGAGTTTTAAGCCACTTAAGGGACACATGGTCAGTCACCACAGTGAAATGGGCGCCATGCAGATAAACTCTAAACTGTTGATAGGCGTTTATAACTGCCAGGCATTCTTGTTCAGCTATTGTGTAGTTGCCTTCATGTCAATTCAAAGTCCTTGAGCAATAACCCACAGTGTTTTCCTGGTCTTTGTCATCCATTTGGGATAAAAATGCACCTATTGTAGTGAGACTAGCGTCTGTATGAACAATGAAGGGTTGGTCAAATTGGGGTAGACAAGGACAGGCTTATGGCAAGAGTGTCTTTTAAGTCATCAAAAGCTTGTTGACAACCTGGAGTCCATGATAATTCAACCTCATTTTTCAAGAGATGGAAAAGGGGACCTCCCAACCAGCAAAGTTAGGAATGAAACGTCTATAGATCCTATCATACCCAATAATACTTGAACATCTCTTTTGCTCCCTGGTTGCTACATATGGGTAATTGCCTCTGCTTTAGCAGGAACTGGTCTAAGTCCATTATTGCTTATAATGTACCCTAGGAATTCCAGATGCTTTTAAAGAAATTGCATTTTCTAGGCTTAAGCTTTATATTAGCTGAAATTAACTGTTGAAATACAGCCTTCAAGTGTTCCAGTGTTGACTGAATGTTATTGAGAAGACATTGATGTCATCTAAATAAAAAAAGACACAAGAAAGCTTCAGGTCACCCATCACTGAGTCCATTTTGCGTTGGAAAGTTACTGGAGCATTAGCCAAGCCCTACAGCATACAAGTAGGCTGAAAGTGGCTCTGCTCAGTGATAATTGTGCGTTTTTCCTGGTCTGCTTTTGGAAGGTCTATTTGAAAGTAGCCGTTGATCAAGTTCATTTCACTGAAATATTGGGCACCACCCAGCTTATCCAGGGTGTTGTCTATATGTGGTGGTGGGTAAGTGTTATGTTCTTAGGCGCAGCACAGATACACAATGGGGAATCCTAACCTTAGGATTGGATTTGTACTAAGTCTCAGTTAGAGTGGCAGGGAAGGCTATGCAATTACCTTGTGGCCCTGATTGAATAATATCTACTAGACGTGGCTAGAGAGGCACCAAAGTACTGGGAGACACAAAGACAAAAATTTGAATAGAACTTAATTTTTATTGGTGAATAAAAAATAGAATATATAGTGGTTGACAATACCACAAAACACTACCAGGACGGTAGGATCACTCACCACCAGCATGAGTGGGGAAAATGAGTTGCTCAGAATCAGGAGACTGAACAATTTAATTACCCAATTTAGAGTCAGAATCTTTTCAAGAGGCAAAGGCAAAAGAGAGAGATTTGTTCTCAAAATAACCCATTGAAGGCAAAATCAAAACATGGTGAACAGCAACATTCACAACATTGCCCTCCTCTAGATTGGCCTTAGGGGTTAGTACTTGCAGAAAAACTTGGCATGCACTCAGGAAAACACACAATCATCGGAGAGGAGTTTCACAGTATACTCTGACCCTTGTTTGAAGGTCACTTCCAGAGGCCCAACCCACAATATATCTATCTTGTGAGCACGTCCTCCTACTCTATGCTGATAGTAGAGAATGTGGTCCCAAATGTTGAACTCAGGCAAGGGAGAGCATCCAGCATTGTCAGGAGAGAGCTAAAGCATGTTGGTCTTATACACAGAAGTGTATGCAGTAGCATGTATATCAATGATGCAGTTGACTAGATCTTTGATATAGTCATAAGGATTCATGGCCTTAACAGAGGAGAGTAGAGAGCCCCCAGGAGCAACATAGTGGTGGCCTCCTGCTCATACAGCATAGGGAAGGGGGATTACCCAGTGACACAATGTTTTCTAAGGCAATAAGCAAAGAAAGCAGCGGTTAATTATAGATTCCAGTTGGTAGCGTCAGAATATGTGAGTTTCCTCAGGATACAAACCAGAGTCAAATTTTCACGCTCAACCGCCCCATTGGTAGAAGGATTATAGGAAGCAGAGAAAGACTGGAAAGACCCCAAGACTTGGACAACAGAGAACAAACTTGGTGTTAAAGTTAGCCTAATTGTCAGACAACAACACTTGAGGGCAGCTGTGGCAGAAGAATACATCTTGCAACAGAAAGGTGGCAGTTGTCTTGGTAGTGATATCTTTAGTAGGGCAAGCCTCTACCCACTTGCTAAAATGATCAACAGCAATTTGGATAAAGCAGCAACCAGAGCAGGAGTGAGGGAGAGGTCCTACAGCGTCAATACTGACAGTGTGAAAGGCGTGTTGCAGGGAGACTAGCTTGAACTTGTGAGCAGCAGCTCAAGGTCGCTGAAGCTGGCAATTGTGGCAACTAGCTATGACGTCTGGAATCAGCAGGTGAAGATTTTCCCAGAAACAATTTTTCTGGAGCCAGTAATAGGTCTTGAAAATGGCTCCATGTCCTGTCTCCTTATGAGCTTGAAGTACCAGAAAAAGGCAAAGACTAGGCTGTACATAAGGCAGCTATTGGTATTGCACTTTTTTGAAAAGCTGGTTATTGTAAATGAGTGTGTTTTTGAATAGTTTAGACAGGGAAATTCAAACTTCCTCCATCTTGCTTTCCCAAGAGGAAGGATGTCCAATTAACTCATACAGTTGATCAGCCTCAGCAGGGTGTAGAGCAAGGATGGGCATTCTGGATAATCCATCTGCTTTCTGATGTTGAATCCTGGGAAGATGTAGCACAGTGGAGTTGTAACCTTGCAGGCGGGGAGCCCATCTAGATAGTTGTCCTTCTGGTTCCTTAAGCTGTTGTAACCACTTAAGCAAAGAGTGATCAGTGACCACAGTTAAATGAGTGCCATACACATAATGGCAGAACTGTTTGACTACATGCAACACAGCAAGGCACTCTTTTTCTATGACACTTTAATTCTTCTTGTGCTTGTTTAGGACACAAGAAGTATAAGCTACAGGATGATCCACATTTTTATCATCTAGTTGAGCCAGGATGGCCTTAATAGCTAGGTTTCTAGAATCAGTATATAGGATAGAATCATTATTGTAGTCAGGATACACTAGGATGGGAGTCTCTTTGAGTTTTTGTTTTGGGTCTCAAAGGCTTGTTGCTGACCAACGGTCCATTTGAAAGGGACATTACATAAAAGCTGGACCAAATGTTTGCTAGTATTGGCAAAGTCAGGGATGAACTGTCTGTAGTAACCCATCATGCCCAGAAAGACTTGTACTTCTCACAGTTTAGTGGGTGGAAGTATTTTTTCAATGGCCTCAACTTTCTTAGCCATTGCGCAAATCCCTGTCTGGGTTACCTCATGGCCCAAGAATTCTAGGCATTCCTTGAAGAAAGCATACTCAGATGATATCAGTTTAAGGCCAGCCTCTTGAATCTTTATGAACACTTCTTTAAGGTGAGCCAGGTGATCTATAAAGGTAGCGCTGAAGACCATTATATCATCTAGATACACTAGGACACATGAGAGCTTCAAATCACAGAGGATAGAATCCATGGCTTGTTGGAAGGTGGCTGGGGCATTGCAGAGTTCTTGCAGCATGTATGTAGGCTCAAACAGTACTTAATAAGTGATGAGCGCGGCCTTCTGTCTATCCTTGGGAGAGAGGTCAATTTGCCAGTACCCTGATGCTAGATCCATAGCAGAGAAAAACTTAGAGCCTCCAAGACAGCAGAGAGCATCATCAAAACATGGTAGGGGGTAAGAATCCTTTTTGATTAAGGAGTCAATCTTTTATAGTCCATCACAATACAATGACCTCCCTCCTTCTTCTTCAGTATGAGCAGGGGAGAAACCCACATACTTTGGGAAGGAGCCAGTAGCCCAACATCTAAAAGTTGTTTGAGCTCTTTAGACACCTGAGCATCCTCTACGCAACTGCAGCAATATGGTTTAGCGCGGAAGGGGGGAGCGTCACCAGTATCAATCTGGTGAATAACTCCTTTGGCTAGACCATAATCAGTTCTATCTTTATCAAAGATATCTGAAAACTGATCTAGCAAATCAAGCACCTCCTTCTGTTGGACTGGGGATAGCTGCAGGAAATCTTGCGCAATGAACAAGGATAGGACTTGGGGCTTGTCTTCAGGTAAATTAAAATTTTGGAACATATCAAAGGGATGTAGCAATAGAAAATTGGGCTCATTCAGCAACTTGCTATAGCCAAAAACCTGCCCTCTAGACAAATGGGTCATTATTTTTCTTGTTATGCCTAGGCGCCAGATTTATTCTTTTATAACTTAATTGCATTATTCATATTCAAATTATTCAGAAAGCTTAAAATACAATCAACAAATTCCAAAACTTTAATTGATCTTGGGCCTAGATGATTTTTTTAAAAATAAATCATCAATTTTAGAATTGAAAATTGCAACTTATAGTATTACTGAAAATATCTTAAGTGCTACTACAAACTACAAACCAAAAATATTTATGATGAGTTGCATGGGAGAGTAATAGCAGCCCCAAAGCTATAAATGCTATTACTGTATCTTTGGCTCATCATAAATATTCTTAGTTTGTTTCAGAAAAAAATGTTGTTTTTGAAAGACTGATAACTCTATTTAAAATACACCCTCTAGTAAGCTGCCCTACTTCATGAACTTGCCCTAGTGCACCACTAGCATCTTCTGATATTTTTGTTTCTCTGGTATCATCACGTGATTTCAAATGATAAGTTATCCCAGAATATTCTGAGAAACTTTCAAATATTAAAGGTGAAGTATACAACTTCCCATTTTTCATCAAATATGAAAGATTAATGCGCAGATTTTTAACTTCAAGCTCTTTCCTTATAGGCCTAACTTTTTCTCATAAATATAAAAGAATGACTTTTGAGAAATATTTGAGCCTGATAGCGCTGATTTATATAACTCTTTTCTTTTTTTCTTCTTGCTCAAAAATATTTTTAATATCATTTATATTCTTAATATAAAAATGATTTTCTTTCTCTTTTAATGTTTTTGATATTACACCAAAGTGACCATCAACAATGCTTTTTCCATGACATTCCACAAAACAATTATATTTTATAGAACCCTTAATATATTTAGGTGCCTCTTTAAATAAGTAATATAAAAATTCATATGATCTAAAATGATGTCCATTATCAGTCCATACTTTTATATTTTTTATTTTTTTAAATCTATCTAATTTAAGAATTTTTATAAAACATTCACCTGAAAATAAAGAATCATGTGATAATATTTGAGACAAAAAATCATGATTTTCATATTTAATTTTATTGTTTTTGTTAAAAACTAATGCAAACCCTAATAATGAGATTGGTTTTTTTGAATAAAAACAATTATTGGTCTCAATTGGACCACTTCTAACCTTTAAGTTTTCTTTATAATCTATAACTACAACACAAGACTCATCATCTAATTCATTAATATCTTTTTTATATTCACAATTTTGATGAACATAAAGATCTTGGTGCTGATTAATAGTCTTTAAGTCATTGTCTATAGATTCTGGTAATGGCAAGTTTTTACTTTCACATTCTTCCTTCTTTTTTTCTAGCAAATTTTTTAAATTACAAATATTGCACATATCAGTTTGTTTTTTACTTTTTATTATATTTTTAGGGATTAATTTATAGTAAGTAGAAATTGAAACCAAAATTTCATTTTTTTATTTTCATATTTTCATATATCTCTTTTTTTTAGTAGAGAGTATTTAATTTCAGTTGAGTAATTACTCATCTCTTTTTCTATATCTTTAGAAATTTTTTCAGGCACTTTTTTTGTAAACTGGCTTGTTTCAAAAGAATTTTCCAGCAGTTTTTTAATTATTTTTTTAGTTATTTCTTTTTTTAATGAATAGTTATTATTTTTTGGCTTTTTTTGTTTAAACTTACATTTTTATTTATATTTATTTTTCTTGAGTATTCAAACTCACTTTGGGTTATATTAAAACCCATATCATTAAGCTCTTTTAAAGAGTAACTGGAAGTAACCAGAGATCGCAAGGCTGGGAGATGTTTTTGGGGAGAAGATTTCATGAGATCCTTTAAGTTTTCAATGAACTCATTGTCTTTTTGAATTCAAATAGTTGGCAGGAACTGAGCTTTCCCAAATTCAGTTTGAGTAAGGAAGTGCTTGATGAAATTATCAAGATCATCACCAGCAATAAAGAGGAATGCCTTTTTTAACATTGCAATTCTCTCTCTTTTTGTTGAAGCTCCCAAGGAAAAAAGGGTAGCATGGCAGAAGTGAATTTAACTGAGGACATGGTAGTATTTTGAATCTGTAATTAGGTCAGATCTCTGAAGTGCGTCTTAATGTTGGAGTAGTTATGATCAGAATGTGGCCTTTGAATGGGGTCTTTTGGATTAGAAGCTTTGTGGTGCTTTAGCTCTTATATACCAAGCTAAATGACACTATTCTGAAAGAAATGGTGTGATAGCTTTTATTATAGTTTGAACTTGAATTTATGTTTGCAGAATTGATTAAATACCCAGTTTTCATGCACAAGTGATGCATGTGAAGCAGCTAAACATTATTATTACATCATATCCTTGTTGTAATCAATGCAAATCAATTAAAATGATGTATTCAGTTAATTGTAACTCTTTGCATATTTTTAAAATGATAAAATATTAAAGAATTCCATTTAAAGAATGCTTAATTTGAGGTTCAAAGCTCACTTGAACCTTAAAATCAATCTAAACAGTGATAAAAACACCCTAACTTCAAACTATCATAAAATCCTAAATAATTGAGCTTTTTAAATAAAATAAAAATGCAAAAATAAAGCTCTCAATCTTATCTTTGTTTTGTCAAATAAAAAAAGCTGTTGTATATTAAAAAAAGAGTATTTATTAGCTTTGAAGTGATCTACTTTATATCATTAGATATAATCATATAATAAAATCTGGATTATACTCTTTTAAATTACTTTTGCTTTAATATTGAGCATATTAGACATATTAAAATATTTCCACCAATAGAAAGATAAGATTCTTAGCATCATTTTGAAAGTTTACAGTATGAAAAAATATTAATTTTTATTGAGTTATTAATGTTTTAAATATAAAATATGTAACTAGGTACTTTTTCAAAATTGAACTGTGTTATGCTGCGACTTGAGCAGCATGTGCATTAGAAAATGGCCTAATCCCTAAAATAATGACCCAAATGTATGAGAGAGCAGTTAAGTTGGCAACCAGCAATTGAACAGGGTCTTTATGAGAGACATCCAAGATTCCTGGGCAGAGGTAGGGTTTGTTGCAGTCTAGCAAGGGAGGAGAGTATAACTCTAGGAATGTGCGCTCAGGTAACTCATATTATATTTGGGAGTCTAGGATAGCTTGAGATCCAGAGGGAATGGTTGAAGTGGAAGTGGCCAGGAGAGGAATCCCCTCAGATACAGGGCAAATCATAGGATTACACTTCATTTTAGACAAATGGGTACAGTATTTTAGGGTAAAAACACCAGTGGGATATTCTAAGACATACATCTTGAGGTGTTTCCCAGGGACTTTAAAAGGCTCCCAAAAGATCAGAGGGACTTTGTACCCTAATATAGATAGGTAGTCATCCTTCAAGTTGATGATTCCATTATATTCCCTAAGGAACTTAGTATCAATTAGGAGATCATAACTCTCATTTTCTAAGACAACGGCAGACACAGCTAAGAGTAGCTTGCCAAACCTCATGAGAAGAGCAGAAAAAGCCCCTATAGTGAAAGTCATGAGTAGCCCAGATGTACCATACTACTGGTAATAGTTAAGGTCAGGAGCAAGCTTGAGCTTCTTGACAATCTTTGAGGCGACAACATTAACAGGAGATAGTGTCTAAGACAGCCTTGATTTTCATCTTTTGGATGGATATTTCCACTTGAGCGGTAGTATAACCAAAGGATAGAAGGACAGCCAGGATGTCCTGGACTTCTGCTAGCTCTTTGTCCCACTTTTTAATAATGCATCTCAAGCCTTGAAACTCTTTATAGACAGTCTAGAGAGGAAGCAAGACCAAAACATTCTTAAATACAGTGTCAGTGACCTCAGCAGCTTCCTCAGACAACTCTACAAGTACAGGAGACCTCTTAGATTGGGTAAGGTATGGGCAAGAAACAACCTCTTTGGCTTCAGAAAAAGGCTATGCAGTTATTGTAGTTTTCCCAGAGAGTAACTTATAAGGGACCACAATAGTTTTGGAGACAGCAAGTATTGTGTTTGGCTCCTGGGGACAACATCCAGGAGGACACAGCGGAAAATATTTATAACAAAAGATTTGAGGTTCAAAGCTAGCCTTGGGTTAGCCTTCAGGGCAAAATTAAGAGCATATACCTTAATTTCCTAGAATACAAGATGTGAAAGTCCTTTTGGCAAAAAGGACAGGAAAAAGCTTGAAGAATATTAAAGCCAATGCAAATGTGGATAAACTTGTCTTTATTAGGAGAAATGATTCTACTTAAAGAGTATACAAGGATCAATGATCACTCATTAGGTAGACAGAGTGGCAGAAGGGGTTGCTTTGGGATGAGGTCATACTGGAATCAGTCAAGGACAGGTATGATATTCCGGAATGGGTGGATATTGAGCCAGACCCATTTGCAGAAAGCACGGAATTCTCAAACTCAAAAGCAAAACCAGTCAAATCTTTGCACTTATCATTATTCAAAGGGCCATATCAAAATAGACTTAATGGTGCAATTTCTGAAATCTCCCCCCTCAAGATTGGACACAGGGAGTTGGTATTTGCAAAGGAATTTGGAATGGACCCAGGCAAAGGGATGTCCAGAGGTCAGCAATTTTTTGGTATACTTGACACACTTTTTAAATATGACTTTGCAGGGCCCAACCCAGAGGGAATCTAGCTTATGAGCTCTACCACCTGTATGATTCTGGTAGTAGAGAACCAGGTAGCCTACTTGATACTCAGGGAGGGGTCTCTAGCAGCATTGGACAGGGAGAGCTCTAGAGCCTTGACCTTGTAATCAGTGGAATAAGATGTTGCTTGGATGTCAATAATACAAATAGTTAAGTCTTTAACATGGGCCTCAGGATTTTCAGACTCATCAAATTTGATCAAGGGGGGTCCCAAGATTGAGGGGGTGGTGGTCTCACGTCCATACAGCATGGCAAAAGGGGACTGACCAGTTACTTGGTGTCTACTGAGTTGGTAAGCAAAGAGGGCAGCAGGGAGGAACATATCCCAGTTGGCAGCATCAGAGAGCGTGAGTTTCCTCATTATGGACACCAGGGAGGAATTGGCTTGTTCAACAGTTCCATTAGTTAAAGAGTTATATGGTGCAGAGAAAGATTGGTGGGTACTCATAGCCTCAACAATAGACGTGATGAGACAAGAATTAAAGTTAGTGCCATTGTCAGAAAGCAGGACTTGAGGGCAGCCATGTTGGTCAAAGATATCTTGCAGCAAAAAATTAGCAGCAGTCTTAGCAGTTATATCTTTTGTAGCTCTGGCTTCAACCCATTTGCTAAAATGGTCTATGGCAACTAAGATAAATTGACACCCAGACCTAGACTGAGGGAAAGTCCCAACAGCATCAATACTCACAGTGTGGAAAGCATGCTTAGGGGGGATGAGCTTGAATTGGTTTTGGGAAGGGCAAGGGCATTGGAGTTGACACAAATGACAGGAGGCAAGAACATCAGGGATCAGCAGGCGCATGTTCTCCCAGTAGAAGTTTTTGCATAGCCAGTCATGGGTTTTGGCTATACCCCCATGCCCAGTGCCAATGTGAGTTTGGAGGATAATGGCTATCCTCATGCTAGGGCAAACATAGGGTAGATAGGCATTGTTGAATTTTTTGAAGAGCTGTCCATCTCAAATTACAGTGTCCTTGGATAGGGCTTGTAGCGCCAGTCAAATGTCTTCTGGCTTGGTGGTCCAAGAGTCATGGTACCCTATTAATTTGTATAGGCAATCAGCGTCAGCAGGGTGGATAGCTAGTATTGAAATCCTTGAAAGGCCATCAGCTTTCTGGTGTTGGGCCCTCAGGACAGTGTATCACAGTGAAATTGTACCTTTGCTGATTCAGAGCCCAACGTCCTAGTCAACCTTCAGGTTCCTTTAGTTGTTGCAGCTATTTGAGGGAGGAGTAACCTGTGATCACTGTGAAGTGGGTCCCATAGATGAAGTGCCTGCTTTGTTTTGCAGCATGCAGCACCGCCAGACATTCCTTTTCAGTGACGCTGTAGTTCTTCTTGTGTTTATTGAGGACCTGTGAAGAGTAGGCTACCAGTTGATTCACGCCTTTGCCATCAAGCTGGGCTAAGAGGCACCCACAGCTACTCCACTAGCGTCAGTATACAAGATGAACTCTTTATTATAATCAGGATAGACCAAGATAGGAGCCTCTTTGAGCTTGGCCTTCAACTCTTTGAATGCTTGTTGCTGGCTGTCAGTCCACTCAAAGGGGACATTGCAAAGAAGTTGGACAAGGGGTTCACTCAGTTAAGCAAAATCAGGTATGAACTGTTGGAATTAGCCCATCATACCAAGGAATACTTTGACCTCTCAAAGATTTGTGGGAGGTAGCATCTTTTCAATGGCTTCCACCTTATTATTCATGGAGTGAATTCCCTTTTGAGTGACCTCATGACCTAAGAACTTAAGTTGCTCTTTAAAGAAGGAGCCCTTGGAGGGTTTGAGCTTCAAGCCAGCTTCATGGATCTTGATGAAGACAGCCTTGAGGTGTTTCAAGTGGTCAGTAAAATAAGTGCTGAATACAGTGATGTCATCAAGGTACACAAGGACACAAGAGAGCTTTATATCTTGTAGGATGGGGTCCATAGCCTGTTGAAATGTAGCAGGGGCATTGCAGAGTCCTTGGGGCATACAAGTGGGTTCAAAAAGGCCTTCTGAGGTGATAAGTGCAGCCTTTTTTCTATCTTCAGGAAATAAGTCAACTTGTCAGTATCCAGAGGCTAAATTCATGGCTGAGAAAAACTTGGAACCATCCAGCTGTCTGGGAGCATCGTCAATTCTGGGCAAGGGGTACAAGTCTTTCTTAGTGAGAGAGTTCAGGCGGCAATAGTCCATTACAATGCAATGTCCTCCATCCTTCTTCTTAAGGATCAGTAACAGGGAGGCCCAAGGGCTCTAAGAGGGAGCTAGTAGCCCAGCGTCTAAGAGCTTCTTAATCACCTTAGATACCTGAGCATTCTCTACCCTACTACAGTGGTATGGTTTGGCACAAAAAGGGGGTGCATCCCCAGTATCAATATGATGGATGACCCCTTTATCCAGGCCTTAGTCTGTAGGTACAGAGGCAAAGATATTACTAAACTGATTGATAAGGTCCAACACATCTTTTTGTTGGATGGGAGATAATTGGGGGAAGTTAGAAGCAGTGAATAAGGAGAGAACTTGAGGATTGTCTTCAGGTAGATTGAAATCACTAAAAGTTCCAAAAGGGTAGAGGGATGCTACTTGTTCTTCCCCCAGTATTTTATCATGCCCTATAACCTGGCCTCAGGTCACCTGCATGAGCAGGGCCGTCAGGTTGGCAAGCATTAATTGTACGGGCTCTTTGTGGGTTTGATCTAGAATCCTGGGACACAGGCAGGGTTCTTTACGGCTTAGGGATTCAGGGGAGTAGGGGAGTAGGGTTCCAAGAACAACTTTTCAGGTAGTTCATAAAAAATATGAGAATCAATCACCACCTGGGAGCCTGGAGAAATGGTGATAGCTGCTGGGGCAAGAAGAGGTACCCCTTCTTCTTCAGGGAAGGAAAGAGGAGGGGTGCGCATGTTGGAGGAGTGGGTCCTATACTTGAGAGAGAAGATACTTGTGGGGTAATCAAGCACTCAAGTTTTAAGACGTTATCCTGGGAGGCGCAGAGGTTCCTCAAAAATCAAAGGGACCTCATATCCTAAGAGCAAAAGATATCCATCTTGTAAGTTCACAATCCTGTTATACTCTCAAAGGAATTGTGTACCAATCAAGAGGTCATAGCTTTTGTTTTCAAGGACTACGGCAGGGGAAGCAATGAGGAGTTTCCCAAACCTCATGGATAGAGCGGAGTAGGCACCAATGGCCTGAGTTTGTGCCATGCCAGCTGTGACATACAACTGAGTGTAGTTGAGGTCAGGGGCCAGCTTAAGTTTCTTCATTGGTTTTTAAGATGCTACATTGACTGGAGAACCCGTATCCAAGATGGCTTTGATTTTAACCTTTTGGATTGATACTTCCATGTGGGTTGTATCTTTCCCAAAGGGGGGCAAGACTGCTAACACATCTTTTGCAGCCTCTAGCTCCTTCTCCCATTTAGCTAACATGCACCTTAAGGCAGGAATATCCTTATACACAGTCTGCAGTAGGAGAGATACAGTTACATTTTGGAAGAGAGCTTTGGCTAGCTTGGATGCTTCCTTAGAAGAATCAACTAATACAGGAGGTTAATGAGCTTGAGCTAAGTAAGGGCAAGCCACCATAGTTTTGGCTTCACTTGAAGGTGCTCAAGAAGTGGTGGTGATCTTCCCAGAGAAAAGATTTTATGCAACAAAGACAGTTTCATGAACAGCCAGAACGGAATAGCCATAACTATCAGAATCTTCACTAAAAGAATCTTCAGGGTCTTAATCACTGTAATGATCATAGAATAGGTGAAGAATAGTTGGGCCAGAGGAATACAGAGCTTCCTTGTCAGAAGGAGGATCAGGGGGAGACAGGGGGAGATTGGTTAGCAGAGAGCTTCTCTGTCTCTAAGCTGACCTCTCTTTTTCTGCCTGTTCCTTGGGGTCACAACCTTCCTCTTGGAGATTAGTACAAGTACGCAAGTGGTGCCCTATTTGGCCACAGTTATAAAAACCTTGCCTCTTGGTCTGTTCACCTGCACCCAGTATCATAATGTGCGGTGTACAAGAGGTAGTCTCAGCATTACTGGCTTTATTTTCATGTACCACTGTACCCCCATGGGTTAAATGCATGTCTTGCAAGAGTGTCTTAATACTCTTCATGGAAGTGAGTGAAGCCTTGTGTGCCTTAAAGTGTAGGCATAGAAGCTGATTCACTTTCAAAGCATTTGAACAAGCTGTGTAAGCTTCCTGGGGAGTTAACTGTTGACTGGTCATTAACTGTTGACCTTCAATGTAGAAGCAATCCGCAAACTCAGCCAGGGTTTCCTTGGGCTTAAAGGTGATGTGCATAAATGCATTTATATTGGCCTCCAAGCTGAGATCTCCTCCAAACTCCTCAATTAGGGTGTGCTTCATGTCCTCCCAAGTGACAATGGAGGGGAGTTCAGGGACCACCACTTCTTGGCATATGGGATGGAGACAGGTGAGGATATGTTTCTTCTTGAGTTCATCAGTAGCTCTACACATTGCAGTCCTGTAAATTTTTAGAAAGGCAGCAATGGTAGAGGTTTTAGTATTGAATATCTGTTTGAAAGTTGGCTTGTAATTCAGGTCAATGGACAAGGAAGAGGACTGAGTGTTGTCACCTGGGTTGAGGACGTTGATGTAGGGATTGCCCTCAAACTCAGATTCAGCAGCAGGCTGTCTAGCCCAGAGGAGTCAAAGGCTTTATTCTAGGGTATCTAAGGTAGAGCTGTTCTTTCCACTATATCTCTAGCAGTGGTGGCAGCAACTCCAATTTTGTCAATCTTAATTTGTTGCACTGATAAAGTGCCAGCAATCCTGTTGAGGTGAGTGGTCAGGGAAGTGGTCTGAGAAACCATGGGGATGACCTGTCAATTCATTGTCTTGGTAAAGTGGGAGAGGTTTTTTACCCCTCTTTCTAATATGTATTGCCTATCAGCAACATCATTTTTTACTTCTGCAAGCTGATCCAGTGCATGTGCACAGTTGACCCGGGGTTGACCTTCCAAACTAGGGCAGTAACCATGATTATCCTGAGGGGGAGTATTAATAACTTCAGTTTCCTCTTCACCTTCAGACTCAGAGGACAAGTTCTCATAATTAGAGAGGCTTTGCCTTAAATACTCAATTTTGCCTTTCAAAGTAGTTACTTGATCAGTGATCAAAGCAATTCAAGGGTCAGGCATAGGTTCAACTGGAGGGGGGTTCTGAGCAAAAGATTGACGCCAAGTGGTAGCCTTGAGCTCGGCTTTGCTTCCCATACCTTGGCTTCAAATTCAGATGGGACCTTGACAGGAGGAGCAGGAGGAGTCACCTCAATAGATGCCACTCTATCATCCACATAACTTTGCACTTGGTATAGAGTGTTGCCTAGTGCAGCCTTATCCAGACCTTATTGATGCTGCAGATGGTAGCCCCAAGTATTAACATGAGCTCCAACCAATTCAAGTTGAGAATTAATATGTTCTTGGAATTGGTTAAGTTTGCTAACCAGAGTCTCAAAATCCTGACAATGCTTTAACAGAGAGGCCTCAATTTTTCCATGCTACGCTGATTGGTGCTCATCCAATTTTCATAGTTGATCCTTGATGTATCCAGGGAACAAGGAACAAAGGGAATTTAGTGAGGCAATCAAGTACTTATGGGAGGCTAGCAAGTTGCACTGGTTATTGGAAATACATGCAAAGAGACTGTGGGACCATTCATGAAATACCATATTCTGAGCATGGTTGTTTGAGACAGCGGTGGCTACAGCATTTACAAGTTGGTTCTGGAATCCTAATGCAAGTTGATGGTAAACCAGGGCGGGTTGGATGAACTGGTTGACCAACATGCCAATTGTATCCATGGACTCCATCATCGCAGGGGAAGACTAAAGTCCAAGAGGAAAGAATACAGGTCTTCAGAAGCATACCCAGGACAGAGACCAGGGATAGTGTGCATTGCCACAGTGCCAGAGTGGAGCAGGGAGCGGGTGGCAGCACAAGCTTGCTTGTAGCTGAGAAAGAAAGCGGGAAGGGGGCCCACACAGGCCCAGGAGGCAGCACCAGTACCATGAGAGTTGGGGGGCATTGGTGTTGCCTCCTTTAGAGAGGACTAGAAACTTTAGGTTGTTTGGGTACTTCAAAAAAAAGGGAGAAGGACCAGAGAATTTGTGTGGGAACAGGGTAACTGAGGGGCTTGCAGCCCCTGTAGTGAGCACCATTTTTTTTGTCTTTGGCTCCTGGGGACAACATCCAGGAGGACACAGCGGGAAATCTTTATAACAAAAGGCTTGAGGCTTGAAGCTAGCCTTGGGTTAGCCTTCAGGGCAAAATTAAGGGCATGTACCTTAATTTCCTGGAATACAAGATGTGAAAGTCCTTTTGGCAAAAAGGAAAAGAAAAAGCTTGAAGAATATTAAAGCCAACACAAATGTAGATAAACTTGTCTTTATTAGGAGAATTGATTCTGCTTAAATAGTAGACAAGGGACAGTGATCACTCATTAGATAGACAGAGTGGCTGAGGGGGTCACGTTGGGATGAGGTCATACCAGGATCAGACAAGGAAAGGTATGGTATTCTGGAATGGGTGGATATTGGCCCAGACCCATTTACAGAAAGCAAGGAATTCCCAAACTTAAAAGCAAAACCAGTCAAATCTTTGCACTTACCATTATTTGAAGGCCATATCAAAATATCATTAATGGCACAATTTCTGACAGCAAGAACTGAATACCCATAGGTGTTGGGATCATCAACGTCCAAATAATCCACATCAGGGATGTTGTGGAACAGCAGCAGAATGGGGGAGCCTCAGTTTTAGCAGGCTCAGAGTCAGCTATGGAGGGGGGAATCAAAGGAGACTGGGAAAAATTGTCAACCAAGATTGTCTCTGCCTCTAGATTGACTGTTCTTTTCCTGCCTGCTCCTTGGGATCAGCTCCTTCAACCCAAGGATTGGTGCAGACTCAAAAAATGGTGACCTATCTGGCCACAGTTATGGCAAACTTGGCATCTAGGAGGATTCTGTGAGTTCATGGTGAGGATGTAAGAGCCACAGGAAGATGAACCAGAGTTAGAGGCAGCACAATTCTCCCTCACAACCGTCCCAGAATGAGTAAAGTGCATATCCTGAAACAGCATCTTTATGCTCTTCATAGAGGAAATAATGGCCTTATGAGCCTTAAAGTGAAGACACATAAGCTGATTAACCTTGAGGTCTTGAGTGCAAGCCATGTAAGCTCTGTGTGCTGTCAATTATCTGCTTTATATCAGTTGCTGTTCTTCCATGTAGAATAAATCTGTAAATTCAGCTAGAGTCTCCTTAGATTTGAAAGCAATGTTCATGAAGGCGTCCTTCTTCACTTCCAAACTAAGGTCACAGCCAAATTTGTCAATCAGAAGCTGCTTCATTTCTTCCCAAGTCTTGATGGTGGGTAACTCAGGATCTACTAACTTCTGACAGGTCAGGTGCAGGCAAGTTAGAATGTGTTCCTTCTTAACCTCATCAGATTCTCTCCTCATGGAAGTTTTGTAGATAGTTGGGAAAGCTGCAATAGTAGAAGTTTTGGGGTCAAAAACTTGCTTAAAGGTAGGTTTGAAGTGTATTTCAGGAGTTGGATCACCTTCTTTGCTATTGAGTACATATATGAGCAGGAGAATTCTGCTTCAGATTTGGAGGGGGCTGCCTGGTCCACAACTGACAGACACTCTCTTCAAGAGTAGTCAAGGTCTCAGCAGTGCAGGCACCCATATTATTAGCTAATGTGGCCTGTTGCTCAATAACGTCTATATGTTGGCCCTGTGATCTTACTACTGTGGAAAACTCATCTAGTTGGGAGGTAAAGGAAGAACCCACTGAGAGGCAAGGGGCAAACCTGTCATTCACCAAATCAATTAATTCACTCATTTCTTGCACATCCTTATCAATTTCAGAGTGGTCCTGTTTCAAGTGGTCCACCTCATTAGCTAGAGCTATCAACTCTCTAGCATAGTGAATACAGGGGATCCTGACAGGCCAGGGCAACAGCCATCTTCATTGATATTCCAGTTGGACTAGTAGCAGTCATCACAATTTTACGTAAGGCAGCAACCTCTTGTTGTAACTCAGCAACTTGAGCTGTCAAAGCAAACACTTGAGGATCTGGCTGAGGTCCTTCAGTAGGGTGATCTTAACTACAGTTAGACACTCACAGCTCTCAAATGGCATCCCATAGCTTCTGTTCTCTATCCACCAAATTTTCAGATGGGGGAAGGCAGAGCATATGGGTTATTATTTGTTAGATTATTCTGTTTCCTATTAACTGTGCTACTTAACACTTTAAAATCTTGTTTTAATTTTCTTATCAATAAATTTAAATAATTACAACAATTTTATCAAAATAAATCTTATTTAATCCTGATAATATAAAAACCTATATTAAATTAATCATTTTCTACTTACAGCTAAATTAAACTGTATTAAAAGCTAGTAACAATCTTATTTCATATACCATTATTTCTTGAAAGCTGATTAGTACAAAATGACATCATTCTAAAAAGAGAAACATAAAAATACAATAAAAACTGATATGATGTTTTTTGTTAGAAATTAAATTGTTGCCTAAAATCTTAGCTTTTTTTAAAAATATTTAATTTAAAATATAATAATTTTTGAATCCCTCTTTTTAAAAAGAGGGCAGATAGCTTTTTTGCATATTTAATAAATAAATATTAAATAATTTTGGATTTGTTTTATAAAAAATCTAGTAAAAAGTTAAAAAAACTAAAATTAAAACTAAACTTTTATTGAAATTTCAGTGATCTAATTTAGCATAAGTAATTTATTCTTAAGTTATATTTTATAGAAAATATATAATAAGAACTTATAAGAGAGTAAAATTTTTTCTTTTTGAATTCTTAAGTATTTAATATTAATAAAATAGCTTTATACAACTATTTAAAAAATTATATTTTTATACTGTATGCTAGAGATAATATGTATAAAAAATTCAAACAAAAAAAGAATGTATCAAAATCTTGCTTTATTTAATTAAATTTTATAAAGGTTAAAATTTATTTAAGCTAAATGGAAAATGATCTTAGTCATTGTATCTATAAAAATAAGATACAACTTTAATTATACAAGCAAATATTTATATGTGATTAAAAATAACATTTTTGTTTTGATAGATTTAAGATATATAAAGTTCATTTTTTAAGAACTGTTAAAAGTTATAATAAACTTAATTTTATTTAAAAAAAGATTTTTGAGTTGGTTACTAAAAGTAAGCTAAATAATGATTTATACTTTAAATTTAGTTTACTGATTAAAATATCATACTTTAATTGTTAATTAACATATTTTATTTCAAATAATAATTTTATAAGCTTACATTCAAAGTCACTTCAAGATACCAAATTGGTATTGACATATAAAGTTGCGGCGCAATTCTGAAAGCTGAGATTAAGGGCTTTCTAATGATACTAGTTTGAGCAAGATTGAAGTGCTATTTGCTGAGATATCAACAGTTAACCAGAATATAAAAAGGGGTAAATAAACAATGATATCAGACTTCAGGGGTGATATTGATAAATTAAGGAGATCAGTTGGGGGTCAGTTGGGGATTTATGTCTGTAGTGCAAATGCTCAGCTAACATGGTATTTAAACAGCTTAACTTTACAGAAATTTACTTTACAATCCACACCTTTACTCCTCTCTGATAACTGCACATCTATTTCCAAGCAAGAACTACCTGAACCAAGCCAAGGAACCCAATCACTATCATTATGGAACCTATCAAGCTTGCACCTCAGATGACACCCTTCTTCTCACTGGGGGCTTCTACTAAGAAAGAAATAATCTCTATACTTAAACAAGCATTCCTTTTTACTGCTGGCAGTGATCTTAAAAGCTTTGTTGAGCATCTCTTATTAAAAACAGAGTTTGGAAAAAGTACCTTCTTACCTGTCATACAAAATTCTAAGACAGATGATTTCCTTAACAACCTAAAGGAAT
Organism: Entomophthora muscae; assembly: GCA_014839935.2. NCBI lineage: Eukaryota > Fungi > Entomophthoromycota > Entomophthoromycetes > Entomophthorales > Entomophthoraceae > Entomophthora > Entomophthora muscae. The sequence continues at coordinate 177,981 of QTSX02006454.1, read as the reverse complement.
TGATGTCAGAGTCCCCTGCCAAGCACCTTCCCTCCCTAAGAGTATTGATTACATCAAGCTATAGTTTGAAAGAGCTTTGGGATTGTGGATTTAAAATGACAAAAAATGAGTATTCATATTCTAAAAAAATAAAAATGCTAAAAAAAGCATCATTAAATTCAAAAAATAAAAAAGGGAAAATGATTCAGTAAAGAAAGAAAAGATAAGAAATATTTTAAAGCATATATTAAAAAATTCATTTCCAACCAGCCAATTCACTAAAAAAATCCCCTGGATTGATTTATAAAGAATTACAAAAAGAATTGAGTGAATACTCAACTAAAATAAAATACTCCTTATTGAAAACAAAAAAATAAATTTATGAAGATATGAAAATAAAAAACAATATTTCTATTTCATTTTCCACTTTCTATAAGCTTATTCCTAATAATATAATTAAAAGCAAAAAACAAACTGATATGTGTAACATTTGCAACTTAAAAAAATCATTAGAAATGAAGAAAAAGGATTTGAGTATAAAAAAGTTGACATTGCCTAAATCTATTAAAGAAAATTTGGAATCTATTGACATAAATGAAAAGTTTTATAAGCATCAAAATAAATAATATATTAGTGATATAAATAATATTGATAATAATTCATGTGTTATAGTAATAGACTATAAAGAAAACTTTAAAATAGGTGGGGGTCCTATAGAGACAAATAATTGTTTTTATGAGGAAATACCTATTTCTTTATTAGGATTTGCAATTGCTTTTAAAGAAAATGAGAAAATTAAATATGAGTATCATGACTTTTTATCTGAAATTTTATCTCATGACTCTTTGTTTTCAGGTCAGTGTTTGATAATTCTGCTTAAAAATAATAAATTTAAGAATATTAAAAATATTAAAGTTTGGACTGATAATGGTAATCATTTAAGATCTTATGAATTCTTATATTATCTTTTTAAAGAGGTACCTAAAATTATAAAAGGAACAATTAAGTTTAATAGATTTGTTGAGTGTGATGGCAAAAGTATTGTTGATGGTCATTTTGGTGTATTATCTAAAATATTTAAACAAAAGGAAAATGAGATGTATATAAAAAATATAAATGATCTCAAAATGATTTTTGAGAGAGAGGAAGAAAGAAAGGGTTTATATGAGACACTTGTAAATAATTCAGATGTTCCCCAAAAAACCTTTTTTCATATCTATGATAGAAAATCTAGGCCTAAAAAAGCTGGCTTGAAGTCAAAGCATTTATGTTAATCTTTCATATTTAATGAAAGATGGTGAGCTGTATGTTTCACCTTTGACATTTGAGGATGTTAAGGAGTACTCCAAAATAAATTATTGTGCAAAGTTCTGCACAGATGACAGAGAAACAAAGAGAGCTGATACTACTAAAGGATTATTAGGACATGTTCATGAAGTTGGACACATAACAAAAACTTATATTTAACATAGGGTAAATAGTCTTTTAAATACAACAACTTTCTTTCTAAAAATAAATAGATTATTTATATGAGCCAAATATAGGTTAATAACAATTATAGCTTTGGGGCTGCTATTACTCTCCCATGCAACTCATATCTTGATTCTTGGCTTATTAAAATGGAAAAAGGGTTTTAGCAAAAAATACTGTTAGTAGAAATAAGATTTATTTTTATTATTTGTATATTTTCACTTTTAAACTTTTCTTCAGTAAACTAAGAATTATATTAATGCTCAAAAAATATAAGTTTATAACTTAAATGATACCAAAGAAGTTAAAGGCTTTGAAATGCTTAAGCTGGCGCCTTGGCTTAATCTAACAAATAATGACCCATATGGCTTGGGTGTAGGAAATTCATTCAATTGAGTCTGGAGCTTGGTAATGGCAGTGGCAGTGGCAACCCTTTCCTGATCAAATTCTTCACCAAGCTTGAAAAGCCATTAACAGTGAGGTATGCTACTTGTTGTAGTTGATTAAAGGAGTAAGCACTGAATGCATTGAGCTGCTTCATAATTTGCTTGAAGCCAATGAGATAGGTGTTCAGGGTGAAGTCTACTTGGGTTTTTCAGGGCTGTTTCAACTGGTGAAACTCATGTAGACACTCCCTGACGTATTTGGGGATAGACTGGTGCATTTGCTCAATGAAAGTGACCAAGAAAGATTGGGAAGCAACAGTCACACTGATTTTCTGACACCAAAGAAAACAGGGAGTGAATCCACTGATGATAGGCAGCAAACTGATTCGAGTGATGAGTGATGGCTGCTTGTAGAGATGAAATCTCCTGAACATGGAGCCCTAACACCATCTGGTGGTGGGTTAAGGCAGGTTGTACAAAGGAAGACAATAGGTGCGCAGCAGAGCCACCCGCTGAGAGGAGATATTGTGGAAATTGTGGAGCCACAATCAGTTTGTAGTATTCTGCTTGACTGAACTGAAGCTGGAGGTGAGGAATAGCTCCATCATAGGCCTTCCCAAGGGCCACTGCCATGACTTGTTCCAAGTCAGGGGTGCCCAAAGGATAGGCCACTAGGCGAGGATCATTCCCGAGAAACAGCACAGTAGGGATGATAAGTGGGTCTGTTATTTTTTCCTTGATAGGAGGACTGGTGATTTCAGGTGAAGTTAGCTCTTGTATAGGAGGAGGCAAAGGACCTGAAAACATGGTTGAAAAGGGGATAACCAGGGGCTTACAGCCCCTGTAGTGAGCACCATTTTTGTTGTGTTCTGAGGCACGGCACAGATAAACAACAGGGAATCCTAACCTTAGGATTGGATTTATAATAAATCTCAGTTAGAGTGGCAGGGAAGGCTATGTGACTACCTTGTGGCCCTGATTGAATAATGTCTACTAGACGTGGCTAGAGAGGCGCCAAAGTACTGGGAGACACAAAGACAAAAATATGAATAGAACTTAACTTTTATTGGTGAATAAAAAATAGAATATATAGTGGTTGACAATACCACAAAACACTACCAGGATGGTAGAATCACTTGCCACAAGCATGAGTGGGTCAAGCAAGTTGTGCAGAATCAGGAAACTGAACAATTGGATTTCCCAATTTGGAGTCAGACTCATTTCAAGAGGAAAAGACAAAAGAGAGAGATTTGTCCTCAATTTAACCCATCAAAGGCAAAATAAAACTGTGGTGAATGGCAGCATTCACAAAAACAGCCAGAAAAAGTGGGTCCTGCCATTATCCTAAAGGTAAACAAAACAACACTTACCTTGTGCAAGGACTTGGAAAACGCAAACCAGACAAGATCCTCGATCACAACCGCCTAAGACCCTGTAAAGCAAGGCAAAAGAGGCATGAGACTGTCCTACCTGTCACCAAACAACAGTTTGTACAATATGGCGCCTGGGCTCCCAACAACCTCCCTGATAACCTGCCCCCAGAGGAGGCTGACCTTCTGCTGTGGGGGTGTTGAAACAGCAGGCTTGACCCGCCAGCAAGGTTCTGAGTAAGCAGGTTTGCGACCTGCAATCCAATTATCCAGTCACTTGAAGCCAAGTTAGGAAGTTGACTCAAATTTTCAAATCCAACAACATGAACAAAAGATGATCCCTTACAGTAGATACCTTGTTTTGGCGCTTGACTCATTACCTGGATCAGACTAACCCCTTTACATCTCACAGTGTGATCAACACTATCATGTTCCTACTATCCATGATTCACATCAACTGTATAATACTTATCTCTAAATAAAGAATATTATCTAGTTTCTAAATATTTTCCCCCTGTAACTTTACTAAAACAGCATAGTTATGACATTGGTATCACAGGAAGGCTCTCCATCCTACCTTCTCTTGCAAATTTCCGCCTGTTGCCTGTACTTGCCGCGGTCAACAAATCCTTGATAGAATCATGTCCAGCCTCCTACTAGACTGGACCCTGTACAAATCTGGGACCAAGATACCTGATGGCTTTGTCCTGTACCATAACATGGTAATCCTGCTCCCTGTCTTCAATTCCCTGTCAGCGCAAGGTTTCTTTCAAGCCCCAAGCCATGCCTCAAGCAACATATGAAAGCATCATGTCCGCCTACATAGCCCAAAGACTTTGGAGTGCTGCCTTGGAACCTTTTGCTGGTGCCAACAACAATAACACCGCAGAGTGGATTCAATCTGCTCAAAGCAAGCTGGCTCAAATGGAATGCCCACAACATTTCTGGATTGCAGAGATATCCATCCTACTGACCTATGACGCTGGCACCTGGTATGACAAGTGGCATGAAGAACACACTGAGAAAGATTGTGATACTTTCAAACAGGACTTCTTGGCAATATTTGTGCTGAAGAACACGGCACTTATGATCATATACCAATAAAGAACCTAACCCAAACTGGCACAGTAAAGGAACTCACCTGTGCCTATGAGGAACTCTGACTACATGCCCCCTCAGATATGGCTTTTGACACTCCAGCTACCCATCTCATGTACTACAACAGGCTCAAGTCACATATAATGAGACACATAAACCTGGACCAAGTGAACAACTTGCAAAGCCTGTACTGTAAGGCAGAGAAAGAAGAACAAATGTCCAATGCTCTCCACAAGGTGCAAACTGGAAAGAGGGAGACCAAAGGACTCTCACCCAGCGGGACGCTCCAATTGAACTCCCCCTGGAAACAATAACAACAATGCAAACCACAAACCCACAGGCTCAAATGGACATGGAAACGGAAACAATGGCCAAAAAAACCATACCCATTTCCATATCACTGCCACACAGGACAACCAAGACAAGGCAAAAGTCTGGGGAGAGCACTAAGCAATCCAAGCTCTCCCCGCACAACTCCCAACTTGCCCAGTAATGAGTACCAACCCAAGGATATGGACTAGTGCCCCATGATACAAGTGCCCTCTGAGGACCCAGTACTCTACACCATTACCAGACATCCAAATAAACTGATGTCCTATCCTTTTTGCTTTTGCAGTTACACAGGCTCAGCACTCCTGGACTCAGGTGCAGATCAAACCTTAGTCAACAGCAGCTTTGTAGACAAGTTCAAGCTAGTTACTAATCCTTTGCAGATTAAGAACGTGGTTTTAGCTGATGAACATCACATTGCCGTGACAAGGGAAACTGCCCCCTTCTCTGTCATGCTAGAGAACCTGCATTCTATCATCCAGGGCCCCGTTATTGATTTCCCCAAATTTGACATCATACTGGGCCTGGACTTGTTGCAAAGAAACAATCCACATATAGACTGGGCAACCTCAGTATTGACCATCAAGCGTGAAGGTGTAAATCACCAGATCTACCCTGACTCAGTGGATCAGCTCCTACAAAACCTGTCTTTGTGCACATCACTGAGAACCTGGACAAAAAGGAGAACCTCAAGGCAATCAACTGGGACTCCTGCCAGTACAAAATCATACATTTCAAGGATCACCAGGACAGTACTATGCCTCAAGACTGTTAAATAGTAGCCCACCATCCAGAGATCTTCAAAGAGGCTCCACCTGGGTTGCCACCAGAAAAACACATACAACACTCCATCCAACTCAAAGGAGCTGTACCTAAGGTGCAACCCATCTACCCCCTGACCCCAATTGAATGCAACACCCTACGCGCCTACCTCAAGGAAGCATTGTAGAAAGGACTTATCTGCCCCTCAGAATCTCCCTTTGTGGCTGCCGTATTCTTTGTAGCAAAGAAAGATGATACCCTGCGCCTAGTCACAGATTATTAGGCCCTAAACAAAGTTACTATCAAAAATTGTTACCCACTACCACTCATTGACAACTCTTTGATGCCTTGGGTGGCACCATAGTCTTCTCCAAAATTGATCTAACCGCTGGTTACAATCAGATTCATAGTAAGGAGGAAGATATATCCAAAATAGCCTCTCACACTAAGTTTGGTTCATACAAGTATGTTGTACTCAACTTTGGGATGATAAACAGCCCGTCAACCTTTGTGACCTTCATGAATGAGGTGTTCACCCCCCACATTGGTAAGCACGCCTTGGTATACCTGGACAATATTATTGTCTACAGCTCCTTGGTAGAGCAACACCACAAAGACTTGAAGGCAGTCTTTGCTACCCTGGCTCAATATAAGCCTCTGGCCAAACTCTCCAATAACCAGTTCTTTTGTGAACAACTACCCTTCCTGGGACACATCGTCTCAAAAGATGGCATCAAACCTGACAGCCAAAAGATCCAGGCCATCTGCAAAATGCCACCACCAAAGGACAAGTCAGAACTGTGCACATTCTTGGGAATGGTTGTATATGTACATGATTCATACCCAACTGTGGCGTCCTGACTGCACCCCTGTCTGCCATAACTGGCACCAAGTCTAAGTTTGTATGGACCCCCCAATGCAACCTCTGCTTCAGATTTCTTAAGAAAAAACTCACAACAGCACCCATTCTCCAGTACCCCAAACGTAACGGGGAATACCAAATGGAGACAGATGCTTCTTTTTCATCCATTGGGGGAGTACTAAAAATCAAAAAAATGAGGGCAATTTCCTGCCTGTAGCCTACAAATCACACAAACTGACAGACGGCAAGTGTTGATACCCTATACATGACAAGGAGTTATTAGCCATTGTGCACTGCCTGGTCAAATGGCGTTATTACCTAGAACAACAGGAGGAATTCACAGCGTTGACCAACCACAAGTTGCTTATATACTTCAAAACACAAGAAAACTTATCCTTTCAACAAGCCTGCTGGATGAAACTTCTGGAAAGGTTCAATATGCTCATATAATATAAGCCCAATCCAGAACTTGCCATGGCAGATGCCCTCTCACGCCTGTACGTCAGAGTCACAAGGGGCAATAATGGGCTTGACCCAGACTGGCCCCTCCTGGTGCTCCAAACAAAGGACAAAGGGTCCCCCCTGGCACCACAGACATAACAAATGAAACAGACATTAATAACAAGCACCTGTTTGCAGATGTATATGAGACCTTACATCAGAAAATGTCTGACAGCATCACCATTCTCTACCTCCCCACACATCAGCAAGTTGACACAATCCTACATTACCACAGAGACCATGGACATACTAAAAGCCGCAACCTCTACAAATTCCTCAAACATAAAGCTTGGTGGCCAACCCTGTACCAAGATGTCCAGGAGGTCTTGGACCAATGAAAATTATGCAAGAAGTTTGTGAAAAGCAATACTTCACCTAAATCAGTTCTACCTATCCACACACAACTACCCTTCAAGTTATGGGCCCTGGATATTGTGGCCCCCATGCCAGGGAAATATAATGAAAAGAAATACATCATTACTGCAATATACTTTGCCATGTGATGGCCAGTGGCACAAGCAGTAAATTCACACACAAGCAATGATGTAAAACAGTTCATAGGAAAAGAAATCATCAGCAAGTTTGGAAATCCAGAACTCCTGATAACTGACAGAGGCAAAGAATTGACCTCTGAAGATACCAACACATACCTCACAAAAAATAGGGTCCAGCACACAGTGACAGCACCTTACCATCCTCAGGGTAATGAATGTGTGGAGCAGCTGAATGGCAGCCTTGTGCAAGCCTTGGCCAAGCTCACCTCTGGGAGACCTGAGGACTGGTACAAGCAGCTATCAACTGCATTGCTCATATGCTAAACCCATGTGAACATATCCACCGTCAAAAGCCCCTTCAAGTTAGTTTATGGCATAAAGCCCAACATCATCCAAGCACTATCAGGACCTAAGCTGGAAATATCAAGCAAGGTTTCCCCCTGATCAGATCCCCAGGTCATACAGGCCAATAGCAATCAACCAGAAAAAGAAGAAAATTGTCTACAAAAAACCTTTGTCCCCATCTGAGACAGACTTGAGGTTGGTGACAAAGTTAGGGTCATGAATACCAACAAAAGTAAACTACAGCCAGAAAAGATTGACCCTACCATTGTCCTAAAGGTAAAAAAACACTTACCTTGTGCAAGGACTAGGAAACATAAACAAGACAAAGTTCTCCATCATGATTGTCTGAGACTCTGCAAGGCAAAAACAATGAGAGACCATCCTACCTGCCACCAAACAACAGTTAGCACAGTATGGTGCCCGGGCTCCTGAAAACCTCCCTGACAACCTGTTCCTAGAGGAGGCCAACCTTCAGTTGGGGGGTGTCAAAACAGCAGGCTTGACCCGCTAGCAAGGTTCTGAGTAAGCAGTTTTTCAACCTGCAATCCAATTATCCAGCCACTTGAAGCCAAGTTAGGAAGTCAACTTGCATTTCCAAATATATCAACATGAACAAGAGCTGATTCCTTCTGGTGGATGTCTTGTTTTTGCGCTTGACTTATTACTAGGATCAAGCCTCCCCCTTCACCATCCCACAGTGTGATCAACGCTATCATGTTCCTACTACCCATGATCCACATCAACTATATAATACTTATCTCTCAATAAAAAATATTATCTAGTTTCTAAATATTTTTCCCCTTGTAACTCTGCTAAAACAGCACAGTTACAACAATGATAAAGGATCTAGGGTGGATTTGTGCTAATTCTTTTAGAAATCATAGGCATTCTCAAAAATCACCCTATTATCATTTTAGGACGGCTAAAATTTAGATGCTTGATTACAGTAGATTTTAGAAACCGCTAATAATAAAGTAGAATTATATATTATAATCTATTTTTATCATGTTGCCCTTTCTTTGGTGTGTTGATGATTCATTTGCTGTTAATAAGGTGCTGGCATTTAATTGGATAGTTTCACCTCCAGTTGCCTTGGCAATAGGAAATCAAGTTGCTTCTACAACCACAGCTGGCCTCACAGAGAAGACTTAATTTCCTATTACCAAGGCAACTGGAGGTGAAACTATCCAATTAAATACCAGCACCTTATTAATAGCAAATGAATCATCAACACACCAAATAAAGGGCAACATGATAAAAATAGATTGTAATATATAATTCTACTTTATTATTAGCAGCTTCTAAAATCTACTGTAATCAACTATTCTTAATGCTAATCCATTAACACATAGTGTAGTAATACAGAGATGTTTCAATTTGAAGTTTTTTCTTTACCCTCTCTCCTTCTTCATTGAAAAGAAGTTTGTTTGGCCCCTGGCGCAGCCAGGGGCCAAAAACTTTTAAATTTCTGCTTCATCAGTATGGTGGCTCATATATCATTATACAATTGTGTGGTTGTTATATTATAGATTTGGAGTGCAGAATATTGCATCATTTCCAGAACAGAAAATTTTACATTTCACTTAATTTCATGTCTAAACATGGTTATTGAGATTGAATTTTTCATTTGATTTTAGTTGTGGTGGAGCTTCTTTATTTGGGTTGGTGTTTCCTAGTATGCTTACTGTACATTAAATTTGGATTCCAGTTCCCGCAATTAATATCTGATTTAACTAGTGACATTCAAAAGTGATTTAAAATTTGATTCTTGGATTTGAAAATCCCAAAATTCCAAAAAAAACATATTAAACTTAATAAAAAAGGCTGATGGATTTGAACGCTTCAAATCTGATTTCAGTTAATTTATTTTGTCCATTGAAAATATGCAGTTTAACTTGAAATTTGCAAAGTGTTTATGAGTTCTCGCATTTTTTAAAATTCAAATAAAAATACAAAAAAATCAATTTAATTAAAAAAGGACATCCTACAAAAGCAAATCAAAATTTGGACCAAGGATTTGACAATTCTTCATTTTTAAGTTTACTATAAATTCAGAACCTGAATGTAAAAATGCGGGATTGTCAAATCCTTGGTCCAAATTTTGAATCACTTTTGCAGGATGGCCTTTTTTTAATTAAATTGATTTTTTGAGTATTTATTTGAATATTTGAAAATGCATGAACTCATAGACACTTTGCAAAGTTCAAGTCAAACTGCATATTTTCAATGGACAAAATGAATTAACTGGAATCAGATTTGAAGTGTTCAAATCCATCAGCCATTTTCATTAAGTTTACTATGTTGTTTGAAATTGCGGGCTTGTCAAATCCAAGAACCAAATTTCAAATCACTTTTGAATACCACTAGTAAACTCATATATTAATTGTGGGAACTGGAATCCAAATTGAGTGTGCACTAAGCACACTAGGAAACACCAACCCAAATAAAGAAGCTCCACCACAACTAAAATCAAACTAAAAATTCAATCTCAATAACTATAATTAGACATAAAAAATTATTAAACTTTAAAATCTTCCAAACCCAGAAAGTAAACAATATTATTCACTTCAAATCACAGATATAGAAATTCTGTTACTATTCAAAGCTTACTCAAGAGAAAATAACTACCCACAACTAAACCAATAAATCCAAATAAATACATATTTAATCTAAAATATATATTTTTATTTTATTTATATGGAGAGTCAATTGCATTCTCAACCCACTCCTGCACCAGCCTGCAGGGCAGCCTGTCCATGAGGGCGTCCCAGAGGGTCCAAGAACAGACCCAGAACCCAACTTGAGGGGAGTCATGCCAATACATAGTCCTCCCAAGGTATAATTGCCAGCCAACAACCTCCTGCATCCCAAGCCAGAACTACCAGCTTGAATCCCAGGCAAAAGCCACTTTCAAGGCCTGCTACCAAAGTCTCCTACACCAGGGTCACTGGGAACACTGAGGTTACTTACACCTCCACTGTATATCCAGTTGTCACCTGGCCTTGCACTCTTGACCCAAGAGTTGCTACTTCCTGCCCCTGTGTCTTTGATTCCTCCTATCAGCCTTTGGCAACAACTGAGGAACCATCTGCGCCTATTGTGTATTCAACCATTGACGGTGCCACTGCAAGCAAGCGCAATCCCACCTTCTACACAAAGGTCCCCATCCCCTGTGTCAAGCATGGTAGCCAGGATGCCATGGTACCTGCCAAGGGCTGGCGTTGGTTGACAGATAGTGAGTGTTAAGCTCTCCTCAACTGCTTGAACGGGAGAATTGTGGTTTTGGATATTGCATCCCAACTTGGTGTCACGGCCAGATACATTGCCAACATCAACACCAAGTATGGCAACACTGGGCAAATTGCCAAATCCACCAAGGCAGCAGCAGCCCAAACTCCTTCAGCCTGTTCATATTGATGTAATCAAGCAGTTGGTAGCCAAGGATTGCTACCTGGACACACTTGTTGTCTAATCAATGCTTGCCACAGAGTTTGGGCTTTCTGTTTTTAAAACCCTTGTTTACAAAGCAATGGTTAATTTGGGCTTCTTGTGGAAGGTGCTTGGAGTTTCTCTGTACAATAGGAACAGTGAAAAGATCATCAAGGATCAACACATTTATGCCAAGACATATCTGACACTAAAGGAGACTAGGAATGTCCAGTTCTTCTATATCAACAAATTGTTGTTTTCCTCCTCACTCAGGTCTAGGCATGGGTGGGTCAAGAAGGGGTCCAAGGATGGTGTAGCCCATTGTGCAGCTGTCTGTTCCCAGACCTATTCCATGGTTGCGCTTCTTAGTCCTTGCGTTTTGGATAAGTATCAGATGATTAAAGGCTCCCATAACAGCAGGACCTTTCTCAATTTTCTCTGAGCCGTCAAGGAGTACCTTTGGATAAATTACAGCAGCACAACCAACTTTGTTGTGCTTGATAATGTTGGGCTCCACAAAGTGGATCTGGTTGTGTCCAAGTTCCCCCCCATCAACAAAAACAGCCATTCTGCCAGCCACCACCATGCAGACTGCCCAATGAGACTCCTCTTCCTTCCACCTTATTCTCCATTTCCGAATCCAATCAAGGAGGTGTTTGGTTAGATCAAGAATAAGGTGCAACAATGCCTCCCTAAGGACACAGAGGATCTCTTCAACATTCTTGAGATCAGCCAATTTGCAATGCCACCCAATGTGTTGGCGGCTTTCTATGAGTACTTGGAATTCTTCCTCCCAAAAGCCCTGGCCTCTGAGCCAATCAGATAAATGGGCACTCTGGGTTTTATTTAGTTTTAATTATATTTAGTAAGTTTTATTAGGACTCAATAATTATTATTTATATATAATAATGTGACATTTGAATGTAATATAGACAAATAAGAATATGTAGAAAAGGTAAGTAAAATTAATTATACTAGGTATGAGGACAAATATTTTTATTATAATGCACTGAATATTATTATTGGCTTTTGTGCTAACAAATGAATAACTTAAAAAAAGATAGAAATAATTTAGTTTATTTAAATAATTGTGAATTGTTGATGGTACTTTGGCTTTTTTAAGCCACAAATCAGACCTTGCATGTCATCATCTGATCCTTGTTAATTCAGTGCCACTATAGCCACACAACACAACCACCAATGATTTTCATGTATTGCTTACTAATTAGTACTTAGGACGTAGGTCAAGTATATTGAATGTGTTTACCAAATCAAATTACAAGGGAAAGGTAATTTGAGTTCTAAACAATCATTTGTTTAGAACAATAGTGTAGCAGGCTGCATGATGCAGATAAATTCAATTCTTGATGTTTATCTATGTGATAAATAAACCCGTACTCAACAAGCTAATAAATAAAAACATTTTTACTTATTTTTAATATTTGATGTGGTGCAACTTTAACTAATGTCTTGTAATATATTGAGATATATTAATATTATAATTTACATACTAAAATTTAAAATTAAAATTAAAATTAAAATAATAAAAGTAAACTTATAATTATAAATCTTAAAAGTTAAATATTAAAGTTTAAATAATCAAAATATAACAATTTTATTAAATTGTGATATATTCAATATTGAAATATTTGATATTAAAATTTTTAATATTGTAATATGTATTATTAAAATTTTAATATTAACTTTTAGATACTAAATTTTTTAATATTTAATTATGTAATATTAAAAAATTTATAGTAAAATTTTAATATTACATATTTCAGTATTAAAAAATTTAGTATTAAAATATAAAAAGTAAAAAAAATTAATTTGCAAGGGGAAAATATTTATTGGGGGATGCTAATTGCAAAGGGATGTGATTATTCTGGGGAATTATACCCCAAAATTAAATTTTCAGCTAATGCATCTAATTGGATCCATGTACTCTTCTGTACAAGGTGGACAACCCTGGATGTAATTGCTAGAGGGGTGGTGCCCTGTACCCCGGTGGTTGTTGATCATTTGATAAAAGGCAGGCAGGTGAGGGAATTGACTAGTAGGTTTTTTGGGGGGGGCACATAGTACCCGTATAGCATTGCCAATGCAAATGAGTCATACAGGACGTGCTCAACTGTCCTATATCCCTGTGGTGTCTTCTAGCAGTCAAGGGCTACGCGGCATATATCAGTTTGTATAGGTACATCTTCCAACTTTTTGATGTTGGTTTTTAATATGCAGTGTAGGAGGATTCCTAGGTATACTGTGACGTGGATTCTCTGTGAGGTATACTTTTCCAAGAACATGCATAATTTTTTGAAAGTTTGAACTAACCTATTAATATAGGATGTTTGGTTGAACTTGAAGAGGGTTCTGGGGGGCGCCTGACTTGAATCAGCCCCCCAGGCCTCGGAAAACAATATTAATAAAGGTTTAAAATTATTCACGAGGACTGCATCCCCAACTTTATTTGATAGTGCCTTAAAAACTTCATTAAAAATTGCAGATTTAAATATTCATTTCCTATTTGAAAGTCAGTTTATATTAAATTCTTTTCATATTTGTTGATGTTTGTGAAGGGGAATCTTTGAATGCTTTTGTATATGTATTCATCAAAGTTCAGTTTGATATCCCTGCAAATTTCATTCATTTCTTTGATTTTGATATTTGATCCTAGTTCATATGCTTCCCTTATCCATGGCAAGCACCCTGCGGGTGATGAATATTCCCTATCTTGAGCTTCAATATTGAAAAAATTATTAATATTATGTTGAATTATTTTTTTTGGTTTTTATTTATTTGTTTTACAGGGGCCACCAGTGACTGGTAACCCCCGTAAAACCAACTTGGCATATAAGCTGCCACTTCCGCAACCTCATCCCCATTCCTGGTGACAACTAAAATAAATATAAGTAAAACATAAAAAGACTTACTAATTGTTTCCCCTGTGGCCCCCTCAGCCACAGGCGCCACTTTGGCAAACTTCATGAGCGTTGGATGCTCTTCATTAATTTTTCTAGGCTGAATTTTTCTTATCTTTCTTGCAACTTGTGTTTCTTCTTGGTTTTCATTTGGTAAAGCTTCTGTATTTCTTGAAGCGCTTTTGCTTCTTGATTATGTTTCTTTTTCTATCTGTTTCCATTTGATTGTTTTCCTCTTCATTGGTATTGATTTCCTTTTGAATTTATGTTCCTTCAATTAGTTTGATCTTATTGTTTTCTTTGGCCCCCTGCCAGAACTCCCACAAATTGTAGGTTGTGTTGTTGAACTTCAGACTTGATAAAATTGTTCCCTGTAGATTAAGTAATGCTGCTTTGTTTTTTTCATCTATAATATTTCCCAATTTATCCAGAGCATCTTCTTTTGACTGGATTAGTGGCTGGCCCTTGTTACCCAGCTTTCCTGTCACTATTTCCCTGATATTTTTTTCTATTTCAACAACATTTTGCAGGTGTGCTTCTAATTAGTTGATCAAGTTATATATTGTTGACATTTTGTTTGAATTCCATCAAAAAACTGGTTTTTATAGTACTATTTTCAATGCATACATATTTTTCATCATCATTAATAAATTAAAGACAATAAACGTAAATATTGCATTAGAATATTGCAATTAGACATCAACTCTTGATATTTAGAAATTATGTGCATAACTCAATCTATTTTGTTTAATAAAATCCATTGTAAACTAGGCCTTTTTCATTACAATTTAAAATAAATTGACTGTGTTTATATTAGAGAGCCATTAACGCTTAGTACAAATATTGATACATAGTGCATTTTACAGCCTGTATATTTACCTATTGGTAATAATTCTATAAACTTTTTAGTTGGATTTTGCGAGGTAATAATAATGTAATGTGTTAATAGAATACTGTTTATTGTCATTAATTGGCTGATTTTCTTTGCTATGGCAATTGTGCATTTTGCTGATATTTACGTACTAGTATCCAATTGGTTGGCTTCACATCCAATTTCACAGGCAATAGGAAAACAAGCCGCCACCCCAACCACATGCAGTCTTGGGGCGGCGCTTGTTTTCCTATTGTCTGTGTGATTGGATGTGAAGCCAACCAATTGGATACTAGTGCGTAAATATCAGAAAATCCACAGTTGCCACAGCAAAGAAAATCAGCCGATTAATGACAGTAAACTGTAATTTATTAATACATTACATTATCATTACCTTACAAAATCTGAATGAAAAGTTTACAGAATTATTACCAATAGGTAAATATACAGGCTGTAAAATGCACTATGTATCAATATTTGTACTAAGCCTTAATGGCCCTAATATAAACATAGCCCATTTCATTAAATTATAATGGAAAAGGCCAAGTTTACAATGGATTTTATTAACAAAATGCATTGAGTTATGCACATAATTTCTAAATATCAAGAGTTGACGTCTAATTGCAATATTCTAATGCAATATTTACGTTTATTGTCTTTAATTTATTAATGATGATGAAAAATATGTATGCTTGTAATTTTAAGCTATTTGTAAAATAGACAACATTGTATTAATTATGGGAAATGTTGATAATGTAAAAAGAAATATTATTAATTATGAATTGAAAGAAAGATATCAATTTTAATAAGTTGTCACAAAGAAAAGATTTATTTACTAATCAAAGGACGGGAAGGGGAGGGAATGGGCGGAATGAACATTGCCTTCATCTGTGCCTGTGAAAGAGGCGGCATCAGAGATAGTGGGGAGGGAATGGGTGGTGGTTTGGGAGTCAGGGTTGGAAGGCAGGTGGCTTGATGGGGGGTTAGGGAGGCAGGGTTTGTTGACTGGGAAGGGGCAGCAAGAGCTGATTGCTTCAATTGCTCAAATTCTTCTTCCATCACATATACTGGCTTGACAAAATGGATGGACTGGCGTGGGGGGAGACAGGGGTCCTTTCTGGACTTATCACTTTTACTTGCATAGAAGATGATGAGATCAAATAAGTCCTGGACGGAAGCAGAAGGGAAAAGCTCATATCCCTTATCAATTTGGGTGCATAGTTTGTTGTAGGTGGCAGGCTTTAAGTGCCTGAGGGCAGAACCAAAATTGTAGAGACATACATCTGCAAGATGCATGTTGGCTTAATTGATGGGGTAGGGCCAGCAGGTATGCCCTGCAGCCCTGATTTCTTGGGTTACCCATTCCCGCTGCTCCATCTCTTCACTCAGTACAACTGTGTGCACAGTGTTTTGTGTGGCCCACTCCTCCAGCATGGCCTTGAGCTCCGTCTGGTAGGCATACCTATCTGTGGTGTTTGATATTGCCAAGTAATAATTGACGCCCAATGGGGAAACTGCCAATAGAACCCTGACAACCTGATACAATATTGGGCTGTGCTTGTACACGTCAGACTGGATACGCTTCTCTCCAAAGTCTTGGATACTTGCAGATATCTTAGCATATGACAGGAAGATGACATCATTATGGGCCCTCATTTCCCTTCCTTTGATAAAATTAATAATGGTTGAATTGTAGGGGTCAGTATCCACCAAAATGGGGCCACTGAGACTTTGATTGGACAAGATTCTAGCAGCAATCACAACTCTGTGCATCCACTAATTCATTGTTCTTTTGTTGGTGAAGATGCTGTGGAGTCCCAACTGGAGACGTACCTGGACCAGGGGCATCTGCGGGTCACGTTTCATAATGGCCATCATAAGGGGATGGGCTGTGTCACCTTTGGTTGAAGTACGGCACCAGTCAGGGTCTTCTTGGTAGGGGGTCACAGTTGGCGTGGGCTCACAGGGTTGCAGCCACAGTGGACTTTGCAAACCCCATTGCGGCCGCAATTTCCCCAAGTGACATAAGCTTCCCTTGCTTTTCAACCATTTTGAGAACAATCTCCAGAGTGATTAGTTTTCTTCTGCGTCTTGCAGGCTGATTGGCTGGGGGAGGGATATGTCCATCTTGTGAACTGGTCAATGACATATGATTGGCTGTTTTGGGGTCCTGGGCTCTCTGGGAAACCCCATGGCTAAAATGGCTGGTTCCGGATGCCATTGCTGATAAGGGATTTGGGTTGGCAGCTGCCTGTGCATGGCGGGTGAACAGGGCCATACTGGAAGTTTCAGGAGAAAGAACAGATTCCTGGGTGGGGCTTGCAGATGAGCCTGTGGGTTGGGAGTGGCCATAGACAGAGGCTTCACCATTAAGAGACCCTGTGTAGCCCTGCATGATTTTGTCAAGGCCAGGGAACAGCTCATTGACTTAGTTGTTATTGAAAGAAGACATAATAATTTTTTATTAAAATTTTAAACTCAAGAAGAGGAATGTATATTTTAGTCAATTTTATTGTTTATATATGTTCATTTTGTGAATATTATGATCTAAATTTTAGCCGTCCTAAATTGGAATAGGGTGATTTTTGAGAATGCCTATGATTCCTAAAAGAATCAGCACAAATCCACTCTAGATCATTTAGCATCCTTTTTGAGACACCCATAAATTATATTTATTTCAAATTCCTCGCAATTATGATTTGAAACTTGGTTCTTGGATTTGACAATCCTGCATTTTTACGTCCAGGTTCTGAATTTACAGTACTAAAATACTAAAATCAATGTATCTCAGTGAATACTAAACTGATTTTGATGTCCAATAGCTTATTTTAAAGCTGCAGATCAGCTCTACATTTTGAAGGGATTGAAAAATCAATTACTAATTTTTTAAATAATTTTTTAGCCTTACTAAACTTAATAGTGATACTATACATACTTAGGTTTAGTTTTTACTTGGAATATACAATTTTGATTTTAAATTTAAATAAATTTAATACAAATTACTTTTAATAAAGCACTTAAATAAATTTTAATTAAACATGTGATAAGTAATCCAAGCCTAAAATACAATAAAATATATTTAATTGATTTATTAAATTCAAGTTTAATTCTGTCCTTGGACGGGGCAACTGCCTAGTTGGATATTAAACTTGGCTTAGTATTCACAAATATATATTTTAGTTTTATATGTGTTCTTAGAGTGAATTTAGATGGATTAAATTGAGTCTGGGGCTTTGATTATGACACAAGTCCAATTCCAACACTTCACTCTATAAACACATCATCTAGAGCCATCATGCTTAGTATATTTTGATTGGAGTAATCTGTAAATGTATATAGAAGCCCCAAATTCATGTAAATTTTTTTATTTGGTCTTGATGTTATTGTACTAGTTTACTCTGCCCACATAGTAATTAAGATGCTGTAATGGTAAGAAAGGTTTACTCTGAAACATGGTGAAACCATTCAGATCAGGTGATGCATACATTAATTCTAAAACAAAATCCATCTGCTCAGATCAGGTGATGCATCCAAGTGGAAACTTACTATATTTGGAATGCAAATTAAATAAAATCGAAATGTTCTTGTCGACAGTCTCTTAGTTAAACTAATACTTTTACATCCAATTTGAATCGCATTACTTTAAATCGATCCAGCTCGCTCTCTAGTCAAGTCAATCCTCATCAAAGTTTAAACATGCAATCATATAAAAGTATTTTAAATCAATCCTATTCTTAAACAATATGTTTCACCGCTTTCGATTTTAAAACAACATATTCTGGAGTTAGATACTCTATACAGATAAGCCTCTTTAACACTGTGATATGGTTGAACAACCATTAAAAATCAAATATTTGAATAAATATTAGTTAGAGTTCTAGGATCCTATATTCTCATCGCTGTGTAGTTTAGGCCACATTTCACTCGATTCAATCTGCACCTTTCAAAGATATTTGTAAGGGTGAGTCAATTCAAACTTTTGGCTTGGCTAGTGACTGTAAATATAAAATAATATGGAGATTTAAATCAATTCGATTTCTTTTACCTCGAGTGTACTCAAGCGACATGCTTTAATATAAAATATATATTAATTTTGTTTGTGTTATGTATAATTTGATATGTTTTCAATACAAGGAATAAAGAAAAATGGGTGTATAAAAAGGAAGAGTTTGAATGTTAAGTTGGTATGAAATCTTTTATTGAAATCTCTCTCATCTCAGTGCTTTTCCAGTTTGGTTACGCAGCGATTGTCCAAGATGGTGACACAACTATCGAGGGAAGTTACATTGTTACCCTTGAATCCTCGACTGAACCCAAGGTACTTGATGACCACCTTGCCCGGGTTCAGAGTGAGATCGACAGCGCCCAGCATTCACGCGGGAAAAATAAGATAAGTTATGTCTATCGTAAAGTGTTAAAGGGGTACTCAGCCGAGTTCACGGATGAAGTTCTTGCCAAAGTCAAAGCAATGAAGGAAGTTGTTGGCATTGAAATGGATCAAATAGGCGAAGAATATGACGTTCAAGAAGACGCTCCCTGGGGACTGGCCCGACTCTCATCAAAAGGCGTCCTTGAAAAAAGCAAGAGTTATTCCTACCACCACGACCCCGATGCTGGAGAAGGGGTTGATGTATATGTGATTGATACTGGGATTAAAATCGATCATCCCGAATTCGAGGAACGTGCAAAGTGGGGAGCAAACTTCGTTGACGATGTAGACACTGACGTGAGAGGCCATGGCACACATGTGGCAGGTATTATTGGTTCAAAGACCTACGGCGTTGCCAAGAAATCAACTTTGTTTGCGGTGAAGGTGATTAATGCTCAGGGAAAAACTACTGCGTCACAGCTCATTTCCGGGGTCGAATGGGCGGTCAATAACAAGAAAGAGGATCGAGGGTGTGTCATAAACCTTAGTACAGGTGTTTTATATTCAGAGGATTTAAACACTGCTGTAAGTAATGCAGTCCAAGAGTGGGAGTGCGTGGTGACGGCAGCTGCTGGGAATAAAAATGTGGATGCCTGCCTCTATTCGCCTGGGTCTGAGCCCAAAGCTATCACTGTAGGGTATTCTGACATCGATGATTGGCGTGTTGAATTGTCCAACTGGGGGAAATGCTTGACTGTGTTTGCGCCTGGCGAGAAAATCCTTTCTACCGTCATTGAAGGCGGTGCTGGGGAAAAGTCTGGCACCTCCATGGCTGCTCCTCACGTGGCGGGGCTGGCAGCAAATGTCATGTCAAAGTACAAAAAATACCAACCTGGCTTCGTTACCAAGTACATCAAAAAACACTCCAATAAAGGTGTACTGGCTGATGTAGGCGAAGGGTCTCCCAAGTTGTTGGCTAGCAACATTGGCCTGTTTTAGCTTCGGTGCTTTAAGCTAATTCTTGGTGTATACTCTTTATATTAAAGGACATGGTTTTATGAAAATCAAGCTTCTAAAGTACCGTGCATGAAGTAGTTTGTAAATATTTGAAATCCAGTTTTCTTCCTAGGTAAACTGGTCAGTCTTCCTTTTAAATGAATCTGGGCATAATTTAAAGGGCAACAGCATTCATGTCAACAGTAATAATGTTGATACTTTAGTAAATTTATTATTTATACAGTA
Organism: Entomophthora muscae; assembly: GCA_014839935.2. NCBI lineage: Eukaryota > Fungi > Entomophthoromycota > Entomophthoromycetes > Entomophthorales > Entomophthoraceae > Entomophthora > Entomophthora muscae. The sequence goes on along the minus strand of QTSX02006454.1, from coordinate 157,555 downwards.
GTTTTCAAGGCTATGGCGCTAAATAAAATAAACATATATACAAACAAAATCCAAATATTGGTGTGAAGCATACATTCTTTTGACAGAGAGTTGTGGGATTAATGGGCCAAATGACCCAATAAAACAACAATCAACTCAGACTACAAGCAAAAATAATTGAGATATAATACAAAACTATTGAAATCACAAACAAAATGGCTAATTTGACATCAGGTGTACATACATTAACTATAAAAATTAGGTTATAAATACACTCAGATATAGTGAGTCAAAACTTAATCCAAAAATGAAACACAAAGGCAACTCAACCAGCAAAAAAAACTACCAGTTGTTATGTGAAATAAGATCTAAACAGTAATGGTGCCTAGCTATCTAAAATAAGATACAGGATCAGGAAAATAAATTATAAAAACATTGTTCTGGCCATTTAAATATAGTGTAAAATCTGGGGAAAGGGGTGGAAATTAATTTAGTGATTCAAAAATGGAGTATGTAAAATCCAAACGCCTGATTAAGATATAAAAATTCTATAGACAGGTAGTTGGGTGGTCTATATTCTAATTAAATAACCACATTTGGAAAAAAATACCATTAAATCAGGGTTATTAATTAATTCAGCTTTATTTACAATTTTCTTACACTTAAAAAAAGGAATACAACAGCAGAGCGGCAACACAGCCTCTGTGTGCCATGATTGGGAGTGTCCCTGTGAATAAAAATCATGTAAAGCAACACCAGTGCTAACTAAGGAAGGAGGAAAGAGAATAATTGATACTATTGAGGTCACAAAGACACAAAAACCAGTTCAAGCTAAACAGGCAGGGATGGCACAGAGCATGAATCCAAGGGTGCCCAAGCTACCCAGAAAGGCTAACAAGGTTGTTGCATCTAAAACAGTGGACAAAAAGAACTTTGATCACACTTCATTTGTATTTGATCACATTTACTGCCAGGAGTTGATCTCAAAAATCATGATATAAAAGGTTCAGCTATTCTTGATACTACATACAGGCTCTATGTAAGCAACAGCAAACAAGAAAATGATGAAGAGCCAGAGTTTTATAAAACTGTGGAGGGGAGAAGGTTTTTAGAAGATAAAGCCTCCTATAATAAGATTCATATGCCTTGAGTACCAGTCGCTGATCAGGACCCCATTTCAACTTTAGCAAAAAAAATTCAACTCAAAATGTTATTACCAACATAAATTGCCTTATCCTTATAAAGTTGATATCAGATACCGGTAGCCTCAAGAAGGCTGAAGGAGTTGTTAGATTGGATCAAGAAATTTGCCAATAAACTAAACAACCAGTCTATCAACACTGGTCAAATTCTCTAAATGGAGAAACCCAAGCGCCTGCTGACCCTTCTCACCAAGAAGCACAATTGGAACATCTGTCAATGGATAAACAAGACTTCCATCTTTAACTGGCAACTATAAATTAAATCTTCAATTCCAAAAGTGGAATTGAAGATTTAATTTACTTTTTCTACTGTGTGGTCATGAAGCTGCAGTTTTTGTGAAGAAAACTTGGGTATATCTATATAACTGTAACAGCCCTACCAATAACAAGACCTGGTAAAAATACACCAAGGCTTACATTGCTCTCAAGGAAAAAAGTAAACTCAAGTTATATTATATTGAAAAATCAGTCTTTAAGGCATCTATATGTAATCATATGACTATGTCCCCAGAGGTACCAAAGACAGAGTGTGATGATCCACACAAGGGCTATTTTACAGGCAAGGACTTGATATTGATCAAATAAAGAGCAGATGCCTAAGACAGATAATGTTGATTGGTTTATTTATGTGCCTAGCTTTAGTGAGTAAGAGCGGTGGTCTATGCCTTGGGTTAGTAGTAAGGTAGCCCCTTGTTGGTGCTTAAGAAGGATGGAGAAGGTGAGCACCCTGGAATATTATACCAATGGGTATAGGTATCATGAGGCTTTCTGGGGTGATAGTAAAGCTAGGGGTCTTCATTGGAATGGAGGTGCTTGGGTAGCATTAAAATCCTGATACCAACTGGATCAATAATAAAATTGGGTGACTTAAACTTAGATGGAGGAAAAGATTATCTTTTTATGACTTTAGGGTAGCCTTAATAGGTCTTAAGGATGTTGGTCAAGCATAGATAGCCCAGAATCATCATTAAGGTGGTTTTCAGAGAACAGCTGCAGAACTTAATGATATAGGGGTATCTGGGAAGTAAATTTAATTAATTTGCGCCTGAAATCTTAAGCTAAAACTTGGGTGAGTAAAAACAGTAGTAGTTCATGCTTCATATCTGCTTCTGATGACCTATAGCAGGCTACTGGTGGAGGTCTAGTATAAGAAAATCCACTGGTGGTGACTTAGCGCCAAGAGTATAAGTGTAATTCACTATTGGAGACCCACAAAAGATAGCCTAGGTGTAATTCACTAATAGGGCTCAAGGATATACTTAATAGCTATTCTAGGTGCTAGGCTATTAGGATAAATTTGGAACAGGCTGGGGAAATGTTTCAAAAATTTCTTAAGTGATTTTATGGAGAAAAAAGAAGCCATTTAAATTCAAGGATATGTTAAATAGGAAGTTCAATGTTTCTCCAAAGTGTGTTGTTAGTGTAAAGTTCCTAGGCCCATCATTAGCTCTAGACAAGGACATAAACCCCAGACCCACAAAAAGGCAGGCCATGTGCAGGCAAACCTCTCCAAAACCTGGAGGACCTGGCCCACACTGTGGACAAGCGTTTTGTGCTGGCTTTTACGGCCAAAACTTTCCCCCCTTTTTGGAGTCCCCTCTAACTACAAAGGAGACTTTAATACTGCTAGATTATTTGCTTTCCTGGTTTTGTCCTGCCTTGAAATAATTGTCAGGACAACAGGAAAACATGGGCCCTGTTTTACAGGGGTTGTCTAAACCGCGGCCCAAGAAATTTAGGGATAAAATCCCACAATTAGTGGAATCCTGGCCAAATATTTCCTCTGGCCTGGGGGTCCCTTGGCCCAAAGAAAATGATTCTGGGGCAATTCCAGTTATGCCGTTGAAGGCAAGAATTAGGGGTAATGTTGGGCCTGAGTCCCTAGAATGTACTTAGTCAACCAGGTGGCTGTAACTTAAACTTGAGCCTGTTGCCCCTATTTCCTTGGGCCCAGGCCATGGATAGATTAGGCAGCTACGTCTAACTGGTTCCCCTTTTTGTTGCTTCCCAAAATCCCCTCCTATAACGCCCCTGGTACCATCACCCCTACTATACATATAATGGAAGCAAGGGTTATCAGGTCCCTGCTTACCAATTCCAAAGCTCAAATAAAACTTCTGATTTTGCTGATTTATTTTTATTTTAGTAGTTTTATTAGATAACAAACATTATTGTCCTGACTCCTTCTGTTGTCCCTCCTCCTGCTTTCCTCTGGTCCACCTGCCCTGCTGTATGCCTACCCAGCTGCCTGTCTGCCCATGTTTTTTTGTTAAGATTTAATCCAAGAGGATCCAAACTTGGTTCAAACCCTTGAAAGCATCCTAGTGCTTGCAGTCCGTCTGCCTGTATGTTTTGTTAAAACTTCTTCTGAAAAAAATATTGTCTCCTTCACATAAGGCACTTATGGTAACTATGGTACCCATCTTCCTGTTTTTATGGACCACAACCCCAGGTATTTGGAATAAACTTTCTTTGTCTGCACAGGATTCTGTTCCCAATCATGGTCTGCTCTCCAATTCCCTTATTCATTTGAGCCAGGTTCCCACCATCCTTAGCACACTTGTCAAGTTGTCTTGGGTAGGCCCTTATCCCGAGGACCTCCCACCCTTTCCAAAGCCAGGGACTGATGAATCCTCTTCCCCAGACCTGCACAACACCAAACTTACCACAGTTCCAAATCACTCCCTCCCCTCCCCACATCAACATCCTCTTATGGATCCAGATTTCCCTCCCACCCAGGATTGTTCTCTGTGGTTGCTTACTGGTGCCTTGGCTATGGCCTTGGACGCCTATTTTTCTCCCTTGTCTTAGACAGCCTCTTTTAGGAGGCCTCTTTGAGCAGCCATTTCAGTCCTGCACTGGATGGCGTCCTGGTGGATGGTCCACCAGGATGGGAGCCAGACTTTGTTATTATATCTCCCCTTTATTACAGTTAGCAAATAGAGAAGCAGAATGAGATGGCAAAGTTTTGAGGAAAGGAAATCATGATTTCTCTGAGAAAAGTTACTGAAGAAGGAATAAGGCCAATAAGTTATGGAAACCTTTTATTTTGGGATTGTCGCCAAGTCAAAAACAAAGGGGAAATTTTTAAGAAAGTGTGGAAAAAAGTCCACTAGTAAATTCCTATGAAAAATTGAATTTGGACACAGCAAAAAGTTGAATAAAACAGGGAAATTGATTTGAGGTGCAAGGTGAGAATTGTTAATTTTTTGGTGAAACGTTTGCTGCTTATTTAGGATTTTTAAAAACTGTGAGGCAAAGGGCTTAATATGTTTAAATGATGAAAGATTGATGGGATTTGTTGAAATTGGAGCTTATTTTACTAATGATTTTTTATTAGTATAATAACCTAAAGCTTTATAAATTTACTCAGAAATGCAGGAAAATGTAATGAGACTGGTTTTGGCAAGTTTAGATGCTTCTTTTATTATAGGAAAGCGAGAGCACAGATATTTTAAGCTTTTAAAAGAACCAGCCTAAAGGGGATTTAGCCCAAGACAAGGGGAGGCTATATTAGAGCTGTTGATTGAAGAGGCAGGATATAATTGGAAGATATTTAGTTTAAACATGTCCTGGGGTTAAACCCTGAAGACAATCAGTAGAGGATTCAGCACCATCCAATCAGACTTATCATACTTGTTTTTGTTGAGACTCTTATTTCTGCACCCCTCTTGTAAAAAAGCTTTGGTGAGCTTTGTCTCTAAAGAGGCAAATTTCTGGTTTAGCACCTTATTCTCCTCCCGCCATCTTGTCATTATTTCCACACTCTTTTCTTTACAGAGTTTGAGACCTTCAATTTCTCTATTTGCCGCATTCTTCATTTGTTGAAAAATCTTATTGAATCCCAACAACAAGTTCCACAAGTCCCAAGCATAGACTCAATTTCCTTGAGTAGGTTTTCCTTCCTTTACAAAGTACTCTGAATAAAGTTCCTCAAAAGCAGACTTAATTTCAATCAATGACTCTTTTGGAACCGTCTTCACTGCCTCAAGGTCCTCCCAGGAATCTTTTGGGAACCTCTTTACAGGAGGCAGCAGTTTCTACTCTGAGAACTCCAAAATTTACTTTTTAAAATAATAATTGTGAAGACATAAATGGACAAGTAAGATGAGGGGAAAGGATCAGATTTTGACTATAATATATTTATTTAATATTTATCTGTTTTCAGATATATACCATGTGGGGAATATTTGACTGAAAACGCCTCCAGTTTAGGAATCACCCCTGGATTCCTAACATGTGGTCTATGATGTAACAGCGTCATCTAACCAAGATCTTTTACCCAAAAGATCTTCACACTCTCAACCTATGAGAACATGTCTAATACATTCTGGAATCACCTGATTCTTTTTGTTAAAATTTATGGTTTCAGCTTGAAGCATTCCTATCTCCCAGTGCTAAAACCCTGTGGAGTTTATCCAATCCTGATCCAAGCTGTCATTGTTCCAACTGATAGCCAGCTGATCAATTCTAAATACCAGGACACAATTGTCCCATTTTAGTCATTTTCTGTTAATTGATACCTTGTCAAATATGTTAATTGACCTTTTCAGTTAACTAATTTGTTACAAAGACACCAAGTCTTTATTTGACACAGTCAAGTCTATTTTGGCCTATGATTAAACCTTCATTAATCCTATCCATAGGTATATTTTAAACAACCTTTGGGGTTAATTAAATCATTTTTGAGACACCTAATCTTCAAGATTAATTCAGCTAATCTTGCTTTTGTCCTGTAAGTTAGTCTGGCCTAACTAACAAGCTAATATTTTGTCATTCATTCCATATAGATACTTTAAATTCAGAACCTAAAGGTAAAAATGTGGGATTGTCAAATTCTTTTTCATGAACTCACCAACTTAATTGAGTAATTTTCATCCCAGAACAACTTACTTTTTTATATAAAAAGATGAAAAATATCTCCAATAAGTTGGTGAGTTTATGCAAAAGAGTTTGACAATCCCATATTTCTACCTTTACATTCTGAAGCTACAGTACTGAGTTTCCAGGAATCTTTATCCAAAGAATTCCCTAAACTTAGCTATATAAAATGCATAATAAAAACACATTAATCCATTATTTTTTGGCATATTTATTTGGCTAAATGCGCCAGGTGACTGTTGTATGGTCACACACTCATTCCCAAAGCAGTTGGACAGTATATGATGAACCAAAAGTAGAAGTTGGCCCACAAAAGCCCGTTAACATGGATTTCATAAGGCTACTGAGGGGTTCTTTCTTCTGTAAATAAAGACTTTTATGGCCACCCTCTACTTCTAAGTGATAAGATCATGGATTATTTTCCCTAAATCTTCTACCCAAATGCTGGGCAAGAGGAACAGTATGAGCAACAATGTAGAAAGATCTGTGCAAGCCAAGCCCCTGGATAAGTGCTGTAAATATTGCTGACAATTCTATTTTGATCTGGCCTGAAAATTGTGACACTTGCAAAGACCTGATTGGATTTGCTTTTGACTTCAGCAGTTGCCCTCTTTTCATAAACAGATTCACTACAATATTCTCATATTTTAGATTATGCTACCTTAGTTATTCTTATCCTGGCACAATTTTACTCCCAACCAGCCCCTTATATATCTAGTGAACAATCCCTGCTACAAGTCTACTATATAGGTAGAATTTTCACTATAAATAAAGATAAGTTTATAAAAATTTTGTTGGCTTTTATAATTTTCAATCTTATCATTTTCCTTTTTCTAAAAGGATGCTAAACTGAAACTCTCTTTAATATTTTCAGGAAATTAAGTTATTTCTGCTTAATTTTTCCCTGGATGCTAACCCAAGGCTAGCTTTGAACCTCAAATATTTTGTAATAAAAGTTTCCCAACATATCTTCTTGGATGTCATCCCCAAGAGCTAATCACAACAGTAGGAATAAAACTATCAAGAGAGGTTGTACTACCAATAAGAGGAAGGGGTTATTAGGAAAGGGGTTTAGCACCCTCTTTCAGGAACTATATACACCCCCAGAAGGACAGCCCAAGAAGATGTATTATCCATTAAGTAGATGCTAGGATAATGATTGGAAAGGTCTTGGAGGAGTTTGAAGGATTGCAGGCTAGGTACAAGGCACTGTGAGTAGAACTGTGTCACCTAAAGGATGGCATCCTAACCCAAGTTATCCCTGGCTTTGATACAGGACAACCAATGGCCACCTCCCAGTAGCGCCATAGTTGCCCTATGATGTATGTAAAAACATTGTGTATTTTACTGTCAGTGTTGAAATACAGACACTATATCCCAATTAGGTATATAACTAATTCCAAGTGCCAATGCCTTGGTTAGATACTTGCGCTCACACCATATTTGGATCCTGCTATAATGTTATCCCCTTTTTGATTAGTGGCTTCCCCTTTCAATTTATTAACTATCACTTTCTCAAATAAAGCTATATCTTAAGCCTATACTGTTAGAATATTAACTCTAAGCATGTTTGATTAGTCTATCAGAAGGATAGCTACTCAACATAGATAGTTAAGATCATGCATTATTCTCTATCAAGTATGTAGATGTAAGATAAGACTCTTTGATGATAATGTATTGGCAAATGCATCCAAGCACAGCCACATAGATTAAGCAGTCTTCTCAGGCATCAAAACATTTGGCTAAACATAGGAGATGCTTGTTATCCAGATGAGCCTTGACTCCTTGCCCCAGCCCCCAAACCCCCTCCAGATTTACAGTGCTGATTAACATTGGACATTATTCTGAGTCATCAGCACTGAGAGGACTATATAACTCTCCCTTATCTACTTTAATAAAGCAAGACTTTTTATACTTATTAAAACACCATATTTACTTGACTTTGACTTATTAGCAGTTAGGTAAAAAGTGTACTTTAATTAACTTAAAAGCATAAGCCTTGGCTCTTGCTACAAGCCAGTAGGCTTATTATTATCAATTTAGTACAAGGATTGTCCAGTTCAAAATATATACATTTTCCTTTCTACTTAGAATGTTGTGTTTCCCAGCCCAAATACTGAACTATAACTGGGTCATTTGTAACATATCCTCTGATAGATGGCCCATATGTGCTTCTTATTGAGCATATGAGATAGGCGCTTGGGTTTCTCCATTAAGAGAATTTGGCTGGTGCTGGGATACTGATTGTATAGTTTGTTGGAAAATTTTGATATACTCCAGCAACACCCACAGTCTTCATGCGTTCACTGATGTCCTGTATCAATTTAATAAGAACAAGGCGTTTTATGTTAGGAACAACCTTCTGAGTTGAGTTTTTTAGTACAGTTGAATTGGGTTCCTGCTCAGTGCTGGCACACAAGTCATGTGTACCTTATTGTAGAAGGCCATGGTCTTCTTTAACACCTGCTTCTCCTTCACAGTTTGATAAACCTGGGGCTCTTTATCATTGTCTTGGTCACTATTAATTGCATAAGAGCCATAAATGATATCAAGAACTGGCCTAATATTTATTGTCATGCTTGCCAAAACTGACTCAGGATGGTAAACAAGTTGGTTAACCAAAGTATTGAGCTCAATTTTTTCTGTTAACTGTTTTGGATGCAATAAATTTGGCAGCTTTTCTTGATAGCTTGGGCATCCTAGAGTTTATACCCCACTTTCTCCCATCTGGTGTCCTGGACTGGTCTTTGTTTCTGTGCAATTTCAACAACTTTTTTCATTGAACTCCTTCCTGAGTGAGCACTTGTGTTGCACTCACTTGGTTCTTTACCTGTGATGATGGCCTCAACCAAAACCTACAATGGCTATGTTGTTGCTATGTTGTGTTTTCCTTCTTCTTTACTTTGGAACTGAAAGTGTAAGTAAAGCTGAACTGATTCATAACCCTGGTTTAACAGTTTTCTTTTTATCTGAATATGGTTATTAGATTAGAATACACACCACCCAACTGCCCATCTTTTATATCTTAATTAGTCATTTTTGGTTGTAATATGTTGTGCTACCTTTTTTGTAGCAAAGGGATATAACAAAGGATTCTAACAAAAGGATTAGGTTCATATTAAACTGAAATATTAGTTAGCAGATATTCTTAAGGGGTTTACCTTAAGGTCCTGAAAAAGAAGGTTATTCAATATACTACTCTAGATGTGGTTAAGTAGGATGCATCAGAGTAATGGAAAACCCACAAGAAAAGAATGTTAATCAAACCTATATTTTATTTGAAATTGAAATAAAATTTATAATTATTAGGTAACCACAAATAAGTATATAGACAGAATGATCAATGCCATCTGCACATGTGGCATGCAGATTGTTGTGACACAAGAACATATGGGAAATTGACCTGGCTCCTTTTAAGAAGTCATCAAAATATCATAAAGCAGAGGGTAATGCAAGAATATCATATTTGCTTTTACAACCTGATCCCATAATTTTCTAAATCTAAACAGCATCAATATGACTATTGATGACTTACACAACCCATTATAGAATTGATAAAACTGATTTCTAGCCATTTTCTCCACATTTTACACCATAAGTAGATAGCTGGAACAATATTTATATATCAAGGTTTGATATTAAGTGTCTTTTTTAGATAGCTAGGTATCATGCTTGCATACAGCTCACTTCACACAACAACTGAGTGATTTTATTTATGGATTGAGTTACTATTGTAATTTATTTTGGTTTGAGTTTTGACTCAATGCAACTGAGTGTATTTTTAACCAATCTGCAGGGTAAACTATGTATACCAAATGACAACTGAAACCATTTTGTTTGTGATTTCAAGAACTGTTATACTGTATCTCAATTATTTTTTCTTGTAGTCTGTGATGATTGTTGTTTTATTGGGTCATTTTCCCCATTAATATCCCAAATTCCTTTTAAAAGAATGTATGCTTCACACTGATATTTGGATTTTGGTTGTATCTATGGTTATTTTTTCAGCACCATAGCTTTAAAACTACTGTATAAATAATAAATTCACTAAAGTGTCAACATTGTTACTATTGACATGAATGCTTTTGACCTTTAAATTATGCCCAGATTCATTTAAAAGGGAACTCACCAGTTTATCCAGGAAGAAAACTAGATTTCAAATATTTACAAACTACTTCATGCACAGTACTTTAGAAGCTTGATTTTCATAAACCCATTTCCTTTAATATAAAGAATATACACCAGTGAATTAGTTTTCAACATCAAAACTATTAAGAAAAATGTTGCTAGCCAAAAAGTTGGGGGACTTTTTGAGGTGTTTTTTCGCCACATCGGGCTGGGAGTGGTCAATGATTTCCTTTAAAACATCGTCAGGGTTGTATTTTCCGGTCTTTGACATGACATTTGCTGCCAGCCCCGCCACGTGAGGAGCAGCCATGGAGGTGCCGGACTTTTCACATTCACCGTCCTCGATGGAAGTAGAATGGATTTTATCGCCAGGCGCAAACAGAGTCAAGCACTTCCCCCAGTTGGAGAAATCAGCACGCGAATCGGTTTGGTCAGTAGCTCCTACAGTGATAGCTGTGGGCGCAGACGCTGGCGATTTGCTGCAGGCATCCACATTTTTATTCCCAGCAGACGCGGTCACCACGCACCCCCACTTTTGGACTGCATCTCTCACAGCAGTGTTTAAGGACTCTGAATATCTCATCCCTAAACTAATGTTTATAATACACCCTCGATCCTCTTTCTTGTTAACGACCACCCATTCGACCCCAGCAATGATTCGTGCCCCCTTAGTATGGCCCTTGGCATCTGACACCTTCACCGCAAACAAAGTTGATTTCTTGGCAACGCCGTAGGACTTTGAACCAATAATACCTGCCACATGTGTGCCATGGCCTCTTACGTCAGTGTTTACATCGTCAACGAAGTTTTCCCCCACTTTGCACGTCCCTGGAAGTCCTTATGATCAGTTTTAATCCCAGAATCAATCACATATACATCAACCCCGTCTCCAGCATCGGGATCGTGGTGATAGGAATAATTCTTGCTTTTTTCAAGGACGCCTTTTGATGAGAGTCGGGCCAGTCCCCAGGGAGCTTTTTTTGAATTTCGTCTTCCTCGCCTATTTGATCCTTTTCAATGCCAACACTTCCTTCATTGCTTTGACTTTGGCAAGAACTTCATCCGTGAACTCGGCTGAGTACCCCTTTAACACTTTACGATAGACATAACTTATCTTATTTTTCCCGCGTGAATGCTGGGCGCTGTCGATCTCACTCTGAACCCGGGCAAGGTGGTCATCAAGTACCTTGGGTTCAGTCGAGGATTCAAGGGTAACAATGTAACTTCCCTCGATAGTTGTGTCACCATCTTGGACAATCGCTGCGTAACCAAACTGGAAAAGCACTGAGATGAGAGAGATTTCAATAAAAGATTTCATACCAACTTAACATTCAAACTCTTCCTTTTTATACACCCATTTTTCTTTATTCCTTGTATTGAAAACATATCAAATTATACATAACACAAACAAAATTAATATATATTTTATATTAAAGCATGTCGCTTGAGTACACTCGAGGTAAAAGAAATCGAATTGATTTAAATCTCCATATTATTTTATATTTACAGTCACTAGCCAAGCCAAAAGTTTGAATTGACTCACCCTTACAAATATCTTTGAAAGGTGCAGATTGAATCGAGTGAAATGTGGCCTAAACTACACAGCGATGAGAATATAGGATCCTAGAACTCTAACTAATATTTATTCAAATATTTGATTTTTAATGGTTGTTCAACCATATCACAGTGTTAAAGAGGCTTATCTGTATAGAGTATCTAACTCCAGAATATGTTGTTTTAAAATCGAAAGCGGTGAAACATATTGTTTAAGAATAGGATTGATTTAAAATACTTTTATATGATTGCATGTTTAAACTTTGATGAGGATTGACTTGACTAGAGAGCGAGCTGGATCGATTTAAAGAAATGCGATTCAAATTGGATGTAAAAGTATTAGTTTAACTAAGAGACTGTCGACAAGAACATTTCGATTTTATTTAATTTGCATTCCAAATATAGTAAGTTTCCACTTGGATGCATCACCTGATCTGAGCAGATGACTTTTTAGAGCTAAAGTTTACATCACTGATCTTATTGGCTACAAGTTGTTTCAGAATAAAAGTATGCATCACCTGATGTAAGATTGCACTCGTAAAGTGCTCTTTTACAAGTCTTTTAAGGTTCGAAAGACAGAGGTAACGTTCTTCCGCTTGTTATCGTCTGGATGGCAAATTCGATGCAAAACTTGCGATTTACTCAAAGCGACTGAAAAACAATAAATGGGATATATGAATTTACTTGTAATTGAATATTGAATATTTTGGTCGAATATATAGTATTCGCCAACTGATAGAATAAGGGGGTTTGGGGAAGTTGAAGGGGTTAGCCATGAGGCTGGTGCGTAACCAAAAAGTGGAGATTTTGGAGGGTTTGGTTAACTGAAATTCAGTTAATTGACGGTTATGTTACACTGATCTGAGAAGATGATTCTTGTTTTAGAGCTAATAGATGCATCACCTGATCTGAGTGGTTTCACAATGTTTCAGAGAACCTTGCTTACCATTACAGTATTCTAATTATTGTCAAAATAGCAGGCTTGACCCACCAGCAAGGTTCTGAGTAAGTGGGTTTGTGACCTGTGACCCAATTATCCATTCGCCCAAAGCCAAGTTAGGAAGACAACTCAGATTTCCAAATACAATAACATGAACAGAAGCTGATCACTCCCGGTGGGTAACTTGTTTTGGTGCTTGACTCATTACCAGTATCTAGCTACCCCCTTCACCATCCCACAGTGTGATCAACACTATCATGTTCCTGTTATTCACAATTCACAACAACTATATAATCATTATCTCTCAATAAAGAATATTATCTATCTTCTAAATATTTCCCCCTTGTAACTCTGCTAAAACAGCACAGTTACAACATTGGTAGCATAGGTAGGTTCCCCATCCTACCTTATCTTGCAAAATTCTGCCTGTTGCCTGTACTTGCCACAGTCAACAAATCCTTGATAGAATCATGTCTGGCCTCCTGCTGAACTGGACTCCATACACACCTGGTACCAAAATACCTGATGGCTTTGTTCTGTACCAGAACACAGTGATCCCGCTTTCTGCCTTCAACACCATGTCTGCACAAGGGTTCTTCCAGGATCCCTCTGCTATACCTCGTGCAACTGATGAGAATACCATGCCAGCCTACATAGCCCAAAGACTTTGAAGCTCCGCCCTGGAACCTTTTGCTGGAGCCAACAACAATAACGCCACAGCATGAATCCAGTCTGCCCAAAGCAAGCAGGCTCAAATGAAATGCCCACAACAATTCTGGATTGCAGAAATCTCCATCCAATTGACTCACAATGCTGGTACTTGGTGCTACAAGTGGTACAAAGAACACTCTGAGAAGAATTGGGACACCTTCAAACAAGACTTCTTGGCAAGATTTGTGCTGAAGAACACCACACTCATGATTATCTGACAAGTGAAGAACTTGTCCCAGACTGGCATTGTAAAGGAGCTTACCCACACCTACAAGGAACTCCGACTATGTGCCCCCTCTGACATGGTCTTTGACACTCCAGCCACACACCTCATGTACTACAACGCACTCAAGTCACATGTAATGATACATGTGAACCTGAATCAAGTGACCAACTTGAAAAGCCTATATTGCAAGGCAGAGAAAGCTGAACAAACCTCCAACGCTCTCCACAAGGCACAAACAGAAAAGAGATAGCGGCCCAAAGACTCTCACCCAGCAGGGCGTTCCAACCAACAACCCCTTGGGAAAAACAACAGCAGTTCAAACCATAAACCTGCAGGTTCAAATGAACATGGGAACAGGAACAACGGCCAGTCAAACTGGACCAATTTCTGTATCACTATTGCCCAAGATAATCAGGACAAGGAAAAAGCCTGGGGAGAGCGCTAAGTGAGCCAAGCCCTTCTCAGACTATTTCTGACTTGCCCAAAAATGAATACCAACCTGAGGACGTGGATTAATGCCCAATGATTCAAGTACCCTCGGAAGACCCAGTACTCTACATCATTGCCAGACACCCAAATAAACTGATGTCTTACACTTTCTGCTTTTGCGGTTACACAGGCTCAGCACTCCTGGACTCAGGCGCAGATCAAAACCTGGTCAACAGCAGCTTTGTAGATAAGTTCAAGTTAGCCACTAATCCTTTGAGGATTAAAAACATGGTTTTAGCTGATAAACATCACATTGCTGTGACATGGGAAACTTCCCCCTTCTCTGTCATGCTCAAGAACCTACATTCCACCATTCAAGGTCCTGTCATTGATTTTCCCAAGCTTGACATTGTACTGGGACTGGACTGGCTAATAAAGAAAAATCCCCATGTAGACCAGGCAACCTCTGTACTGACCATCAAACATGAAGGTGTCAACCATCAGATCTACCACAACTCAGTAGACCAACTCCTGAGCAACCATGTCTTTTTATGTATCACAGAGACCTTGGACAAACGGGAAAACCTCAAGGCAATTGACTGGGACTCCTGCTAGTACAAGATTATAAATTTCAAAGATCACCAGGACACCACCACACCTCAGGATTGTGAAATTGTAGCTTGTCACCCAGAAATCTTCAAGGAGGCTTTACCTGGGTTGCCACCAGAGAAACACATCCAGCACTCCATTCAACTCAAAGAAGTGGTACCTAAGGCGCAATCCATCTATTGCCTCACCCCAAACAAGGATGACACCCTGTTTGCTTACCTCAAGGAGGCATTGTAAAAAGGACTTATCCGCCCCTCACAGTCCCTCTTTGATGCTGCTGTATTCTTTGTAGCAAAAAAAGATGGTACCCTACGCTTAGTCACAGACTACCAATCCCTAAACAAAATTACTATCAAAAATTGTTACCCACTACCACTCATTGACAACCTCTTTGATGCCTTAGGCGGTGCTACTGTCTTCTCCAAGACTGACCTGACTGCAGGCTATAATCAGATCTGTATCAAGGAAGAAGACATCCCCAAAACATCCTTTTTTTATAATTCCCAAAACAGCCTTCTGCACTAAATACTGTTTGTACAAGTGTGTGGTACTCAACTTTGGTATGACAAACGCCCCTTCCACCTTTGTGACCTTCATGAATGAGGTGTTTGCTCCCCACATTAGCAAGCACGCCCTGGTATACCTGGACAATATTATTGTCTACAGCCCCTTGGTAGAGCAACACCACAAAGACTTGGAGGCAGTCTTTGCTACCCTGACTCAATATAAGCCTCTGGCCAAACCCTCCAAATGCCAGTTCTTTTCTGAACAACTACCCTTCCTGGGACACACTGTCTCAAAAGATGGCATCAAAACTGACAGCCAAAAGATCCAGGCCATCTGCAAAATGCCACCACCAAAGGACAAGTCAGAACTTTGCACATTCCTGGGAATGGTTGAATATGTACGACAATTCATACCCAACTATGGCATCCTGACTGCACCTCTTTCCGCCATTACTGGCGCCAAATCCAAGTTTTTATGGACCCCCCAATGTGACCTTTGCTTCAGACGTCTTAAAGAGAAACTTACAACAGCACCCATTCTTCAATATCCCAAACATGATAGAGAATACCAAATGGAGATAGACCCCTCTGACGCATCCATTAGAGGGATACTACAAATAAAAAACAATGGTGACTTCCTACATATGGCTTATGAATCACGCAAGTTGACAGATGGCAAGTGCCGGTATCTCACACATGACAAAAAACTGTTGGCAATTGTGCACTGCCTAGTCAAATGGCGTTGCTATCTAGAACAACAAGAAGAGTTTACAGCCTTGACAGATCACAAGTCACTCATCTACTTTAAGACCCAAGCAAACCTATCCCACCAACAAGCCTTCTGGATGGAGCTTCTGGAGAGGTTCAACATGCGCATACAATATAAGCCTGGCCCAGAGCTTGCCATGGCTGATGCGCTGTCACGCCTATACGTCAGAGCCACAAGGGGCAAGAATGGGCTCAACCCAGATTGGCCTCTCCTGGTGCCGTGTACAAAGGACAAAGATTTTTTCCCTGGTACTACAAATATAACAAAAAAACTGTCATTAAGAACAAATACCTATTTGCCAATGTATATGGAACCCTACACCAAAAAATGTCCAACGGAGCAACCATCCCACATATTCCTACTCATCAGCAGTCAATAAAATCTTTTGTTACCACAGAGACCTGGGCCACACCAAAAGTTGTAACCTTTACAAATTCCTCAAAGGCAAAGCCTTGTGGCTGACCTTATATTCAGACATTCAAGAAGTCTTGGACCAGTGCAAGGTATATGAGAAATTTGCAAAGAGTGAGACCCTGCCTAAATCAGCACTACCCATTTGCATACAACTACCTTTCAAAGTGTGGGCCCTGGATATTGTGGGGTCTATGCCCGGAAAACATAATGACAAGAAGTACATCATCACCATCATTGACTTTGCCACACAATGGCCAGTGGCACAAGCAGTGAAAACACATACAGGCAATGACATGTGACGCTTCATAAGAAAAGAAATCATTAGCAAGTTTGGAAAGCCAGAACTCCTGATAACTGATGGGGGCAAAGAATTGACCTCCAAAGATACCAACATATACCTCACCAAGAATGAGGTCCAGCACACGGTGATAACACCTTACCACCTTCAGGCCAATGGACGTGTGGAGTGGCTGAATGGCAGCCTTGGCCAAGCTCACTGCTGGGAGACCTGAGGACTGGTACAAGCAGCTACCAACTGCATTACTTATATGCCGGACCCGTGTGAACAGATCCACCAGCAAAAGCCCCTTTGAGTTAGTTTATGAAACACAACTCAATATCATCCAGGCACTATCAGGACCCAAACTGGAGATGCTGAGAAAGGTTTCCCCACGCTTGGACCACCAGATCATACAGACTAATAGCAACCAAGCAGAAAAGGAAGAAAAGTGTCTAAAAAAGACCTTTGCCCTCATCAAAGACAGACATGAGGTTGGCTACAAGGTCTGGGTCATTAATACCTACAAAAGTAAGCTACAGCCAGAAAAAGTCAGTCCTATCATCATCCTAAAGGTAAACAAAAACAACACTTACCTTGTGCAAGGACTCAGGAAACAAAAACAAGACAAAGTCCTTCATCATGATTGCCTCAGGCCTTGCAAGGCAAGACAAAAGCAACAAGAGACTGTACTACCCGCCACCAAACAACAGCTAGTCCAGTATGACACCCGGGCTCCCAACAACCTCCCTGTCAACCTGCCCCCAGAGAAGGCCAACCCTTAGCCAGGGGGAGGTGTTGAAACATCAGGCTTGACCCGCCAGCAAGGTTCTGAGTAAGCGGGTTTGTGACCTGTGACCCAATTATCCATTCACCCGAAACCAAGTTAGGAAGACAACTCAGATTTCCAAATACAATAACATGAACAGAAGTTGATCACTCCCGGTGGGTAACTCATTTTGGCGCTTGACTCATTACCAGGATCAAGCCACCCCCTTCATCATCCCACAGTGTGATCAATGCTATCATGTTTCTGTTATCCATGATTCACAACAATTATATAATTATTATCTCTTAATAAAGAATATTATCTAGTCTCTAAACATTTTCCCCCTTGTAACTCTTCTAAAACAGCACAGTTACAACATTATGATGTGGGCAGAGTAAACTAGTATAATAACATCAAGACCAAATAAAAAATTACATGAATTTGGGGCTTCTATATACCTTTGCAGATAACTATATCAAAATATATTAAGCATGATGGCTCTAAATGCTTTGTTTATAGAGTGAAGGGTTGGAATTGGACTTGCATCATAATTAAAGCCCCAGACTTAATTTAATCCATCTAAATTCACTCTAAGAAAACATATAAAACTAAAAAATATATATTTGTAAACACTAAGCCAAGTTTAATATCCAACTAGGCGGTTGCCCCGTCCAAGGACAGAATTAAACTTGAATTTAATAAATCAATTAATTATACTTTATTGTATTTTAGGTTTGGATTACTTATAACATGTTTAACTAAAATTTATTTAAGTACTTTATTAAAAGGTAATTTAAATTATATTTATTTAAATTTAAAATTAAAGTTGTATATTACAAGTAAAAACTAAACCTAAGTATGTATAGTATCACTATTAAGTTTAGTAAGGCTAAACTAATTATTCTAAAATTTAGTAATTGATTTTTAATGGCTTTAAAAATGTTGAGCTGATCTGCAGCTTTAAAATAAGCTATTGGACATCAAAATTGGCTTAGCATTCACTGAGATACATTGATTTTAGTTTTTTAGTGTGCATTAAAAGTAAATTTAGATAATATCAAATCGAGTCCGAGCCTTTGATTATGACGCGAACCCGATTGCAGCACTTAACTATATATCTCAGCATCTAGAGCAGCTAGAGCTATCATATTTGGTACCATTTTGATTGGAATCATCTGAAAAACTGATTTATGTCCTTTAACTTTCATGAAAATTATTATATTGAAACATAATTTTATTATATCCAGTTTACTCCACTGATGTTGTTTTGGGATGAAGCTGTGGCAAGCAAGGTTTACTCTGAAACAATATGTAGCCACTTGGATCAGCTGATGCATCCAAGTGGAATATTCTATTATTTCACTTTGGAATAGATAGATTCGAAATTTCCAAGACAACCATCCTGTACTTAAACTAAAATTTACATTTCTTTTTCAATTTAATATATCTAAAACTAATCAAGCTCTCTTTTCATCAGCCAATTCAATCATCAGCAAAGTTTAAACATCCAATCATATAAAAGGATCCTAAACAATTGTTGCTTCCTTTCTAATTTTAATCCACCCATTCTAAAGTCGGGTAATCTAGAAAGATAAGCCACTTTGATATGGTTGAATCGGGTCAGCCACTAATTTTAAATTAAAGTAATCAAATACAAATTTATTAAAGTTCAAGTGGCTTATATTTCAGTTCAACATAGGGAAGGGATGGAAACAGCAATTGTGCAAACATAGTGTCACAAAACCATTTTTTGGATGTTTTGGCTTGGTTCAAAAAACAATCCATGTGATTTTGTGTCACAACTTTTGGAGTAGGTCACAATTTGTGCCTCACTCCATTGTGTAGATCACAAAATATTTAAGGAAGGTGGTTTTCATGGATGAAACATATGATTTCATTTTGTGAAGGGGCACAGTATGTAAAATTAGAATGGTTCTCAAGGGTGAAACAGATGGTGTCATTTTGTGCAAGGCACAGGATGTAAAATTAAAGGAAGTTCAGTTGTGGGAATTTATTAAAGCTTTACCTACCATTACCTCACAAGGATAGATTTGATTGTACCACAGTTTGCTTTAGATAATTATATTAAAACACCAATCAAAATATTTATAAATATCTACTTCAATTGAAAGGAATAGCTTTCATACTTATGATTGGACACAACATAAAACCACATGAGATTGTACTTGGTCACATCACAATTCATGCAGATTTGTTTTGTGACTTTTGGAGCAGGGCACAAAATGTGGCAGTTGAAATTGTGTACTGCCCCCTAAAAACACAAAACCAATTGTTCCAATCAAAGCTTGGTCACAAAACCAATTGCGTAGATTTTGGTGCCCGTCCCAACCCTAGTTCAACATGATTAACTGTAAATTCAGAACCTAAACATAAAAATGTGGGATTGTCAAATCCTTGGTCCAAATTTCAAATCACTTTTGTGGGATGACCTTTTTTAATTAAATTGATTTTTTTGAGTATTTATTTGAATATTTGAAAATGCAGGAACTCATAGACACTTTGCAAAGTTCAAGTCAAACTGTGTATTTCCAATGGTTGAAATGAATTAACTGGAATCAGTTTTGAAGCATTCAAATCCATCAACCATTTTCATTAAGTTTACTATGTTTTTTTGAAATTGCAGGATTGTCAGATCCAAGAAACAAATTTCAAATCACTTTTGAATGCCACTAATAAACTCACATAATAATTGCAGGAACTGGAATCCAAATTTAATGCACAGTAAGCACACTAAAAAACACCAACCCAAATAAAGAAGCTCCACCACAACTAAAATCAAATGAAAAATTCAATCTCAAAAACCATGTTTAGACATAAAAGGTGATTAAACTTTAAAACTATCCAAACCAGAAAGTATACAATATTATTCACTTCAAATCACAGATATAGAAATTCTGCTACTATTCAAGGCTAACTCAAGAGAAAACAACTACCCACAACTAAACCAATAATGCCAAATAACTACATATTTAATCTAAAATATATTTGTTTATTTTATTTTTATGGACTGTCAATTGCATTCCCAACCCGCTCCTGTACCAGCCCGCAGGGCAGCCTGTTCACGAGAGCGTCCCAGAGGGTCCAAGAACAGACCCAGAGCCCAACTTGAGGGAAGTCATGCCAACACACAGGCCTCCCAAGGTGTCAGCGCCAGCCAACCACCTCCCGCATCTCAAGCCAGGAACAGTAGCCTTAATCCAATACAGAAGCCACTCTCAAGGCCTGCAACCAAAGTCTCATACACAAAGGTCATTGGAAATAATGAGGATACATACACCTCTACCGTGTACCCGGTTGTCATCCAGCCCCGCACTCTTGATCCAAGAGTTGCTACTTCCTGCCCCTGCGTTTTTGATACCTCATATGAGCTATTGGCCACCACTAAAGAGCCATCTGTGCCTGTGTCTTATGCCACCATTTACAGCGCCAGCGCAACCAAGCGTGATCCCACCTTCTACATGAAGGTTCCCATCTTGTGTGTTGAACTGGATAGCTTGGATACAGTGGTACCCACCAAGGGCAGGCGTCAGTTGACAAATAGTGAGTGTGAAGCTCTCCTCAATTGCCTAAACAGAGGAATGACGGTTTGGGATATTGTGTCCCAATTTGTTATCACAGCCAGATACATTGCCAACATCAACACCAAGTATGGCAACACCGGGAAAATTGCAAAATCTGGCAAGGCTAAGCGGCAGCCCAGCTTACTTCAGCCCACCCAGCTCAAGGCAATCAAGCAGTGGATTACCAAGGATTGCCACCTGGACTTGCTTGCTTTCCAATCAATGCTCACCACAGAGTTTGATCTTTCTGTTTCTAAAAACCTCGTATACAAAGCAATGGTCAAATTGGGCTTCTTGTGGAAAGTGCTCAGAGTTTCTCTGTACAACAGAAACAATGAGAAGACCATCAAGAATTGGTTCATTTATGCCAAGACATATCTTGCACTAAAGGAGACTGGGAATGTCCAGTTTTTCTACATCAACAAATTGTTGTTTCCTTCCTCACTCAGGTCTAGGCATGGGTGGGTCAAGAAGGGGTCCAAGGATGGTGTAGCCTATTGTGCAGCTGTCTGTTCCCAGACCTATTCCATGGTAGCGCTTCTTGGTCCTCGCAGGTTGGACCAGTATCAGATAATCAAGGGTTCTCATAATAGCAGGACATTTCTTGATTTTCTCTGAACTGTCAAGGAGTATCTCCGGATCAATTACCGCAGTACAACCAACATTGTTGTGTTGGATAATGTTGGGCTCCAAAAAGTGGATCTGGTTGTGTCTGAGTTCCCCTCATTGACAAAAACAGCCACACCTCCAGCCACCGGCTTACCAATTGTCCAATGAGACTTCTCTTCCTCCCACTATATTCCATATTCCTGAATCAAATTGAGGGGGTCTTTGGGTGGATCAAAAATAAGGTGAAGAAAGGCCTCACTCATGACACTGAGGATCTTTCAACATCCTTGAGGTCAGTCAATTTGCAATGCCACCCAATGTGATGGCGGCTTTTTACAAGCACTCAGAATCCTTCCTCCCCAAAGCCCTGGCCTCCAAGCCAATCAGATAAATGGGCACTCCGGTTTTATTTGTTTTATTTTTATTTATTTTGTTTTTATTAGAACATAAAAATTGTTATTTATATATAATGATGTGATGTTTGATTGTATTATAGACATATAAGAATATGTAGAAAAGGTAAGTAAAATTAATTTTACTAGATATGAGAAATATTGTGACCATACTACAGTCACATTGGGCTGTGGTTTCACAAAGAGGTTGAATTGTGATGAATTTCATAGGTTGAAATTCAAAATAATAGAATTGGCCTTGGAGAGATTTTACAGTGTAGTAATGATACCCAGGAATCAATTAGGCTGTACTAATTGAGGACCAGAATGAATAATCTGAACAATTCAGATTATGAGACTAGGTGTCTTAAACCGTCTAATTAACCATGGAGGTTAATTAATACCCAGGAATCAATTAGGCTGTACTAATTGAGGGCCATACTGAATAATCTGAACAGTTCAGATTATGAGACTAGGTGTCTTAAACTGAATGATTAACTGGGAAGATTAATTAGTATATATACCCTGGAATATGATTAATGGGGATTTAATCATAGAGCCAAAATGGACTTGACTGTGTCAAGTAAAGACTTGTTGTCTTCAATTGGATTAATTAACTGGGAAGGTTAATTAATATATGCTGGGATTATAATTAATGAGGATTTAATTATATTTTTTAATTGCCTTGACTATGTCAAGAAGTTTGGTTAAGGTTAGCCAAAAGTGAACCCCCAAATTTTGGGTTAAAAGCGCCATTTTGGCAAATTAATGTGGTATAAGAGCCGCCTAATTGATTTGTAAAGCGCTGAGGCGCTGCCCAGTGAATGTTTCAGGCGCTGGGGCGCCTGGGAAAGTTCCTGGGTGCCGCTGTAGTGCCTGGTTCAAGTTTTAAAGCGTTTTAATGGGGTTTAAGGCAAAAAAACCATTAAATGCAGAAATAACTAAATATAGGCAATGGTGTCTATACATTCAGGATTGATCAGCTGGTTCCCAGTTGAAACAAGGATAGCTTGGATCAGGAATACATATATTCCACAGGGTTTTGGTGCCAGAAGTCTGGAATGCTTCAAGCCAAAGTGATACATTTCCATAGAAGGAATCAGGTGATTCTGGAATGTATTATGGCACATTCTTATAGGTTAAGAGTGTGAAGATCTTTTTGGTAAAGATCTGGATTGGATGGCACCATTATGTCATAAACCATGTGATAGGAATCCAGGTGTGATTCCAGAACAGGAGGGGTTTTCAGCCAAATGTACCCTGATTGGTATACAATGGAAATATGATAATAATTAATAAGAATGATGCTGTAAATTCAGAGCCTAAAAGTAAAAATGCGGGATTGTCAAATCCTTGGTCCAAATTTTGAATCACTTTTGTGGGCAACTCAGCTGAGTGAAAAATAAAATATTTAATAAAATCAAACATTTAATTTGACTTTTTTTGATTTATTTAAATTGGCAAATTTTGAATCTCTTGGGTAGATAACTCAACCAACAAAAGACAAAACTCAGCAAACAAATGTGGGATACATGAATCAGAAATGCAGGATTCTAATGTACAATTTGAGATTGCTGAATTTCAAACAAATCATAGACATCATGTAAAACTTAACAAATCTGAAATTGCGGGATTGTCAAATCCAAGAACCAAATTTCAAATCAAAAATGAGGTGGATTTGAAATAAATATAATTTATGGGTGTCTCAAAAGAATGATAAAAGGGTCTAGAGTGGATTTGTGCTAATTCTTTTAGAAATCATAGGCATTCTCAAAAAGCACCCTATTCCATTTTAGGATGGCTAAAATTTATATGCTTAATTACAGTTAATTTTAAAAAATGCTAATAATAAAGTAGAATTATATATTACAATCTATCTTATCACATTGTCTTTTTCTTGATGTGTTGATAGTGATAAGGAGCGTCTTTTGGGGAAGCTTCAAATATGGAATTAAGAAAAAAGAGAAGTATATTTTATTGGATAATACTTTAGACTTA
This sequence comes from Entomophthora muscae, assembly GCA_014839935.2. Taxonomy (NCBI): domain Eukaryota; kingdom Fungi; phylum Entomophthoromycota; class Entomophthoromycetes; order Entomophthorales; family Entomophthoraceae; genus Entomophthora; species Entomophthora muscae. The sequence continues at coordinate 133,581 of QTSX02006454.1, read as the reverse complement.
TATAGACTTGGCTGTGACAGAGATTTAGTTGGATTGAACCTAGGAGTTGGTCATGTGCAAGATGGGTTCAAGCCACTGGATACTTGGACAGTAAGGTGATATTGCTTGGCTACCATTCTCGGTATGTTGAACGGTATATTGGCAGGGGACTAAATCGGGCAATGGCAGGATGTTAAGTAGGTTGGCAGTAGCCAGAATGCTTGTACATTCAGACCCTTGACACCCCCCTTAAGAGGTTACTCTGGTGCATCAGGAGGGGGCTTTGTTTTCACTGCTGCTGCCTGATGCTCCTGGAGCTGTTTACTAGTTGGAACCAGTCTGGTTGAGTGCTCTCTTTTACTGAGGCGGAGACAGGTTCTGTGATATTTCTTGATAATTGGATTTTTGGCACTTTGGAATTTTACTAGGTAAGTGTTGTGCTCTGGGCTGTATTTGATGACTCTTCCTGGTCCCCAGTGTACTGAGTCTAGTTTCTTTCTGTTGCCATCTAGAATCCAGACAGGGGAGTTGATGGGAAGTGGTTCCTCTGTGGAGGTTACCTTTTGTGTCTTGAGCCTCTTCATTTCTGCTATTTTAGCTTTGAGGCAGATGTGTTGTAGGTTTGGTGCTTGCTCTACTGTGGGAGGTTTCCCCAGGGGGATCTTTATGTAGGGCTGTTTGTTACAGGTGATTACTTCCGGTTTGTACCCATAGGTTAGCTCAAACAGTGAATAGCCTGTCCCTTGGTTGGTGCAGACTCAGGATACTAGTAATGCATGTTTAGCGTATAGTGGCCATGTGTCTTTGGCTTTGCCATCCATTATTTTCTCTAGAGTCCTGATAAGGCTGCAGTTGAGGCGTTCCACTCTACTGTTGATCTGTGGCCTGTATGGAGAGGTTGTGGAGTGTTTAATGTTTTTGGACTTTAAGTTGTCATTCACTATGTGACCTGATAACTTGGTTGCTCCATCAGTTATGATGTAGTCTGGAGTGCTGTAGTTGGCTATGATTGTTTTATTAAGGAAACAGTTGATTGTTTCTGCTTTGTGGTCCTTTGTTGCCCAGCAGATGGGCCAGCATGTGGCAAAGTTGATAGCTATTATTAAGAAACATTGGTTTGTCTTTATTTCTGGGAAGGGGCCCACTGCGTCCAGTCCCCAAACCTTGAATGGTTCAGGGTCTGGTAATGGGTTGACCGTTGGCTGAGGAGCCTTTTTACTGTTGTATTTCTTGCACAATGTGCACTTTTTCAGAACATCAACTATATCCTGTTTGAGGTTGGACCACCATACTATCTCTTTTAGTATGAGATATAGGTTGTTAGCCTTTGTGTGGCCTAGTAGGCGGTGATGTCTTAGTATGGTGTCAACTCTTTGTGCAAGTGGAATGTACAGGACATGTTTGTCATTGATAATTTGGTATACTGTGCCATTTGATACATGGAAATACCTTTTGTTTCTTACTAATGTATTGTGGGTCAGTTGATGTGTTGAGGGGTCTTTCCCTTTGGTTTTATACTCAGTGTTGTACAGGTTTGGCCAGTCAGGGTCCAGGTGGTCAGGGTGATCCTCTCTAGGCTGACATAGTCTAGAGAGAGCATCAGCTGTGACCAGCTCTGCCCCCTTTTTGTACTGAATGTCCAGGTTAAGCTGTTCCAGAAAGGACATCAATTTGGTTTGTTGCCGTGCAAGTGCGTTCTGAGTTTTGAAATAGATTAAGGATTTATGGTCAGTTAGTACTTGGACGTTTAAATGTCCTTCCAGATAACATCTTCATTTCTTGCATGCGTGATATATTGCTAGTAATTTTTTATTGTGTATTTGGTATCTCTACTCAGTATTAGTTAGTTTTTTGCTTTCATAACATACTGGCAGGAAGTCTTGCTGCCCTGGCTGGCAGATGCGTAGGACTGTGCCAATAGCAGTGTCACTAGCATCCAACTCAAGCTTGTAGCACCCGTTGTCATTAAGGTATTACAAGATTAGTGCTTCAATCAAAGCTTTTTTTATTAATTTGAAATTCTTGTCACATTCTGGAGTCCAGATGAATTTCTTTTTGGCATTACCCTTGGTTAAGTCATTGATTGGTGCAGTTAGTTTTCTGCAGTCTTTGATGTATTTCCTTAGGTAAGCTACCATATCAAGAAATGCATCTAGCTTGTTTAACAGAGGTGGGGCGTTGTATGTTATTTATGGCTTTAATTTTATATGGATCTGCTTTGATGCCACTGTCAGAGACAATGTGGCCTGATAACAGGAGTTCCTTTTCCATAAATTGGCACTTACTTGGTTTTGCGTAAAGTTTGTGCTTTGCAAGTTGATTGAGTGTCTTGCAGACATGTGTGAGGTGTTCTTCTTTTGTTTTTGATAATATGACAATATTGTCAAGGTAGCATAATGTATTTGAGAGACTTTTTAGTGCTTGTTTTATCATGATGACAAACTTTGCAGGAGCGTTGGTTGTCCCAAAGTTCATTACTCTACATTTGAAGGATCCAAATTGCGTACAGAACACAGTTTTTGGTATGTCCTTTTCCTTTACTTCAACTTGGTTGTACCCTGAGGTGAGGTTGATTTTGGAGAAATATTTAGCACCTGAGAGTCTTGCAAACAGATCCTCTATAAGTGGAAGAGGGTATTTATTCTTTACTGTGCTTGTATTTAGTGCTCTGTAGTCAGTTACTAGATGCAGAGTGCCTTCCTTTTTCTTTACAAAGAACACTGCTGCCCCCCATGGGGATTCAGACAGGCGGATGAAGCCTTTAGATAGATTGTACTCAATGTGTGTTTTGAGGGTTTGGGTCTCATAGGGAAGAGTCTGTAGAGAGGTGCAGGTTTAGGCATGGTCTTGCATAAGTTAATGCCATGTTTTACCTCCCGTTTGGGGGGGGGGGGTAACTCTGTGAGTTCTTCCTTGAATACATGAGCGTATTCATTTAGGAGTGCTGCAAGTTCTGGGAATTGGATCTTTTGTGTTTGTATGTTATTGAACTCAGTGTACCTCATTATGTGGAGGGTACTATATTTGGTTAGATGTTCTGAGTCATCTTGGTTTATGACCTAGACAAATACTGTGTCTCTTAGAATGAGGTCATTTGGTTCTTTGAGGATGTTGAAGTTGACTCTGTTGCATTTGATGGTCATGGTTTTTGTTTTCCAACATACACTGGGGTTCACTTGGGTGAACCAGTCCATGCCTGCTACAATGTTGTAGCTTATGTTGTTCATGACAAGTCCTTTGATGGACGTCTGTATGCCTTGGAGGTAAATTCTGAAGGGAGTTGTTTCACCTTCAAGTAGAACCTTTGATTTGTCTACCATTCTGGCGTATTTGAAGTTGGATTTGACAACTGGTATTTTGTACTTGGTTAAAAATGGTTTGCTAACCATAGTGTGTTATGCACCAGAGTCAAATAAAATTTTATGTGTATGTGATTAGTAAGTGCATGGGTAGACAAGAAGTTGTGAGCAATCTTTAATTTTTACGTTCATAAAAATAGAGGATTGCGGGACACAGGGGATGCAGGCAGCAAAGTTTGTGCCTGGGTACAATTTCTTGTCAAGTTGGGGGAGACAGGGGCACTTAAGCCTTTCCCCCTCCTCTTTTCCCTGTTCCTCTGTTTCAAGACCTTTGAGGTCAGATAATGTGGGGTCAGATTCATAGCGGGTTGCTACTTCAGTGTTGTTAACTTTGGCGGTGTCCTCTTTCTTGGGACGGGAGCAGTTTGCGCTTTGGCTGCAATTGCCATTGTTGCAATTGGAGTTGCTGTTGCTATGGTTGGTAATTTGGCGTTATTTTGCCATTGGATTTTTCTCTGCCATTGCCGTTTGAGGAGCAATTGCTGTTGCGTGCAGCATATTTTAAGTTTGCGCATTTTCAGCGCGCTTGGCTTCTGCAATGAGTGTGGGCATGGAGGTGTTTGCCTCTGGGCGGATGAGGGCAGCAACAGAGTGTTTCATTCTATTGATGAATGAGGCTCTGGTATGTATGTTGTCAGCTTGTTCTGGGGTTTGGATCTTGCAACGTATTTCCTCAAATTTGTTGGCGTAAGCTGTGATAGTGGTCTTTTGAGGAAGATCACTGAGCTGTATTGCAATGTCTTGGAGGGATTTGGTGACACAGAATTGTGTGTGATGTCCGCTTTGAACTCTTTCCAGTTTTCAAGCTGGTTGTCAGTTTGTGATCCAACCCAGGTGGCAAACCAGTTAGCTGCAGCCTTGTACATGTGCTTGCTGGCTTCCTGGACCCATTGCTCATGGGGGATGCGGCTGGCACAGAGTTTAGCAGCTGAGTGGTCTAGCCAGTTGATGACGTTTTCTTTGTTTTTACCAAAGAACTTGTTTAATACCAATGTATTTGGTGTTGGTCACTCTACCTGTGATAGGTGGTTGTGTGTTTGTTTGTGGTTGAAGAGAGCAACTGTATTGAATAATCTTGGTGCATGCTTTGGGCATGACCAGACCTTCAAATATGGTGCATCCACTAGGTATATATTTGTTGATGTTGTGGGCGCAGAAGTAAGTTTTCCAGGTCTCCTGGGATGTGGCCTGGTTGAGTACGTGAGCAAAGGTGGGCAGGTTTTGGTCAGTCATTTTCTCTCTCATGGATGTGGTCAAAAAACCGTAGCTGCTACCAGTGATAAGGAGCACCTTTTGGGGAAGCTACAAATATGGAATTAAGAAAGAAGAGAAGTATATTTTATTGGAGAATACTTTAGACTTATATAGATTTGGCTGTGGCGGGGATTTAGTTGAATTGAACCTAGGGGTTGGTCATATGCTAGATGGGTTTAAGCCACTGGATACTTGGACAGTCAGGTGATATTGCTTGGTTATCATTCTTGGTATGTCAAACAGTATTGTCGTGAATACCGCTATTCACCATGTTTTGATTTTGCCTTTGGTGGGCCATTTCAAAGACAAATCTCTTGCTTTTGCCTCTTAAAATGAGTTGATGACTGAATCAGGAAGTACAATTATTTGGTTTCTAGACTCTGCGCATTTCACTTGTCCCACTCATGCTTGTGGCAAGTGATCCTACCGTCTGGGTAGTGTTTTGTGGTATTCCTAACCACTATATATTCCATTTTGTATTCACCAATAAAATCTAAGTTCTATTCACATTTTTCATTGTGTCTTCAGTACTTCTGCACCTCTCTCTAGCCATAACTAGTAGAAATCATTCTTCCAGAGCTGCAAGGTAATCACATAGCCTTCCCTGTTATCTAACCAAGACTTAGTACAAATCCAATCCTAAGTCTAGGATTTCCTGTTGTGTGTCTGTGCTGTGCCTCAGAACACAACAAAAATAGTGCTCACTTCAGGGGCTGTAAGCCCCATGGTTATCCCTTTTGCATCCACATTCTCAGGTCCTTTGTCTCCGCCTATACAAGAACCAACTTCACCTGAAATTACCAGTCCTCCTATTGAGGAAGATATCACCAACTCGCCTCTTGTCCCTACTGTACTGAACCTTGGGAATGGTCCATGCCTAGTTGCTTACCCCATGGGTACCCCTGACTTAGAACAAGTCATGTCAGTAGCCTTTGAGATATCCCGTGAGGGAGCCATCCCTTGCCTTCAGCTGCAGTTCAGTTGGGCTGAATACTACAAATTGATTATGGCTCCTCAAATTCCACAGCATCTCCTCTCAATGGCTGGCTCCACCAAGCACTACTATCATCCTTTGTGCAGCCTGAATTGGCCCACTATCAGATGGTGTTGGGACTCCACGTCCAAGAAATCTCATCTCTACAAGCAGCGGTTACTCATCAGTGGGACCAGTTTGCTGCCTACCAACAGTGGATCTATTCCCTGTTTTCCTTGGTATCTGACAATCAGCGTGATTCTGTTACTTCTCAGACCCAGTTGGTTAATTCTATTGAACAAATGCTCCAGTTCATCCCCAAATATGTCAGGAAGCATCTACACAAGTTTCCTCAGCTAGAACAACCCTGGTAAACTTAAGTAGATTTCATCTTGAACGCTTATCTCTCCAACTTCAAACAATTTGTGCAGCAGCTCAATGCATTCATCATGTATTCATTTGAGCAACTACAGCAGGTAACAGACTTTGCTGCTAACGGCCTTAATGACCTCTGTACAGCAGTTGATCAAGAGAGAGCTGCCACTGCTGCTGCTATAGCCAAACTCCAGAGTCAAGTGAATTAATTATCTACAGCCAAGCCAGATGTTCCGCCCTCTCCCCCCTTCTGATGACTTGGTGAACAGAGAGCAGAAAATATGGGATGCTATTAAGGAGCTACGTACAACTACTTGCAGTCAAGGGCGTCCTACTGAGACTCTTCAACCTGATCCCCAGGTGCTTGAGTTGACTACCTAAGTTGCTGAGCTGCAGCAAGAGCTTGCTGCCTTATGCAAGATGATGGCCACTGCTGCTAGTCCAGTGGGGGTTGTGGACAAAGATGGTTGCTGCCCTGGTCTACCAGGAGCCCCTCAAATTCAATGCGCTAGGGAACTAATTGCCCTAGCTAACAAGGTGGATCATCTGAAGTGGGACCATGCTGAGCTGGATAGAGATGTACAAGAGATAAGTGAATTGATCAACTCCATGAACAACCAGTTTCCCCATTGCCTCTCAGTGGGGCCATCCCTCACCTTTCAACTGGCTGAGCTCTCCACAATAGTGACCTCTTAAGGTCAACGCCTAGATGTTGCTGAACAACAGACCACTCAAGTTAGCAATAAAGGTGCCCGCGCTGTTGAGACCCTGACTACCCTTGAAGAAAGTGTTTGTCAACTGTGGGCTAGACAACCCCCCTCTGAATCCAAGGCAGAATTTTCCCCATGAATAAATGTAATTAATAGCAACAATGGTGGCCCAACTCCCAAAGTACACTTCAAGCCTACCTTTAAACAAGTCTTTGATCCCAGAACCTCAACCATTGCAGCTTTCCTAACTATCTATGAAACTGCCATGAGACAAGCATTGGATGAAGTTAAGAAGGAGCATATTCTGACCTGTCTACACCCAACTTTCCAAGAGGTGGTGATGCCTGAACTGCCCACCATTGAGACGTGGGAAGATATGAAACAGCTTCTGATTGACAATTTTGGTGGTGACCTTAGTTTGGAATTAAAGAAGGACACCTTCATGCACATTGCTTTCAAACCTAAGGAGATGCTAGCTGAGTTTTCAGACAGATTCTACATGGAAGTACAGCAACTGATAATGAGCATACAATTGACAGCACATGAAGCTTACATGGCTTGTGCTCAAGCCCTCAAATTTAACCAGCTTCTGTGTCTTCACTTCAAGGCCCATAAAGCTATGCTTTCCTCTATGAAGAGCATAAAGATGCTGTTGCAGGGCATGTACCTTATCCATTATGGAGCAGTTGTCAGGGAAAGTTGAGCTGCTTCTAACTCTGGTTTGTCTTCCTGTAGTCCTTGAATTCTTACCATGAACTTGCAAAATCCTCCTCAACGCCAAGGTTGCCACAATTGTGGTCATATAGGCCACCATTCTCAAGTCTGTACTAACCTGCAGATTGAAGGAGCTGATCTAAAAGAGCAGGCAGGAAAAGAGCAGTCAACCTAGAGGCAGAGACGCTCTTGGTTTAAAATTCTTCCCAGTCTCTTTCAATCCCTCCCTCTACATCTGACTCCAATCCTGCTGATAATGAGGCTCCTCCTATCCTCCTATCCTCCTATTGTTCCATGATATCTCTGACAACTCTGACCTGGATGACTCTGATACAGACAACACCAATGCATATAGGTACTCTGTCCTGGCTGTTCCCAAAACCATTACAGTCCCCTTTAAATTGCAATCAGGAAAGACTACAACTACTGATAAGCCTTTTCCTGAAGCCAAAGAAGTTGTCTCTTGCCCGTACCTCACTCAAGCTAAGAGGTCTCTCGTGCTAGCAGAGTTGTCAGAAGAAGCTGCCAAGCTTGCTGATGCTGTCTTCAAGAATGTATCTGTTTTACTCCCTCTCCAAACCATTTATAAGGAGTTCCTGGGATTAAGATGCATGATTGAGAAGTGGGATAAGGAACTAGCAGAGGCTCAAGATATTTTGGCTGTCCTTCCACCCTTTGGTTGCACTACCACTCAAGTAGAGATATCCATTCAAAAAGTGAAGATCATGGCCGTTTTAGACACTGGCTCTCCAGTCAACGTTGTCTCCTCCAAACTCATGAAGAAACTCAAACTTGCCCCTGACCTTAACTATCACCAGTTGTATGGCACAGCTAGCCTGTCTATAACCTGCGCCATAGGGGCGTACTCCGCTATACCCATGTGATTTGGCAAGCTTCTCCTAGCTGCGCCAGCAGTTGTCTTGGAAAACAAGAGTTACAATCTCTTAGTTGGCACTCAGTTCCTTAGGGAATATAATGATATAATCAACTTAAGGATGGTTCCCTCTCTATTCTGGGATACAAAGTCCCTCTGATCTTTAAAGAGCCGGTTAAAGTTCCTGGGAAGCAACTGAAGACATGCGCTTTGGAGTACCCCACAGGGGGTTTCAACCTCAAATATTGCACCCACTCTTCAAACATGAAATGTCCACCCATGGCTTTTCCTGCATCTGAGGGGATCCCTCTCCTAGCCACGTCTGCTGTCACCATCCCCCCTGGCACCCAGGCTATCCTAGACTCCCAGATATCATATGAACTACCTGAACAAACCTTCTTGGAGTTGTGCTCTCCCCCCTCATTAGGGCACAACAAACCTTACTCTGTCCTGGAATCCTAGATGTCTCCCATAAGGACCCTGTTCAATTGTTGGTAGCCAACCTGACTACTCTCCCCATGACTGTGTCTAGGGGGTAGGTTGTTGGATATGGCAAATTGTTGAGCCCTCCTGATGTCCTGTCTCTTCATCCCTTTGGCATGTTTCAAGATTTTAACCTACCTGAGGATGAACCCCAAGTCCTATCCTTGTTCACTGCATAAGACTTTCCACAGCTATCCCTGGTTCAACAGAAAGAGGTGCTAGACTTGCTAGACCAATTTTCCAACATCTTTTCAAAGGAAAGTACCAACTATGGGTTATACAAGGGTGTTATCCATCAGATTGACACTGGTGACACCCCCCTTCTGTGCTAAACCTTATTGCCGCAGTTGTGTGGAGGACGCCCAGGTGTCTAAAGATCTCAAACAACTGTTGGACGCTGGGCTGCTGGCCCCTTCTCAAAGTCCTTGGACATCCCCACTACTCATCTTAAAGAAGAAAGATGGAGGTCATTGTATTGTGATGGACTACCGCCAATTGAACTCTTTGACCAAGAAGGACCTATACCCCTTGCTGCGTATTGATGATGCTCTCTGACGTCTTGGGGGCTCCAAGTTCTTCTCTGCCATGGATCTAGCTTCTGGGTACTGGCAAGTTGACCTCTCTCCTAAAGATAGGCAAAAAGCTGCACTTATAAATTAGGAGGGACTGTTTGAACCTACCTGTATGCCACAAGGACTCTGCAAGGCCCTGGCTACCTTCCAACAAGCCATGGGCTCCATCCTTTGTGATCTGAAGTTATCTTGCATCCTAGTATACTTGGATGATATAACAGTTTTTAGTGCTACCTTCACCAATAACTTGGATCATCTCAAAGAGGTGTTCATAAAGATTTGAGAAGCTGGCCTTAAGCTAAAACCTTCTAAGTGCGCCTTATTCAAAGAACGTCTTGAATTCTTGGACCATGAAGTAACCCAGACTGGGATTTTCCCAATGACTAATAAGGTTGAGGCCATTGACAAAATGCTTCTGCCCACCAACCTGCAAGAGGTAAAAGTCTTTCTAGGGATGATGGGCTACTATAGACAGTTTATCCCTGACTTTGCCAATACTAGTGAACCTCTAGTCTAGCTGTTACATAATGTCCCTTTCAAATGGACCGCCAGTCAGTAGCAAGACTTTGAGACCCTTAAGCAGAAACTCAAAGTGGCGCCAATCCTAGTGTATCCTGACTATGATAAGGAGTTCATCCTGTACACCAACGCTAGCAATCTTGCTATTAGAGCTATTCTGGACCAACCAGACAACAAGGATGTAGACCATCCTGTGGCTTACACTTCCTGCGTGCTAAACAAACATGAGAAGAACTATAGTGTCACAGAGAAGGAGTGTCTCTCTGTGTTGCATGCAGTCAAACAGCTCTGCAACTATGTGTATGGTACCCATTTAACAGTTGTCACTGACCACACTTTGCTTAAGTGGTTACAACAACTTAAGGAACCAGAAGGGCAACTGGCTAGATGGGCGCTACTCCTGCAAGGTTACAAATTCACTGTGCTCCATTGCCCTGGTATTCAACATCAGAATGCTGATGGGCTATCCAGAATGCCCATTCTTGCTTTACATCCTGCAAAGGCTGACCAATTGTACAAACTAATTGGATACTCTTCTTCTTGAGAAAGCAAGAAAGAAGAGGTCCAACTGGCCTTTTACAAGATATTAGAAGATACCCTCATACACAACAATCAGATCTTCAAGAAAGTACAGGATCAGTATCTGCCTTATGTGCGCCCCAGTCTTTGCCTCTTGTTGGTGTCACAAGCTCATAAAGAGACTGGGCATGGAGGCATCACCAAGACTTTTGACTGGCTTCAGAAGAACTATTTCTGGGAAAACCTTTGCCTGCTGATCCCAGACATCATAGCTAGTTGCCACAACTGCCAGCTGCAGAGGCCTTGAGCTGCTGCCCAGGAATTCAAATTAGTTCCTCTTCAACATGCTTTTCACACTGTCAGCATTGACGCAGTAGGTCCTCTCCCCTGCTCTTGTTCTGGGTGTTGCTTTATCCTGATTGCTGTTGATCACTTCAGCAAGTGGGTAGAGGCTTGCCCTACAAAAGACATCACAGCTAAGACAACTGCTGCCTTCCTGTTACAGGATATTTTCTACCGCCATGGCTGTCCTCAAGTGTTGCTTTCAGATAATGGGACTAATTTCAATGCCAAGCTGGTGACCTCTGTTGTTGAAGCCTTGGGGTTGCACCAGTATTTCTCTGCCCCCTATAAACCTTCTACCAATGGGGCAGTTGAGCGTGCAAATTCAACTCTGATCTCCATTATGAGAAAGATCTCCTACTCTGATGCTGCCAACTGGGACCTATACTTACCTGCTGCTCTCTTTGTGTATTGCCTTAGCAAACATTGTATCACTGGGTACTCCCCTTTTACTATGCTGTATTGGGCAAGAGGCTACTACTCCATTGCTCTTGGGGGCCCCTGCTTTTCTCTGATAAGGCCATGAATCCTGACAACCACATCAAGGATCTAGTTAACCGTATAATTGATATCCAGGCCACTGCCTACACTTCTGCATACAAAACTAAGATGCTTGAGCTTTCTCCCAATGATGCTGGATGCTCCCCATTGCCTAAATTTGATTTTGGCTACCATGCTCTTTACTATCAACACAGAGTGGGTGGGCGCACACATAAATTGGACTCTCTTTGGATTGGCCCTCTGGAAGTGACCTTTAAGCAAGGGTCTGAGTATACTGTCAAGCTCCTCTCCAGTGGTTGTCCCTTTGCGCAAGTGCATGCCAAGTTCCTCCGCAAATACCACCCCCTAAGGCCAATCTAGGGGAGGGCAATGTTGTAAATACTGCTATTCACCATGCTTTGATTTTGCCTTTGGTGGGCCATTTTGAAGACAAATCTCTTGCTTTTGCTTTTGCCTCTTGAAATGAGTTGATGACTGAATCAGGAAGTTCAATTGTTTGGTTTCTTGACTCTGTGCATCTCACTTGCCCCACTCATGCTTGTGGAAAGTGAACCTACCGTCTGGGTAGTGTTTTGTGGTATCAATAACCACTATATATTCCTTTTCCTAATTCACCAATAAAATTAATTTCTATTCACATTTTTGTCTTTGTGTCTTCAGTACTTCCACACCTCTCTCTAGCCATAACTAGTAGATATTATTATTCCAGGGCTGCAAGGTAATTGCATAGCCTTCTCTGTCATCTAACCAAGACTTAGTACAAATCCAATCCTAAGGTTAAGATTTCCTGTTGTGTGTCTGTGCCGCGCCTCAGAACGCAACAGGTCTATTGGAATGGGACTAAATTGGGCAATGGCTGGATTTTTAGTAGGTTGGCAGTAGCCAGAATTTTTGTACATCCAGACCCTTGACAATAGTTTATTTGCTGTTGACAATGTGATTGCGTTTAATTGGATAGTTTCACATTATCAACAGCAAATGAACTATCAACACATCAAGGAAAAGACAACATGATAAGATAGATTGTAATATATAATTCTACTTTATTATTAGCATTTTTTAAAATCAACTGTAATCAAGTATCCTTAGTAGCAATACATGAATACATAGTGTAGTAATCTGGTGATGTTTTACTTTGAAGTTTTTTCTTTCCCATCTCTCCTTCTTCCTTGAAAAGAAGTTTTGTGGCCCCTGGCTACGCTGGGGCCAAAAAACTTTTAAAAAAATTCTGTGTCATCAGGAGGGTGGCTCATATATCCTTAAATGAGTTTGTGATTGCTATATTAGTGATTTAGGGTGCAGAATATTACATCATTTTTAGCTTAGACAATTTTACATTTCAATTAATTCTATGTCTAAACATGGTTGTTGAGATTGAATTTACCATTTGATTTTATCCAGAGTGGAGCTTCTTGATTTGGACTGAATTGTCCTAGTTTCATACTGTACATTAAATTTGGATTCCAGTTCCTGCAATTAATATTTGAGTTTACTTGTGGCATTAAAAAGTGCTTTTAAATTTAGTTCTTAGATTAAATAATCCTGCAATTCCAAAAACATAGTAAACTTAATGAAAATAGTTGATGGTTTTAACACTTCAAATCTGATTCCAGTTAATTCATTTTGTCAATTGGAAATATGCAGTTCAACTTGAGCTTTGCAAAGTGTCTATGAGTTTCCACATTTTTAAAAATCCAAATAAAACACAAAGAATTAAATTTAATTAAAAAAGGCCATCCTGCAAAAGTGATTTGAAATTTGGACCAAGGATTTGACAATCCCACATTTTTACGTTTAGGTTCTGAATTTACAGTACTTATGTGTGGCAATGGTTGCTTTCCCCTCAATCCTTTTATGCTTTGTTTTTTGGCTTTTAACTGAAATAAGACTACCATGGAATGAAAGAGATGGTCTGTAGCTAGGACTACGGGAAGCAAAAAACATGGAAGTGATCACCAGATAGCAACAAGTTTAACGCCAAGATTGCTTGCCTGGAATCCAAGCTCATCAAAGCTTACATAAAGGATTCTCTGTCAAACCATAAAAGAGTAAGACTGGGATAATGAAGAAGCAAGCATGAATTTCCTGGATCCGTCACAAATGTATTTTTATTATAATGCACTGAATATTATATTGACTGTTGCTCTAACAAAAAAATAAATTTCCAAAGATAGAAATAGATTATCTTACATTTAAATAATTGTGAAACCTTGATGGTACTTTGGCTTTTTTAAGCCACAAATTGGACCTTGCATGTCATCATCTGATCCTTATTATTTCAGTGCCACTATAGCCACACAACAGGACCACCAATGATTTTCATGTATTGCTTACTAATTAGTACTTAGGATGCGGGTCAAGCATATCAAATATATTTATCAAATCATACTGTAAATTCAGAACCTAAACATAAAAATGCAGGATTGTCAAATCCTTAGTCCAAAATTTGAATCACTTTTGCAGGATGGCCTTTTTTTAATTAATTGATTTTTTGAGTATTTATTTGAATTTTTAAAATGCGGGAACTCACAAACACTTTGCAAAGTTCAAGTCAAACTGCATATTTCCAATGGACAAAATAAATTAACTGGAATCAGATTTGAAGTGTTCAAATCCATCAATCATTTTCATTAAGTTTACTATGTTTTTTGAAATTGCAGGATTGTCAAATCCAAGAACCAAATTTCAAATCACTTTTGAATGGCACTAGTAAACTCAGATATTAATTGCAGGAACTGGAATCCAAATTTAATGTACAGTAAGAAACCAGGAAACACTAACCCAAATAAAGAAGCTCCACCACAACTAAAATCAAATGAAAAATTCAATCTCAACAATCATGTTTAGACATAAAAAGTGATTAAACCTTAAAACTATCCAAACCAGAAAGTATACAATATTATTCACTTCAAATCACTGATATAGAAACTCTGCTATTATTCAAGGCTAAATCAAGAGAAAACAACTACCTACAACAAAACCAATAATGCCAAATAACTACATATTTAATCTAAAATATATTTGTTTATTTTATTTTTATGGACTGTCAATTGCATTCCCAACCCGCTTCTGCATCAGCCTGCGGGGCAGCCTGTCCACAAGGGCGTCCTGGAGGGTCCAAGAACAGACCCATAACCCAACTCAAGGGGAGTCATGCCAATACACAGGCCTCCCAAGGTGTCAGCGCCAGCCAACCACCTCCTTCATCCCAAGCCAGAACTATCAGCTTGAATTCCAGGCAGAAGCTGTGACGGAAATCACCGGATAATATGAAGCTGTTTCTAAATGATGGGGAATTACCACCCAAATCCACATAGAATTGATTATTAACCACCAACACAGCTTTAGATATTTTTTTGTGAAATTTCCAATTGTAACTCCAGGATTAAGTAGAACAATTAGTCCTAACTAAAGTAAACCAAGATAAATGACCTGGGAAAGCATCAATGCATCTTCAGCGTAGAATTCTGGGCATTGAGAAGGGACACAATTTTCAGTTTCAAGAATGGAGTGAGGAGCTACAAAATTGGCTGGCATGAAATTGACATTTGGAGGCGCCAACAACAAAGTTCCAGATGCTGGGCCCCATCTTCCTGAAATGATTTGGTTCAGAATAAGATTGTACAGGATATACCGTAACAACCTGATCACAGGATGCATTTTTAAAATTTAAAATTTAGAACTTGGGATAATTGATTTTTATTTAGTAAATTTAGGAGGACTCAACTCTTAGAGTTGAAACAGGGAAAAATATTCAATATATATCAGAAAAATCAACTAAGCAATACCACCTGAGTCTTGACCTCCTATTCCTTCCACGTTGCCAAGTAAGTATCTGGTCCAGGTTGCAAAGAACCCTTGCGTGACTAGTCTCTGACAACCATACTGATTAATAAGCTCATATTGGGTGACCCTCATATTACGTCAATTTATCAATGTCAGTTTAAAAGAGGGAGCTGGTTTCAGCTGGCAGACTGGAGCAGCCATGAACTATTTTTGATCAACTGTTTGGTTTGAATCTGTTAACTTGGTCAATTTTGATACAGGTTTTCTGGCCTTCTGAGCCTTCTTACTTGGACGGACAATACCTGGCATTATGAAATCTACCGTGACAGAAGCCACTCTCAAGGCCTGCCACAAAAATCTCCTACACCAGGGTCACCAGGAATAATGAGGCTAATTACACCTCCACTGTTTACCCAGTTGTCACCTGGCCCCGCACTCTTGATACAAGAGTTGCTACTTCCTGCCCCTGTGTCTTTGACTTCACCTACAAGCCATTGGCAGCCACTTTTGAGCCATCTGCGCCTATTGTGTATTCAACCATTGATGGCGGCACTACAAGCAAGCATGATCACACCTTCTACACAAAGGTCCCTGTCCCCTGTATTGAGCCTGGTAGCCAGGATGCCGTGGTACCTGCCAAGGGCCGGCGTCAGTTCACAGATAGTGAGCGTGAAGCTCTCCTCAACTGCTTGAACAGGGAAATGGCGGTTTGGGATATTGCGTCCCAATTTGGTGTCACAGCCAGATACATTTCCAACATCAACATCAAGTATGGCAATACCAGGCAAATTGCCAAATCCATCAAGGCAAAAAGACAGCCCAAATTCCTTCAGCCTATTCACATTGACACAATCAAGCAGTAGGTAGCCAAGGATTGCCACTTGGACACACTTGCTGTCCAATCAATGCTTGCCACAGAGTTTGGGCTTTCTGTTTCCAAAACCCTTGTCTACAAAACAATGGTTGATTTGGGCTTCTTGTGGAAGGTTCTCAGAGTTTCTCTTTACAATAGGAACAGTGAAAAGACCATTGAGGATTGACACATTTATGCCGAGACATATCTGGCACTAAAGGAGACTGGGAATGTCCAGTTCTTTTATATCAACAGATTGTTGTTTTCCTCCTCACTCAGGTCTAGGCATGGGTGGATTGAGAAGGGGTCCAAGGACGGTGTAGCCATTGTGCAGCTGTCTGTTCCCAGACTTATTCCATGGTTGCGCTTCTTGGTCCTCGCGGGTTGGACCAGTATCAGATGATTAAAGGCTCCCATAACAGCGGGACCTTTCTCAATTTTCTCTGAGCTGTCAAGGAGTACCTGCAGATAAATTACAGTGGCACAACCAACATTGTTGTGCTTGATAATGTTGGGCTCCACAAAGTGGATCTGGTTGTGTCCAAATTCCCCCATTAACAAAAACAACCACACCTCCAGCTACTGACTTACCAATTATCCAATGAGACTTCTCTTCCTCCCGCCATATTCCCCATTACTGAATCCAATTGAGGAGGTGTTTGGTGGATCAAAAATAAGGTGAAACAAGGCCTTCCTCAGAACACTGAGGATCTATTCAATATTCTTGAGGTCAGCCAATTTGCAATGTCACCCAATATGGTGGCAGCTTTTTACAAGCACTTGGAATCCTTCCTCCCTAAAGCCCTGGCCTCCAAGCCAATCAGATAAATGGGCACTCCGGGTTTTATTTGTTTTTATTTTTATTTATTTTGTTTTATTAGGACTCAAAATTATTATTTATATATAATAATGTGACGTTTGAATGTATTATAGACATTTAAGAATACATAGAAAAGGTAAGTAAAATTAATTATACTAGGTATGAAGAATATATTTTTATTATAATGCTCTGAATATTATATTGACTGTTGCACTAACAAATGAATAAATTAAAAAAGATAGAAATAGAATTATTTTATTTAAATAATTGTGAATTGTTGATGGTACTTTGGCTTTTTTAAGCCACAAATTGGACCTTGCATGTCATCATCTGATCCTTATTATTTCAGTGCCACTATAGCCACACAACACAACCACCAATGATTTTCATGTATTGCTTACTAATTAGTACTTAGGACGCAGGTCAATTATATCAAATATGTTTAACAAATCACATTACAAGGGAAAGGGAATTCAAGTTCTAAACAATCATTTGTTTAGAACAATAGTGGAGCAGGCCGCATGATGCGGATAAATTCAATTCTTGTTGTTTGTATATGTAATGAATGAACCTGTACTTGACAAGCTAGTAAATAAAAACATTTTTAACTTTTTTTATTATTTGACGTGGTCACAACTATAACTAATGTCTTGTAATATATTTAGATATATTAATATTATAATTTACCTACTAAAATTTAAAATAAAATTAGTATATTAAAAGTAAAATTATAATTATAAATCTTAAAATTTATCTATTAAAGTTTAAATACTCAAAATTTAACTATTTTTATTTAATTGTGATTTATTCAATATTGAAATATTATATATTAAAAATTTTAATATTGAAATATGTAATATTAAAATTTTAATATTTAAATATTTAAAATTAAAATTCTACTTTTAAAATTTTACCATTACATATTTCAGTGAAAATATTTAATATTAAAAAATAAAATTTAGGTTGTAAGGAAAAAATATTTATTGGGGGGATGCTAATTGCAAAGGGAATGTGGTTATTCTGGGGAATTATACCCCATAATTAAATTTTCAGCTAATGCATCTAATTGGATCAAGGTACTCTTCTGTACATGGTGGACAACCCTGGATGCAATTGCTAGAGGGGTGGCACCCTGTACCCCAGTGGTTGTTAAACGTTTGATAAAAGGAAGCCGGGTGAGCAAATTGATTAATTGGTTTTTTTCAGGGGGCACATAGTGCCCATACAACGTTGCCAGTGCAAAGGAGTTGTACAGGACGTGCTCAACTGTCCTATACCCCTGCAGTATCTTCTGGTGTTTGAGTGCAAAGCGGCATATATTGATTTGAATAGGTACATCCTCCAACTTTTTGATGTTGGTTTTTAATATTCAGTGAAGGAGGATTCCAAGGTATACCACATCATGAATTCTTTGCAAGGTGTATTTTTCCAAGAACATGCAAATTTTTTGAATACTTGAACTAATCTATTGATAAAGGAAGTTTGATTGAATTTGAAGAGGGTTCCAGGGGCGCCCAACTTGTATCAGCCCCCCATGCCTTGGAAAACAAAATTAATAAAGGTTTAAATGTGTTCACAAGGACTGTGTCCCCAACTTTGTTTGACAATGCCTTGAATACTTCATTAAAATTTTCAGTTTTTAAATATTTAGTTCCTATTTGAAAGTTGGCTTTGACTAGGTTTTTTCATATTCATTGATGTTTGTGAATGGGAATCTTTGAATACTTTCACATATATATTCATTGAAGTTTAGCTTGACATCCTTGCAAATTTCATTCATCTCTTTGAAGTTGATATTTGATCCTATTTTGTATGCTTCCCTTAACCACGGCAAGCATCCCGCAGGTGGTAAATATTCCCTATCTTTAGCTTCAATATTTGAAAACCTTTTCATATTCTGTTGAATTATTTTATTTATTTGTTTTACAAGGGCTACCAGTGACTGGTAACCCCTGTAGAACCAACTCGGTGTAAAAGCCACCACTTCTGCGACCTTGTCCCAATTCCTAGCAATAACTAAAATAAATATAAGTAAAACATAAAAAGACTTATTAATTGTTTCCCCTGCGGCCCCCTTAGCCACAGGCGCCACCTCAGCAAACTTCATGAGCGTTGGCTGCTCTTCATTAATTTTCCTAGGCTTAATTTTTCTTATCTTTCTTGTAACTTGTGTTTCTTCTTGGTTTTCATTTGATAAAGTTTCTGTGTTTTGTGAAGTGCTCCTGCTTCTTGCTTGTTTTTTCTGTTTCCATTTGATTATTTTCCTCTTCATTGGTGTTAATTTCCTTTGGAACTTCATTCTTTCAATTAGTTTGATCTTATTATTTTCTTTGGCCCCCTGCCAGAACTCCTACAAATTTTAGGCCACATTGTTGAACTTCAGACTTGATAGAATTGTTCCCTGGAGATTTAAAAATATTTCTTTGTGTTCTTTGTTGACCATTGTTCCCAGGCTATTTTTTGCAGTTTCATTTTGCTTGATCAAAGCTCTTTTCTTTTTTCCCAGTTGATTTACCACAATTTCCCTTATGTTGTATTTAAGATTGACAACCTTTTGGAGGGCTGGCTCTAATTCATTGATAAGTGTGTAAATAATTGACATTATGTTTGAATTCCATCAAAAAACTGGTTTTTATAGTACTACCTTCAACGTGTGAATATTTTTTATCATAATTACTAAATTAAAGACAATAAATGTAAACAATGCATTTGAATATTGCAATTAGACATCAAATCTTGATATTTTGATATTATGTGCATAACTTAATGCATTTTGTTTAATAAAATCCATTGTAAACTTGGCCTTTTTCATTGTAATTCAATATAATGGACTGTGTTTATATTAGAGAGCCATTAATGCTTAGTACAAATATGGATACATAGTGCATTTTACAGCCTGTATTTTACCTATTGGTAATAATTCTGTAAACTTTTCATTCAGATTTTGTAAGGTAATAATAATGTAATGTGTTAATTAATGACAATAAACTGTAATTTATTAACACATTACATTATTATTACCTCACAAAATTAACTAATTAGTTTACAGAATCTTTACTAATAGGTAAATATACAGGCTGTAAAATGCACTATGTATCAATATTTGTACTAAGCATTAATGGCTCTCTAATATAAACACAGTTCATTTCATTAATTTATAATGTAAAAGGCCAATTTTAAAATGAATTTTATTAAACAAAGTGCATTGAGTTATCCACATAATATCAAAATATCAAGAGTTCACGTCTAGTTGCAATATTCTAATGCATTATTTACATTTATTGTCTTTAATTTATTAATGATGATGAAAATATCCATAGAAAATACTATATGTTACCACATAAAATGTAAAACATTCTTTAAATATGGGAAATGTTGATAATGTTAAAAGAAAATATTATTAATTATTAATTTAAAGAGAGATATTAATTTTAATAAGTTGTCACAAAGAAAGATTTATTTACTCATCAAAGGACAAGTAGGGAAGGGAATGGGCATAAAGAACATTGCCTTCATCTGCACCTGTGAAAGGGACAGAATCAGAGATAGTGGGGGGATTGGTAGTGACTTGGGAGTCAGGGTTGGAAGGCAGGTGGCTTGATGGGGGGGTTGGGGAGGCAGGTTTTTTTGACTGGGAAGGGGCAGCAAGAGCTAATTGCTTCAATTGCTCTAATTGTCTTCTGTCACATATGCAGGCTTGGTGAAACAGATGGATTGGCATGAGGGGAAACAGGAGTCCTTTCTTGACTTATCACTATCACTTGCATAGAAAATGACAAGATCTGATAGGTCCTGGACAAACATGGAAGGGAAAAGCTCATAACCCTTATCAATTTGGGTGCATAGTTTGTTGTAGGTGGCAGGCTTTAAGCGCCTGAGGGCAGAACCAAAATTGTAGAGACAAACATCTGCAAGATGCATGTTGGCGTTGTTGGTGGGGTAGGACCAACAGGTATGCCCTGCAGCCCTGATTTATTGGGTTGCCCATCCCTGCTGCTCCATCTCTGCACTCAGTACAACTTTGTGCACAGCATTTTGTGTGGCCCACTCCTCCAGCATGGCCTTGATCTCCATCTGGTAGGCATACCCATCTGTGTGTTCAATATTGCAGAGTAGTGAGTGACGCCCAATGCGGAAACTGCCAACAAAACCCTGACAAAACAAACAAGATTGGTCTGCGCTTGAATACGTCAGACTGGATGCACTTTTCTCCAAAGTCTTGAATACTTGCCAACTCTTGGCATATGGCAGGAAGATTACACCATTACAGGCCCTCATTGTCCTTCCTTTGATAAAATTGATGATTCTAGAATCATATGGGTCAGTGTCCATCAAATTGGGGCCACTGAGAACTTGATTATATAAGATTCTAGCAGCAATCACAACTCTGTGCATCCACTAATTCACCGTTCTTTTGTTGGTGAAGATGCCATGGAGTCCCAACTGGAGACGTACCTGGACCAGGGGTATCCACGGGTCACATTTCATAATGGCCATCATAAGGGGATGGGCTGTGTCACCTTTGGTTGAAGTACGGCACCAGTCAGGGTCATCCTGGTAGGGGGCCACAGTTGGCGTGGGCTTGCAGGGTTGCAGCCACAGTGGACTTTGCAAACCCCATTACGGCTGCAATTTCCCCAAGGGACATAAGCATCCCTCTCTTTTCAACCATTTTGAGAACAATATCTGGAGTGATCAATTTTCTTCTGTGTTGTGTAGGCTGATTGGCTGGGGGAGGGATGTGTTCATCTTGGAAACTAATCAATGCCATCTGATTGGCTGTTTTGGGATTCTGGGCTCTCTGGGTGACCCCTTGGCTCAAATGACTGGTTCTGGATGCCATTGTTGATAAGGTATTTGGGTTGGCAGCTGCCTGTGGATGGTGGGCAAACAGGGCCATGCTGGAAGTTGAATGAGAAAGAACACACTCCTGGGTGGGGCTTGCGGAGGGGCCTGTGGGTTGGGAGTGGCCATAGACAGAGGCTTCTCCGTTAAGAGACCCAGCGTAGCCCTGCATGATTTTGTCAAGGCCAGAGAACAGCTTGCTGACTTGGTTGTTATTGAAATAAGACATGTAAATTCTTATTAAAATTTTAAACTCAAAAAGAGGAGTGTATATTTTAGTCAATTTTATTGTTAAGTATGTTAATTTGGTGAATATTACAATCAAAATTTTAGCTGTCCTAAACTGGAATAGGGTGATTTTTGAGAATGCCTATGATTCCTAAAAGAATTAACACAAATCCACTATAGATCCTTTAAAATCCTTTTTGAGACACTCATAAATTATATTTATTAAAAATTGCTCACAATTATGATTTGAAACTTGGTTCTTGGATTTGACAATCCCGCAATTTCAGATTTGTTAAGTTTTACATGATGTCTATGATTTGTTTGAAATACAGGAAATCTCAAATTGTACATTAGAATCCTACATTTCTGATTCATATATCCCGCATTTGTTTGTTGTGTTTTGTCTTTTGTTAGTTGAGTTATCTGCTCAAGAGATTTGAAATCTGCCAATTTAAATAAACCAAAAAAGTCAAATTAAATGGTTAATTTTATTTAATATTTTACTTTTCTCTTGGCTGAGTTGTCTGCAAAAGTGATTTGGAATTTGGACCAAAGATTTGACAATCCCCCATTTTTACGTTTAGGTTCTGAATTTACAGTAGACCACACTACACTGAATTCAATGTGTACTTTAAAAGATGCATGTAAGGGATTGAATGTAAGGATGAGCCAAATTGAGCTTTTGGCTTAACAATCAACTTTTTAAATAAATTTAATTAAAATCAATTCAGTTAAATCCCTTATGGCTTGAGACCACTTAAGGTGACATTACAGACAGACAGAGTCACTTTTATATTTACTAATAGCTTATTTTGAAGCTACATATCAGCTCTGTTTTTGAAAGAATTTAGAAAATCAAATAGCAAATTTAAAAATTATTATTTTAGGCTAACTAAACTTAATAATGTTACCCCCTTTATTTAGAGTTATATTATATTTTTATTTGTACTTTGAATATACAAATTTCTTCTAAATAACTATGCTTTAAATTGTTTTTAATAAAGTCTTTTTAAATAAGAAATTTAATTCAAAATGCACTAGGTAACCTGAGCCTAAAATACAATGAAATATATTGAATTGAATTATTAAATCCAACTTTTTATATGTTCTTGGATAGGAAACCACCTAGAAGATATATAATGCTAATTTAAGTAGCGTAAATTCAGACCCTTATGGCAAAAATTCTGGATTGCCAAATCCTTGGTCCAAATTTAGATTGCATTAGGAGTTTGGCCTTTTTTATTAAATTGGGGTTTTGGCATTTTATTTGAACATTTCAAATTGCAGTATCTCATAGACACTTTGAAAATTCTAAAGTGAGTTGCATATTTCAAGTGGACAAGATTAATCAACTTGAATCAGATTTGAAGTGTTCAAATCCATCAACCTTTTTCATTAAGTTTACCATGTTTTTGGAATTGTGGGATTGTCAAATCCAAGAACCAAAAACCAAATCACAAATGGATACCACTAGTAAACTCAAATTATAATTATGGGAATTGGGCTCTTATATGAATACCCCTTAAGTAAACTAGGAAACACTAAACCAAATCAAGACACTTTACTACAAATAAAATTATATGAATAATTCAATTTTTGGGAAGGCTACAACATTTTAAAAATGTTGCAACCAAGTTTCCAGACTTGTCTGCCAACATATCTTACAATACACAGGGGGCACTCAATGATTTGCCCCTTGACGTATCTAACAAAATGAACCAATCTGATGGCAATAGTGAACTGCGGGCACTTTCTCCTAATTAGGAGCACTACCAATTTGACCTGCTGATCCACACACAAGTTATTCCTCGGCTTTGAACCCTACATGGAACATGCCACTGTGCCACCCTCTTGTGGCCTTGTGGCTTTCCCCATATATTATATTAATCACAATATTCTACAATAAACAATACTTTATTCTATTCATTTGCATCCTTTCTATTGGACTGTTGTCTTCCCCAATCAAATACTGAACTCTAATTGGTTCAGTTGCAACATCTTATTTAAAATAGTATTTATATTTTTTGAAGTGCATTTCTTTATAGTGACCAAACTGACTTTCTCCACCCAACTATCTTCCCCAGCATAAGTATAAACATCCAATCATCTAAAAGCATTTTTCATCAATCCAAATTGTAAATCTATTTTTAATCAATATTTCACCGCTTTGAATTTAAAAATAAAATGTTTTGGAGCTGGATAATCTATACGGATAAGTCTCTTAGTTAATAGGTACAAGGGTTGTACCGCTGTTTAAAAATCAAATACTCAAATAAATATTTATTAAAGAAAAATAGCCTATATTCTCATTCCTGAATAATTTAGGCCTAAATCTACCAAATTCAACCTTTATACTTTCAAAGATGCATGTAAGGATGAGCCAATTCAAGCTTTTGGTTTGACCGTCGACTTTAAATTTAAATAATATGAAAAAATCAATTCAATTCTTTACGGCTTGAGCCCACTTGAGGTGACATCACAGACAGACTTATATAATTTAATGTTTTCATCTATAAGGATTAGATGAAGTTGATGATGGCTTAAAGAAAACTGGGTGTATAAAAAGGAAGAGTTTGAACGCCAAGTTGGTATGAAATCTTTTATTGAAATCTCTCTCATCTCAGTGCTTTTCCAGGTTGGTTACGCAGCGCTTGGTCAGAATGATAACTTAGGGCCAGTCCAGGTTGGTTACATTATTACTCTCAAATCCTCTACTAAAGGCAATGTACTTCAAGACCACCTTAAAGAGGTTCAGAAACTGATTGGTAGCAAACAGCACTCAAGTGAGAAAAATGTGATAGAGCATGAGTATAGCAAAGTGTTATTGGGGTACTCAGCCAAGTTCACAGAGGATGTTGTAGTCAAAGTCAAAGCAATGGCGGAAGTTGAAGCTGTTGAAGAAGATCAACTTGGCGCTTTGGCTGCCAAACAAAAAGACGCTCCCTGGGGACTGGCCTGTCTCTCATAAAAAACGCTTTCTTGACAACAGCAAGAGTTGGATATTAACCAGTTAGTTGCAACTTACAAGAAGCTTTGCATGTTTTCTGAGCTCTACACTAGCCAGAGAATCCACATTGTGGCCTACCTGGGAATCCTCCTACATTGCATTATCAAATCAAACATCAAGAAAATCAAAGATGTCCCAACCTAGATGGACATCTGCCACCTAGCTTTAGAAAAATAGAAGACTCCACAGAGCTACAAGATTGTGAAGCATGTACTAAATGATTGCTTTACATTAGCATCACTTTTTGGATATTACTTACCTTATGAGAAACTCCTTTTATCAATTCCCTCTCCCCCTTGCCTTTTATAAAGCGCTCCACAACCCCTGGGGTGATGAGTGCCACCCCCTTGCAATTGGCGCAAGAATTATCCACTACATACAGAAGAGTATGTGGTCCCAATAGAGGCACAAGCTGATACTAAATTTTGGGATAAAATTCCCTTGAATAACTTCCTTCTTTGTGTATTTAGTTCCCCTAATAAAATTCTTTCTTTTCAATTTTGCTTTTTATTTTTAATTTTTTAAATTAGTAAAGTAATATCAATTTTTTGATAATAATAAAGCAATGGTTAAGATAACTTGAACACTTTTAGTATTAAATTATAATTTAAAATTTGTTTATTTAGTTGATTAGCAACTACAGGTTCATATAATAAATATTTTAACAAACATGAGCTTAATTTAACCAACATAGACTATCCATTAAATTATTTTTTAAACAATGGCTTTTTTAGAACACAAATTTGTTTCCTTTTGAATATGATTTGATAATTCATTCACTATTCTTAACATGAGTCATAGGTACTGATCATCAACAATTGGGTGAACATCATTGGTTTTTCATGCTGGATAACTTTGGTGGTACTAAACTGTTGTGGATCAGCTGATGAATCAAAAGGTCAGATTTGTGGCTTTAAAAAATAACAGCCATTGTTCCAAAAAGGTTCCACATTTATTTAAATAAAATTAATCTATTTGTATCTTATTTAATTTATTTCTTTATTAGCTCCATGTTCAATACAATATTTAGTGCATTATAATGGAAATCTGTGTCTCTATATCCAATATAATTATTTATATCTAAATAGCATCTGAAGACTTTAATATCTTTAATAAAAGCTGACATTGAATCATTATAACATTAAAAACTATTTTCCAAGTCCTATTAAAAATTTATAGCCTGGACCACCCCTTTATTTGATTGACTCAGAAGCAAGGGCTTTAGGGAAGAAGGATCTCTAGCGCTTGCGAAAAGCTGCCACCACATTGGGTGGCATCAAGAATTGATTGACCACAAGAATATTGAAGATATCTTTAGTTTTCTGTGGGGTGCCTTTCTTCACTTTGTTCTTAATCCAACCAGACACCTCCTTGATTGGATTAGAAATGGAGAATAGGGTGAGAGGAAGAGAAGTCTCATTGGACAATCAGCAAGGCAGTGGCTGGAGATGTGGCTGTTTTTGTTGATGGGGGAACTCAGACACAACCAAATTCACTTTGTGGAGACCAATATTATCCAACACAACAATGTTGGTTGTGCCTCAGTAAATAATACAAAGATAGTCCTTGGCAGTTTGGAGAAAATCAAGAAATGTCCTGCTGTTATGGGAACCCTTGATCATCTGATACTGGTCTAAACTGTAGAACCCAAGAATCACTACCATGGAATATGTTTGGGAACAGACAGCTGCACAATAGGCTATGTTGTTCTTGGACCCCTTCTCAACCCACCCATGCCTAGAACTGAGTGATGAGGAAAACAACTATTTGTCAATTTAGAAGAACTGAACATTGCCAGTCTCCTTTAGGGCCAGATAGATCTTGGCATATATGCAGCAATAATCAATGGTCTTCTTGCTGTTTCTGTTGTACAGAGAAATCCCCAGTACTTTCCAAGAGAAGCCCAAATCAACCATGGTTTTATATGCAAGGGTTTTAGACACAAAAAGCCCAAAATCTGTGGCCAGCATTTATTGGACAGCAAGTGAATCCAGGTGGCAATCCTTGGATACCCACTGTTTTATTGCATCAATATCATAGGATGTAAGAGTTTTGGCAGCAAATTTGCTTTGGCAGATTTTGAAATTCAACCAGTGTCATTGTATTTGGTGTTGAGGTTGCCAATATATCTGGCTGTGACACCAAATTAGGACACAATATCACAAACTGCCATTCCTCTGTTCAAGCATTTGAGGAGAGCTTCACACTCACTATCTGTCAACTGAATCCTGCCCTTGGTGGGTACCACTGTATTAAAGATATCCAGTTCAACACACAGGATGGAGACCATTGTGTATATGGTGGGATCATTCTTGCTTGAGGTGATGCTGCCAATGGTGAAATACACCACAGGTGCAGATTTCTCATAAGTGGTGTCCAATGGCTCATATGATGTATCAAAAACGCAGGGGCAGGAAGTGGCAACTATGGGATCTAAAGGTGTGGGGCTGTCACAACTGGGTACACGGTAGAGGTGTATGTAAATTCATTATTCCCAATGACCTTGGTATAGGAGACTTTGGTATAGGCCTTTAGAGTGGCTTCTGTTTGGGATTCAAGCTGCTGTTTCTGGCCTATTATGTGGGGGTGGTTTGCTGGCACTATCACCTTGGGAGGCCTGTGTATTGGCATTAACATCCTTGAGTTGTGTTCTAGGTCTGTTCTCGGACCCTCTGGGACGCCTTTGTGAACAGGCTGCCCTGCAGGCTGTTGCATGAGTTGATTAGGAATGGGATCTTCTGTCCATAAAAACAAAATAAAAAATATATTTTAGATTAAATATGTATTTATTTGGATTTATTGGTTTAGTTGTGGGTAGTTGTTTTATCTCAATTTAGCCTTGAATAGTTACAGATCTTTCATATCTGTGCTTTGAAGTGTATAATATTATATCCTTTCTGGGGTTGGGTAATTTTAAAGTTTAATCAATTTTTATTTCTAAACATGGTTACAGTAGTGTTGTGTTTGGCTCCTGGGGACAACATCCAGGAGGACACGGCAGGAAATCTTTATAACAAAAGATTTAAGGTTCAAAGCTAGCCTTGGGTTAACCTTCAGGGCAAAATTAAGGGCACATACCTTAATTTCCTGGAATACAAGATGTGAAAATCCTTTTGGGAAAAAAGACAGGAAAAAGCTTGAAGATTATTAAAGCCAACACAAATGTGGATAAACTTGTCTTCATTAGGAGAAATGATTCTACTTAAATAGTAGACAAGGGACAGTGATCACTCATTAGATAGACAGAGTGGTTGAGGGGGTCACGCTGGGATGAGGTCATACCAGGATCAGACAAGGGAAGGTATAGTATTCTGGAATGAGTGGATATTGGCACAGGCCCATTTACGGAAAGCAAGGAATTCCCAAACTTGAAGGCAAAACCAGTCAAATCTTTGCATATATCATTATTTGAAGGCCATATCAAAATAGCATTAATGGCGCAATTTCTGACGTCTCCCCCCTCAAGATTGGACACAGGGAGTTGATATTTGCAAAGGAATTTGTAATGGACTCACATAAGAACGCCCAGAGGACAGCAATTTCACAGTATACTTGACACCCTTTTTAAATGTGACTTCACAGGGCTCAACCCAGAGGGAATCTAGCTTATGAGCTCTACCACATGTCTGATTCTGGTAATAGAGAACCAGGTTGCCTATTTGATACTCAGGGAGGGGGCTCTAGCAGCATTAGATGGGGAGAGCTCCAGAGCCTTGACCTTGTAAGCAGTGGAATAAGCTGTCACTTGGATGCCAATGATACAATTAGTTAAGTCTTTAACATGGGTCTCAGAATTTGCAGACTCATTAACTTTGATCAAGGGGGTCCCAAGATTGAGAAGGTGGTGGCTTCACATCTATACAGCATGGCAAAAGGGGACTGTCCAGTTACTCAGTGTCCACTGAGTCAATCAGCAAAGAAGGCATCAGGGAGGAACATATCCCAATTGGTAGTGTCAGATAGTGTGAGTTTCCACATTA
Organism: Entomophthora muscae; assembly: GCA_014839935.2. Classification (NCBI taxonomy): domain Eukaryota; kingdom Fungi; phylum Entomophthoromycota; class Entomophthoromycetes; order Entomophthorales; family Entomophthoraceae; genus Entomophthora; species Entomophthora muscae. Next base: position 104,888 of record QTSX02006454.1, on the reverse strand, counting down.
TGGACACCAGGGAGGAATTGGCTTGTTCAACAGTTCCATTAGTTAAAGAGTTATATGGTGCAGAGAAAGATTGGTGGGTACTCATAGCCTCAACAATAGACGTGATGAGACAAGAATTAGAATTGGTACCATTGTCATAAAGCAGGACTTGAGGGTAGCCATGTTGGTAGAATATATCTTGCAGCAAGAAATTAGCAGTGGTCTTAGCAGTTATATCTTTTGTAGCTCTGGCTTCAACCCATTTTCTAAAATGGTCTATGGCAACTAAGATAAATTGACATCCAGACCTAGACCAAGGGAAAGGCCTAACAGCATCAATACTAACAGTGTGGAAAGCATGTTTAGGGGGGATGAGCTTGAATTGGTGTTGGGAAGGGCGAGGGTGATGGAGTTAACACAAATGACAGGAGGCAAGAACATCAGGGATCAGAAGGCACATGTTCTCCCAGTAGAAGTTCTTGCATAGCCAGTCATGGGTTTTGGCTATACCCCCATGCCCAGTGTCAATGTGAGCCTAGAGGATAATGGCTATCCTCATGCTAGGGTGAACATAGGGTAGATAGGCATTGTTGACTTTTTTGAAGAGCTGTCCATCTCAAATTACAGTGTCCTTGGATAGGGCTTGTAGCACCAGTCAAATGTCTTCTGGCTTGGTGATCCAAGAGTCAGGGTACCCTATTAATTTGTATAGGCAATCAGCATCAGCGGGGTAGATAGCTAGTATTGGCATCCTTGAAAAGCCATCAGCGTTCTGATGTTGGGCCCCATGATGGTGTATCACAGTGAAATTGTACCCTTGCAGACGCAGAGCCCAATGTGCTAGTTGACCTTCAGGTTCCTTTAGTTGTTGCAGCCATTTGAGGGAGGAGTGATCTGTGACCACTGTGAAGTGGGTCCCATAGATGTAGTGTCTGAACTGTTTTACAGCATTCAGCACCGCCAGACATTCCTTTTCAGTGACACTGTAGTTCTTCTTGTGTTTATTGAGGACCCGTGAAGAGTAGGCTACAGGTCAATCCACGCCTTTGTTGTCAAGCTGGGCTAAGATGGCACCCAAAGCTACTCCACTAGCGTCAGTATACAAGATGAACTCTTTATCATAATCAGGATAGACCAAGATAGGAGCCTCTTTGAGCTTGGCCTTCAACGCTTTGAATGCTTGTTGCTGGCTGTCAGTCCACTTGAAGGGGATGTTGCAAAGGAGTTGGACAAGGGGTTCACTCAGTTCAGCAAAATCAGGTATGAACTGTTGGAATTAGCCCATCATACCAAGGAATACTTTGACCTCTCAAAGATTTGTGGGACGTAGCATTTTTTCAATGGCTTCCACCTTATTATTCATGGGGCAGATTCCTGTTTGAGTGACCTCATGACCTAAAAGCTTGAGTTGCTCTTTAAAGAAGGGGCACTTGAAGGGTTTGAGCTTCAAGCCAGCTTTGCGGATCTTGATGAAGACAGCCTTGAGGTGTTCCAAATGGTTGGTAAAGGTAGCGCTGAATACGGTGATTTCATCAAGGTATCTGAGGACACAAGAGAGCTTTAGATCTTATAGGATGGAGTCCATAGCCCGTTGAAATGTAGCAGGGGCATTGCAGAGTCCTTGGGGCATACAAGTGGGTTCAAAAAGGCCTTCTGAGGTGATAAGCGCAGCCTTTCTCTGTCTTCAGGAGATAAGTCAACTTTCCAGTATCCAGAGGCTAGATCCATGGCTGAGAGAAACTTGGAACTGCCCAGCTGTCTAGAGAATTGTCAATTCTGGGCAAGGGGTATGAGCCTTTCTTAGTGAGAGAGTTCAGGCGGCAATAGTCCATTACAATGTGATGTCCTCCATCCTTCTTCTTGCGGATCAGTAACAGGGAGGCCCAAGGGCTCTGAGAGGGAGCTAGTAGCCCAGCGTCTAAGAGCTGCTTAAGCTCCTTAGATACCTGAGCATCCTCTACCCTACTACAGCGGTATGGTTTACCACAAAAAAGGGGTGGATCACCAGTATCAATATGATGTATGACCCCTTTAGCCAGGCCATAGTCCGTAGGTCCAGAGGCAAAGATGTTGCTAAACTGATCAAGCAGGTCCAACACGTCTTTTTGTTGGATGAGAGACAATTGGGGGAAGTCAGCAGTGGTGAATAAGGAGAGAACTTGGGGACTGTCTTCAGGTAGATTGAAATCACTAAAAGTTCTGAAAGGGTAGAGGGATACCACTTTTTCTTCACCCAGTATACAACCATGCCCTATAACCTGGCCTTGGGTCACCTGCATGGGCAGGGCTGTCAGGTTGGCAAGCAGTAATTGTACAGGCTTTTTGTGGGTTTGATCTAGAATCCCTGGACACAGACAGGGTTCTTTACAGCTTAGGGATTCAGGAGAGTAGAGTTCCAAGAACAACTTTTCAGGTAGTTTGTAAGAAATCTGAGAATCAATCACCACCTGGGAGCCCAGAGGAATGGTGATAGCTGCTGGGGAAAGAAGAGGTACCCCTTTTTCTTCAGGGAAGGAAGGAGGAGGAGTGTGCATGCTGGAAAAGTGAGTCCTATACTTGAGAGGGAAGATACTTGTGGGGTAATCAAGCACTCAAGTTTTAAGACGTTTTCCTGGGAGGCGCAGAGGTTCCTCAAAAATCAAAGGGACCTCATATCCTAAGAGCAAAAGATATCCATCCTGTAAGTTCACAATCCCGTTATACTCTCAAAGGAATTATGTACCAATCAAGAAGTCATAGCTTTTGTTTTCAAGGACTACAGCAGGGGAAGCAATGAGGAGTTTCTAAAGCCTCATGGGTAGAGCAGAGTAGGCACCAATGGCCTGAGTTTGTGCCATGCTAGCTGTGCCATACAACTGAGTGTAGTTGAGGTCAGGGGCCAGCTTAAGTTTCTTCATTGTTTTTGAAGATACTATGTTGACTGGAGAACCCGTGTCCAGGATGGCTTTGATTTTAACCTTTTGGATTGATACTTCCACGTGGGTTGTATCTTTCCCAAAGGAGGGCAAGACAGCCAACACATCCTGCGCAGCCTCTAGCTCCTTCTCCCATTTAGCTAACATGCACCTTAAGGCAGGAATCTCCTTATTCACAGTCTGCAGTGGGAGAGATACAGTTACGTTTTGGAATAGAGCTTTGGCTAGCTTGGCTGCTTCCTCAGAAGAATCAACCAAGACAGGAGGTCAATGAGCCTGGGCTAGGTAAGGTTGAGACACCATGGCTTTGGCTTTACTTGAAGGTGCTTGAGAAGTGGTGGTGGTCTTCCCAGAGCAAAGCTTGTACAGGACAGAGACAGTTTCTGGAACAGCCAGAACAGAATAGCCATAACTATCAGAATCTTCAGGGTCTGATTCACTGGAGAGATTATGGAATAGGTGAAGAATAGTTGGGCCAGAGGAAGACAGAGATTCCTCATCAGAAGGAGGATCAGGGGGAGACAGGGGAGATTGGTCAGCAGAGAGTGTCTCCATCTCTAAGCTGACCTCTCTTTTCCTGCCTGTTCCTTGGGGTCACAACCTTCCACTTGGGGATTAGTGCAAGTACGCAAGTGGTGCCCTATTTGGCCACAGTTATGACAACCTTGCCTCTTAGTCTGTCCATCTGTTCCCAGCATCATAATACACAGCGCACAAGAGGTAGTCCTAGCATTACTGGCTTTATTTTCACGTACAACTGTACCCCCATGGGTCAAATGCATGTCTTGCAAGAGCGTCTTAATACTCTTCATGTGAGTGAGTGAAGCCTTGTGTGCCTTAAAGTGTAGGCATAGAAGCTGGTTCACTTTCAAAGCATTTTAACAAGCCGTGTAAGCTTCCCGGGGGGTTAACTGTTGACTGGTGATTAACTATTAGCCTTCAATGTAGAAGCAATCTGTAAACTCAGCCAGAGTTCTCTTGGGCTTAAAGGCAATGTTCATAAATGCATCCTTCTTGACCTCCAAGCTGAGATCTCCTCCAAACTCCTCAATAAGGAGGCGCTTCATTTCCTCCCAAGTGACAATGAAGGGGAGTTTGGGGACCACCACTTCTTGACATGTGGGATGGAGACAGGTGAGAATATGTTCCTTTTTGAGTTCATCAGTAGCCCTACAAATTATAGTCTTGTAAATTGTTAGAAATGCAGCAATGGCAGAGGTTTTAGGATCAAATATCTTTTTGAAGGTCAGTTTGTAATTTGGGTCACTGGACAAGGAAGAGGACTGACTGTTGTCACCTGGGTTGAGGTTGTTAATGTGAGGATTGCCCTCAAACTTGGATTCAGCAGCAGGTTGCCTATCCTAGAGGAGTCAAAGGCTTTCCTCTAGGGTATCCAAGGTATAGCTGCTCTGTCCACTAATATCTCTAGCGGTGGCGGCAGCAACTCCAAAAAAGTTAATCTTAATTTGTTGTACCAATAAGGTGCTAGCAATCCTGTTGAGGCAAGTAGTCAGGGAAGTGGTCTGAGCAACCAAGGGGATTACCTGTTCATTCATTGTCTCAGTAAAGTGGGAGAGGTTTTGTACCTCTCTTTCCAATGTGTCCTGCTTATCAGCAACATCATTAGTTACTTCTGCAAGCTGATCCAGTGCACGTGTGCAGTTGACCTGGGGTTGGCCTTCAAAACCAGGGCAGCAACCATGATTGTCCTGAGCAGGAGTATTTGAAACTTCAGTTTCCTTTTCACCTTCAGACTCAGAGGACAAGTCCTCAGAATTAGAGAGGTGTTGCTTTAAATACTCAATTTTGCCTTGCAAAGTAGATACTTGATCAGTGAGCAAAGCAATGTGAGGTTCAGGCATAGGTTTGACTGGAGGGGGGTTCTAAACAGAAGATTGATGCCAAGTGGTAGCCTTGAGCTCAGCTATTGTTCCCCATACCTTGGCTTCAAAGTCAGATGGGACCTCAACAGGAGGAGCGGGAGGAGTCATCTCAATAGATGCTACTCTATCATCCACATAACTTTGTACTTGGTATAGAGTGTTGTCTAGTGCAGCCTTATCCAGACCATATTGATGCTGCAGATGGCAGCCCCAAGTATCAACATGAGCTCAAATCAATTCAATTTGAGAATTAATATGTTCTCAGAATTGGTTAAGTTTGCTAACCAGAGTCTCAAAATCCTGGCAATGCTTTAGCAGAGAGGCCTCAATTTGTCCATGCCACGCTTCTTGATGCTCATCCAATTTTCATAGTTGATCCTTAATATATCCAGGGAGCAAGGAACAAAGGGAATTTAGTGAGGCTGTCAAGTACTTCTGGGAGGCCAGCAAGTTGCGCTAGTTATTGGAAATATACGCAAAAAGACTGTGGGATCATTCTTGATATGCCATATTCTGAGCATGGTTGTTTGAGACAGCAGTGGCTACAGCATTTACAAGTTGATTCTGGGATCCTAATACAAGTTGATGGTGAACCAGGGCGGGTTGGATGAACTGGTTGACTAACACACCAATCATATCCATGGACTCCATCAGCACGGGGGGAGACCAAAGTCCAAGAGGAAGGAATACAGGTCTTCAGAAGCATACCCGGGACAGAGACCAGGGATGTTATGCATTTCCACAGTGCCAGAGTGGAAGAGGGAGGGGCAGCAGCACAAGCTTGCTTGTAGTTGAGAGAGAAAGCTGGAAGGGGGGGCCCACACAGGCCCAGGGGATAGCACCAGTACCATGGGAGTGGAGGCGGCATTGGTGATGTCTTCTTCTAGAGGAGGACTAGAAACTTTAGGTTGCTTGGGTACTTCAGAAACAAAGGAAGAAGGACCAGAGAATCCACATGGAAACAGGGTAACTAAGGGGCTTGCAGCCCCTGTAGTGAGCACCATTTTGTTGTGTTTGGCTCCTGGGGACAACATCCAGGAGGACACAGCAGGAAATCTTTATAACAAAAGATTTGAGGTTTGAAGCTAGCCTTGGGTTAACCTCAGGGCAAAATTAAGGGCACATACCTTAATTTCCTGGAATACAAGATATGAAAGTCCTTTTGGCAAAAAAGACAAGAAAAAGCCTGAAGATTATTAAAGCCAACACAAATGTGGATAAACCTGTCTTTATTAGGGGAAATAATTCTACTTAAATAGTAGACAAGGGACAGTGATCACTCATTAGATAGACAGAGTGGCTGAGGGGGTCACGCTGGGATGAGGTCATACCAGGATCAGACAAGGGAAGGTATGGTATTCTGGAATGGGTGGATATTGGCACAGACACATTTACAGAAAGCAAGGAATTCCCAAACTTGAAAGCAAAACCAGTCAAATCTTTGCATATATCATTATTTGAAGGCCATATCAAAATAGCATTAATGGCGCAATTTCTGACAAGTAGTTTTAAAAGCTATGGCAACAACCAAAAACACCTCATATTTTAAAAAAATGTTTTCAGATTTGAACAAAATCCAAGTTGCGCAAAATTCAGGATTCAGTTAATTTAAAAAGATTCAGTTAATAAATGAACTGTCAAACAAAAACCAAAATTTCACTAGCCCATTATACAAAATTATATCAAACATTAAGCAGTGTAGTTCAAACCACAAACAAAATGAACTGATGCAACAATTGAGATGAATGGATGCTGTCCTGGAGTATATTACAATCCAATCAGGATTCATATGAGGCACTGACAGAAGGACTAAAATGAAACAAAATTTGAGCAATCTAGAAGCAAGATTCCACAAGCACAAAACAAAATGAAGTCACACAAGATGTGTAGTATGAGCAGCCTAAAATAGAAAACTATCAATTTAATAGCCAATCAACAGCTATTCAATTTAGGAACAGATGCATTTTATTCATTTTCATGGCTACAGATTTGTATGAAAAGGTTTTGAGAACCTTCCAAATGTGGACTCAAGATTAGAAATAAAAATAAAGACATAAAATATTAAAATTTCTACTTTAGTGATTTTATCCTAGGTTTTGTTTCAACATGGTTTTTACTAGCAACAACATTTTCAACGGCACCAGCAGCCAAGCCAGCTTCAATAGAGGCAAGGCTCAGAACGTGGAGGCACCTGTTTACACCCAAGCCTTTGAGGCAAATAACAAGGAAGCTGACCTGTTACTGACCCCTGACCCATATGGCTTTGACTTGTTCAATAGTCACTTAGTGTCTAGCTCTGCCCCTGCTCTCGTACCCATCCCTGCAAAAGCTGCCTATCAACCAACCAATCAGGATGGCAACCTTGATTTGGAACAGCTTCCTGCCACCAGCCAACTTGCTCCCCCTCAGCCAATCAGGCTTCAGCTCCTGCGGCCCAGCGCCCCAAGCAACAAATCATCACTGCCCAAATTCTCCAAGAAATTGTGGCACTGAACCTGCAGGGTCTGTCCTGGGAACATATTGCAACCCAATTGCAATTTACCCGAGCCACTGTAATGCGGGAGTTCAACAACCTAATAAACAAGGGGAATCCGATTGGGACAGCCAAGAAGCCCAAGAAGGCCCCTGAGTCACAAATCACCGAGGCGTACCCAATTATACTTGATCTCTTGCAGCAGGACCCCAAGCTTTTCCTTGACCCAAGTTCAGAATCAACTTTTGCACCATGGCATTTGGGTTTCTGAGCGCATGGTGCAGCTTTGGATGTATGGGAAGGTGGCTTCAATACGGGTTCTTATCAATTTTGCTGGCAACTAATGGGATGGCACTGAGGATTTTTGGTATGATCTTGACATCAAATCAACCCTGGTCCAATACTGGAAAAGTCTCTCAGATGATGTCATGTTTATCTCCTACTATAAGTTATCAATAGCTTTAGACAATTTTGGCACCCAAGGAAGAGCTGCCACCCAAAAAGGGAGAAAGAAGGTCAAGAAGGCCACATTTATTGATTTATTTCTGGCTGTTTCAGCCAAGGGTTTTGTCTACTATTGGAAAAATCCAGATTTAACCAATGACTACTTGTACAGCCATATCCTTGGTGGATTACTTGACTCCTGGGATGGCTCAAATTTCAAGTGCCGGGTTTTCTTAAGCCACCAGATGGAGGGTAGCTCTACCACCCTTGAGGCCATCCAGAAACGTGGGCACAAGGCCTCAGTCTACCCTGCTGGCCATGAAGACATTCATCTGGGTGATGTTGTCTTCTTCAACATTGGATCCACATTACAGGAGTGCCGCCCTCAGGCTTTCAACAACCTCTATCTTGGGGTCCTTGACCACAATTTTCTCTTTGGTCACCAAATGGTGGCAGACTTGTTTGCCCAAATTGTCTTCCACGTGAACATGGGCAACCAATCACTTAAGGATAAGCACCTCCCACCCTGTGCCACAGTCACCTACCAGCCTATCCAGCCAATGACATACAAGGAATATAATGAGCATTATATGTTAGCCATCACACGCAATCCTTCTATCCCTACCCCCACCCCTCACCTTCCAGCCCCACCCACCCAATCTCAGACCTCCCAGGCCAGCACTATCTCTAAGTCTTACTTCCTGCGCTATTCTGCCTACTAGGCATCACTCTTCCCCGCCCCCAATAAACCCCCTGTTGCCAAATATTTTCTATTTATATTATCTTTATTTTGAATTTCAATTGTTCATGTTCTCTTTGTTTATGGTTGGTTTAATCTTTATGTTCAGTGTATTTCTATAAAATCATATATTTACTATGCCGTGTATCTAGATCCAGAACATAGTTATTTTTAGTACCCAAACACAGCCCCTTGTGAAAATATTAACAACAGTTTGGTGATCAGCTAAATTTGAATTAGAAAATTATAGGTTAATTGTTTTTAGATAAAGTTGTTATTGATCCAAATTCAAAACCTTAATGATAAACTTTAAAGCCAATCAGGAGCCAAGTGATAAAGTGATTGTTGTGATATAAAGGGTCATTCAATAATTCTTTGATGCATGTGCACTAATTAATATGATTGGCTGGATCTTTATGTCACAACAAGCACTTTATCACTTGGCTCCTGATTGGCTTAAAGTTTATCATTAAGGTTTTGAATTTGGATCAGTAACAAAATTATCTGAAAACAGTTAACATATAATTTTCTAATTCAAGTTTGGCTGATCACCAAATTGTTGTTAATATTTTCACAAGGGGCAGTGCAAAGGGCCAAAAATAATATGGCAATTAAGGAAACAATGCCCACACAAAGCAAGCAACACATATTGAGATGAGCATAAAAAATATACACAATGGGTAAAAAGATGGGATAGTGTAGAAAATGGGAAAACAAACAGGAATAAACAAAGAGGCAATAGTATCAGAATAATACAGATTATATTGGGGTGAAAGCTATAAAAACATATGAAAAAGTTAGTAAAAAATCAATGAGAGAATTGGAGAAACTTCTAAAAGACCTTGACTCTGAAATTGCAGAGATCAAAGAAATTGACCACAAGGTCAAAGCAAAGGTGAAGGCTGCCGTCCTCAAAGGCAAGAAACTTGACAAGGTGACATCCAAGGCATTAATAACCTAAATGCCTGACACATCAGAGAAGACCATTGAGCGCCTGCTCAACATTCAAAAAATGGTGGTCAAGGGCTTGCAATTCAAGTCCTTTGCCCTCTCTACGCTGTCTGTCTGGACGGATGACCCTGAAATGTATGCCCATCTGAAACCTACCAAGCGAGCAAAGAAAGAGGATAAAGAATTGCCCACACAACTGCTTATGCCAAGAATGGCCAAGCTGGCTGAGGCTGCGGGCAAGGAGGAGAATGTAGAAGGTAACCTAAAAATTATAATTAATAAAAATTTCAAAATACTAACCTTTTTTGTTAGAAAACATTGACGGCAAAATACGCCAGCTCCTGGTTCCTTTTGTCCCCCACCTTCTATTCAAATTATGCCACTCACATGGCCAAACTGATATATCTGTCCCCCCTGTCTTGCAGGAGCTTGAAGACAGGATCCATGGTACCTTTCTGATGACAAGGGACTTGCTAGCTGGGCTGACGCATGGCAAGGGGGCATCCAAGTGGACAGTTACTGCCTACAAGGATGTATAATTGATCTGCCTGGACCTGTGGTTCTCAGTGGAGTTTACTGTGTAAACTCCATTGAGCTTGTTTGGGACGTCCTGGAGACGCTCCCATTCAAGAATGTACTGGAGATAGGCCAGGCCCATGTGGCTGCTTGCTTCTGCTTCTTGATAGAGCATACCATCTCTTACTTCTTGGACAACTTTGGGTGCACAGTGTCAAAATTGGCTGTTGCAGACGTAACAGCTGTAAAGAAGGCAAAAATTCTCCTGGCAGACTTTGGGCTGGCCTGGATTGCCAACAAGATGGGGGTCCCTCAAGCATTGGATCTTACCTTCAGCAAAACCACACATGAAAAGAACATTAGTGCTGTCTACAACAAGCTGTGCAAATTTACAGAAGCCTTTGATGGGCAAAGGCTTCACCTTGTTTTTTACCTGGGGTTCCTCTTTTACTTTGGGATGCACGCGTCTGTAGAGGTCCTGGACAGAGTCCTTCTTGGGATTGATGAGGCCAGGCTCTCCCTGGATTTGAAGAAGGTCCCCCCTGGATACAACTCAGTGGACCACGTTATCCAGGACGCCCTGGTCCTGGCTGGCATCTTTGGGTTTGCAGCCCTGCCAGAAAAGCTGCTCCTCCATTCCCACCTCACCATCCTCCCTTTTACCAGCAGGCAAGAATACTTCAATAAGGGTGTATCCACTGTCCATGGTGTGGCGGTGGAGGTTGTGCACCATCTCCATTGCGGGATGGGTACATACTGCCAAACCCATTATAGGTGCTCCTAATTTTTTCTCTATATCAATAAATATATTTATACTCTAGATTATTTTTATTATAATTAATTTTTTAATGTTTATTTTAGAAAACAAGATTTGCAAAATATATCCCAGAGAAGGTCTTAATAAAAGCATAATAATATATGTTAATAAAATATATTTCTAATTTGTACACTTTATATTTAGCTTTTTTAATTTGATTTTTATATTAATTTGACAAAAGTGATATAAATATATTCACATAATTCAGTATCAAGTGTTTGAGATACCCTTAGATGCCATAATAAAAAATGATTATAAATAAATAAATTACTAACCTTCATTGATGGTCATGCTGAATGTGATTGTGGGGTAAGAAGCCTCTAAATATAAAATGATAACTAATAAATCTTGAATAGTAAATTAGAGAATATAAAAAAGTCTGATTATCTAAGCCTTTAATTGATTGGCTGTTTGGCAAGGAACACAGGGATGAACAAATCAGCGTGGCCATAGAATTTGGCCACAGTCTCAGCTTGGAGGGTGTGGATCCCGGCCTGCAGCAAATCAAAGAGGTCCTTGGTCCCAGTTGGGGTTCATTGCTTGACAACTTGCTTGAGCCACCCAAAGACTTCCTCAATGGGATTTAGGAAGGGCAAATAGGCAGGGAGGAAGAGAAGGCGCAAATTTTCTGTGGCCATTTTCTGGGGGCCCACTGCAATGCTGGTGTTGATCATTGGGAATTCCTTGAGAATGTCAGCCACCTTATGGAGACCAACTTTGTCCAGCACAATTACAGTTGATGAAGCCCGGGCTTGTGCGCCTCAGGTGCTTCTGGACCAATCAGAGAAATGACAAGAAGGTATGGCTGTTGTGAGAACCCAATATTATTTGGTACAGCTTAACCCCCTTTGGATCAAGGAGAGCCACCATCAAATAAGCTGTGGCGCGGACTGCAGCATGCATGCCCATCTCGTCATTTAAGCCTTTGGAGACATACCCATACCCATTACACATTGACAAAGAAAATGCAGATTTGTCAATGTACTAGAATTTGACTGTCTCCTTGGCTTTGGGGGCAGTGTACGCCTCTACGTATTTTTTATGGACGTCAATGTTGGCTGGGCTATTCCAATTGTAGGGGGATACCCTGAGCTTTTTCCAGGAAAAGCACATTCCCTTGAGAAGATGGTAGTAAAAGGAAATTAAGGCCTCAACCCCAAAAGTAGATTTGATGATGGCCTGTATATTTTCCAGTCCAAGATGGCAGTCCCGGGTTATCCACTGGTGGATTTCCCATTTGTGCTCCTTAGTGAGCATTGTAGAAGCGCGCAAGGATTTCTCCGCGGCAAGGACTTGATCAGTGTTGATGAACTTGTTGAAGGTCTTGCTGGTGTACTTGGGATCTACTCCAACAAGGGCTGTGGCCACCTTGATATTTCCTTATCCATGCATTAGCTTAAGCAGGATGATGCTTTTAATTTTGGGGATGCGCTTCTGGGTGGGCTTTTTAGCAGTGGGGATTGACTTGTTGGCATTGGGCACAACACAGGGCATGGGTACCTTGTTGTAGAAGGCTGCAACCTTTTTGAGCACTAGCTGTCCCTCATCAGTTCAGTAGAACTCAGGCTCATTGTCCTCTTCCTGGTTGCCATCATTGATGTAGGGCTCATAGCTGGTGTCAAGTAAAGGCTTCCCCTTCTCCAGCATGGCTGAAAGGACCAACTCTTGCCAGTACACAACGTCAAACACATACAAAGTAAGTTCTACCTCCTTGTTTCTAACTGTTTTAGTGGTAGTGACCTTGGTGGGCTTCTGGGTCAGCTTAGGGACCCAAGGGGTGATGCCCTGCACCCTAGCAGCTTGTGCTCCTTGAACTGGCTGTGTCAGTACAGTGCCACTATTGGAATTTCCTCTCTCATCTCTTCTTGAGTAGGCACTTGGGCTGCACTAACCTATTCTTTGACCTGCGGGGGCAACCGCAACTGCAGTGCACAACAGGTGCATTGGTACTCTGTTGTTGTGTTTTTTCCATTTTAAAATTTAATAAAATGTTAAATAAAACTTAATTAAGTTATACAATGGTTTTTAATTTTGCTTTTATCTGAATATGGATATTTGATTAATTTTTTCCTCCTCATATCCCAATTATAGATTTTTTATTTCTTAATTAGTTGTTTCTGGTTTTACAACGCCCATTTTAGAATACCCAAATTGATTTCCACCCATTTTCCCAGATTTTACACCAAATTAAGCATCCAACACAATATTTTTAAAATTTATGTTTCAGATCTTGTGTCTCATTTTGCTTTGCCTTGGTATCATTCTTGATTACAATCCATTGCACTCACTGATTGAGTGATTTTGTTTACATAGTCAGTTGCTATTGTGCTTTTTTTTGGATTGAGTTTTGACCCACCTTACTTGGGTGTATTTTGTCACCAATTCACATAGTAAACATATGTACACCAAAAGTCAACTCACACCATTTTTTTGTGAATCAATGTATTTTGGATTGTATTTTTTAAGTTTTGCTTTGTGTGTGAGCACTTCTTTGCTGTGTTGACTCATTTTGCCCATTAACGCCAAAAAATCCCTGTTAACAGAGTGTATATTTAACCTGATAGTCAGATTTTGTTCAAATCTGAAATCATTTTGTTTAAATCTGAGGTATTTTTGGTTGTCATCATAGCTTTTAAAACTACTGTATCAAGAATTAATTTTTTATTTGATTTTAGTTGTGGTGGAGCTTCTTAATTTGGGTTAGTGTTTCCTAGTGTGCTTACTGTACATTAAATTTGGATTCCAGTTCCTGCAATTAATATTTGAGTTTACTAGTGGCATTCAAAAGTGATTGAAATTTGGTTCATGGATTTGACAATCCTACAATTCCAAAAAACATAGTAAACTCAATGAAAATGATTGATGGATTTGAACACTTTAAATCTGATTCCAGTAATTCATTTTTTTCATTTGAAATATGCAGTTTGACTTGAAATTTTCAAAGTTTCTATGTGTTCCTGCATTTTCAAATATTCAAATAAAAATACAAAGAATTCAATTTAATTAAAAAAGGCCATCCTGCAAATGCAATTTGGAATTTAGACCAAGGGTCTGACAATCCCACATTTTCATGTTTAGGTTCTTAATTTAAAGTATAGGTTAGTAATTTTAAAAAAAGGTACCTATAAACCCAAGATCTGCTGTGTAAAAAAGTCCACCTAAAATTGAAGAGAGGGCTATTATTTTATTGGAAATTTTTATCTGAAATGCAGCTTTTTAAAAAGATTGGCAAATGAAAACAATACTTACCAAACCAAGATCTACTCCAGGGCAAAAATATGGTTTTTAATCTAAGTTAGTTAATTTAGTAAAAACACTTACCTAACCTTGATCTGCTTTGAAGTAAAGCTCCACTAAAAAATCTACTTATCTTTGATCTTCTGTGGACTAAGTCCATCTAAAAGTATTTGAAAGTTTATAGATCATTGGAAATGAATACTGAAATTAAGCCTTTGATTTGTTTTTTAAATTAATTGGTTTTTAAAATTTATTACCTTTTTGAATTAAATTTAGCTTTAATTTTTTAAAAAAATACAGCTATCTTTAATCTCCCTGATGCTTCATGAGCTAAATAGATTGTTTATTATTCATATTTAGCTTACCTTTAGTTTGAAGTGAATCTATAAGTTTGAGGTAAAAAGGTTGGTATTTAAGTTAGGTGAGGCTTACCTTGATTTTAAACTCTAATCTTATCTCCTAGTTTATATACAATAATAGTGAATTGTGGCATCCTGTGCTCCAATAATAATCAGTAAGGTTTAAAATGCTTTTTATATGTCTTACCTTAATGTTGAGTATTAACTTCTTAGAAGTATATGAAAAAAGATAAAGGAGAAAATTGAGAAGAGAATGATACTTTATTGATATGAGTTTAGAGTATTATATTGTATCATGAGAAGCAATATGCTGTCCATGTACATCATGGCTGTCATAGGGCTTGTCCTAGTAATTTTTCATTTGTGACTCAAAAGTTTTGATCCCTGTATTAGATGGGCAATAGATAAGAGTACCACCAACTTAATGATTAGTTGGGGAATCACTTGGGGAATTACTTTCCTGAGCAGGAGTAATCTAATATGTTTCAACATCTCCCCCTGGGGTTCTGAAAGGTGGAGCCTTTATAATTTTCATGAGAGTTTTGGGGATTTGGGCTTGATAATGATCCAGTTTTGCATTGGTGACAGGTAGTTGCAAGTTACATTGTGCCGTCCTTGCCTTGCATAGGCAGAGTTGGTCATGATGCATGTGTTTTAACTCAGTATGTGCAACAATTATTTTGATGAGGTAGTTGCTGTTTTGTTTGACTTCCATGAAAATCCTGGTCTCTTAGCCCTGGTTCCAATTTGTGTAAATCATGGCTGACAATCCAAATCTTGTCTCCAACTTGAAACTGTTCCTGTTGGATGGGGGCTGTTTCTGTCTTAATTCTTTCCTTTTCTTTGGTCCTTTCTGGCGTGTTGTATGTTGAGGTCATTGTTGGCTGGTACTTCTTTAGGTAGAGATAAAATGATGTCCTAACTTAGTAATAATAATGGCAGGTTTATCTCTGTAGACAAGTCATACTGGCTTTTGCCTGTGTTACAATAGACCTGTGTTTGGCACACCATTAGTGCTGTTGGAAGCATGTCAGCCCAAAGTTGTTGGTAGTTGGCAGACAGTTTACTGAGCGCCTCTACAAGGGAAATTTTTAATATTTCAACTCTCCTATTTTCTTGTGGATGATAGGAGCTGACAATGGTGCATTTTATTCCATTTTTGGCAATGTAGATGTTGGTGTCAATGACTTTAAGTTTGGTCCCTCTTTCTGTGATTAGGAGTTTGGGTTTCCCAAACTTAGCTATGATTTCCTTGCCAATAAATTGTCTTATATTTTTCCTTTATGTTCCTTTGTAGCTTGTGCTATAGGCCATCTAGTTGCATAGTTAATAGCTGTGCGGGTGCACTTTTTGCTTTTGCTATATCCTATCATGGGCCCTAGAAATGTCCATTTCCAATACCTTGAAGGGCTGGGTGATTGATACTGGCATCACTGATCTGGGGATGCCTTGGAGCAGGCATACTCTTCACACACCTTACATTGTTCAAACACCTGGTTGATGCTGTCCAACATGCTGGGCCACCAGCACTGGTTCTTGAGATATTATCATGCAGATTTTGGCTATTGGTATGCCTTAAGTCTCCATGATAGCAAAGATTGATCAATTCTTTGTGTTGAAAGTGCATGGAATACTGTATTTTTGCTTATTAATATGTGGTTTAGGATAACATACACATTTTTGAGCTGGTTTTTGTTATTGAGGACTTTCTCTTGGATGTACATTGATGTAACAAGTGGGAACTCCTCTTGGTTTCCCCATGATTAACATGAGCCAATTGGGGTCTCCATAAGTGCATAGGAGATTTTTACAGTATAGCCTTGACAGGGAGTCTGCAGTAAGCATTTCTTTGCCTGGCTTGTATTTGATTTGTATGGGGTACCTCTGTATGAGGCTCATCCATTCAGCTTGTTGTCTATATAGGTGTTGTTGTGTCTTAAAGAATACAAATGTCTTGGGGTTGGTTAGCCTTTAATATCTGTGTACCTTCCAGATAGCAACACCACTTTATCAAGGAGTAAACAATGGCTATCAGTTCTTTGTCATGTATTAGGTATCTTTGCTCAACTTTGGACAGCTTTCTTGATTCATAAGCCACAGGGAGAAAGTCATTTTTTGAAGTTTGGATACAGAGTACCCCTCATATGGCGTAATTAGATACATTGGTTTCCAACTCTAATACTTCTTCACAATTTGGGTATTGGAGGATAGGGGCGGTAAGCATTTGTTCCTTTAGCTGTTGAAAGTGTTGTTCTCTCAATGATTTACATACAAATTTTGTTGTTTTGCCAGTGTTTGCAGACAGGGGGGCAGTTAGAGCTCCTCAATCAGGGATGAATCTCCTGAAATACGTGACCATTCCCAAGAATTTTCAAAGTTCACTCTTGTTACACGGTGCTGGCATGTCAGTTATAGCTCCTATCTTCTCTTTGTACAGCTTGACCCCTTCTCTGCTGATAATATGGCCTAGAAATGGGAGCTTGGTTGAGAAGAAGTCACATTTGGAAGGTTTAGCTATAAGCTGGTTGTCTTTGAGTGTATTTAGCACCATGCAGACGTCTTTCCAGTGCTATTCTTTAATGGGGATGTAGATGATTCTGTTGTTGAGATAGACTATGGCCCTTTTCCTGATGTGATCTTTAAATACTTTGTCCATAAAGGTTACAAAGG
This sequence comes from Entomophthora muscae, assembly GCA_014839935.2. Lineage (NCBI taxonomy): Eukaryota > Fungi > Entomophthoromycota > Entomophthoromycetes > Entomophthorales > Entomophthoraceae > Entomophthora > Entomophthora muscae. The sequence goes on along the minus strand of QTSX02006454.1, from coordinate 87,905 downwards.
TACTTGGGGAATTTTTCATACTGAAGTTGAGGAAAACACATTCAAAGGATCTGTATTTAGTTTGGAATGCTTTTTTGGGGATGTCTACTATTTTAACACAAATTTGGTGATATCCTGCTGTTAAATCAATTTTTGTGAAGAACTTTGAACCCCCAAGAGCATCAAAAAGGTCACCAATTAGGGGCAGGGGATACCTGTTCTTTATTGTGACCTTGTTGAGGGCCCTGTAGTCTGTGACCAGGTGGAGGCCTCCATTTTTCTTTGCCACAAAGAAGACAGCGGCACCAAAGGGTGATTTCAAGGGTCTGATGAGGCCTTTCTCAAGTGCTTTGTCAAGGTAAGCTTTTAGAGTGTTGTCTTCTTGTGGTGTGAGGCGGTAGATGGGTTGTGCTTTAGGCACACTACCTTTTAAGTCAATCTCATGTTAAATACCCCAATCAGGGGGTAACCTGGGTAGTGTTTATTAGAATACAGAGGGAAATTCATTGACTAGCTGGTCTCTAATTGGGCTCTGTTTGTGTTGAGTTTCTGTGTTTTTGAAATGTATGACCTCATACATACATGTGCTCCAATTGATTTTGCTGATGTCAGTTTCTTTCTCTGTTTCCATGATCTTTACAAATATGTGGTTCCTCATGAGGGTGTCAAGATGTGTTTGGTACACAAGATGGTGGACTTCTCCTTGCTGGATATTGAGGGTGGCACTGTCCCAGTCAATGTGAGGCTTTGTCTTTTGCATCCAATCTAATCCAAGTATGAATCATATTTGGGGATTGGAATGATGCAACCGCTAATTGTCATTTGGACGTCTCCAATTTGGGCTCAGAAAGGTTTTGTCTTGTGGGTAACTGGTGTGCTGTGATTGTCTGCCATGATAACTTTCTTGATGCTACTTCAAATGGTAGGTAACTTCATGAGGTCTGTGAAACTCTTGTTAATGAGTGATTGATTGGCTCCAGTGTCAAAAATGTTTTGCCTTGATATCTGCAAAAACAGAAAGGATAAGTGAGGGGTTTATTTACAGTTTGGGCAGAAAACAGTATGGGATTGATGGAGGGTACTTGGATTTTGGTCAGTAAATTCACGTCTTGGTCTCTATACAATTTCTGTAAAGTAGGGGAAGGTGGCTTTCCTAAGCACTCCACTGAGATTTTCCCTCTTGGGTGCAGTATCAGTACTCATCTGATTTACTTGAGTCATACAATTTCTGTCTCAAGAATGAGGGTTATTGGATGAGTTGTTTTTCTTATTGGGTCAAGGATCCTTTCTTGCTGTGGGGCTCTCCTTCTGTTTGTTTGTTGCATGTAGATTGTCCTATTTTTGAGCTGCACACTTTTTCCAAGAACACATCTTCAAGGTTCTTGAAGCAGGTCATGTCAAACCAACATCTAATGTGTGTGAGGAGGCCATTGTAGAAGTCCAATTATGGTCCAGGCTTGTCAAAGTTAATGGTGTTGGTAGATTGGTCTTATAAGTCTTCATACACTGCAATGTAATCCTTGATTATTCCTGTCATTTTAAAGGTTCTGAGTTCTGTCATGATCACAACATCAGAGTCCTTTGTGGCTAATTTCTCTAAGAAGGTTTTTTTATATCCTAGTATTTATTAAGATCAGGGTGTTGATCAAACCATTCAATCACAAAGCAGGAGGCAGCCCCAGTAACTTGTAAGGCAATTTCACTTGCCCAGAGACGTGGGGTAGCCTACTTGTGTGAATTTATTTTGGCTGCTTTGAATCCAGAGGTTAGCATTTTCTTGACGTAGTCCTGAGAAATTTCCCATTTCTGCTGAGCAGAGACAGTGAAATACAATGTTGGGTATTTCAGGTACGTCATGTATTGGAGGCAGGTTCAGGACTCCCTGTGTAGCAAGAAAATTGTATTGTTTGGTTGGTACAAGGATATTGTTGAAGACAGTATATCCCATGGGGATGTCCTGACCTTCTTTGTATCTTCTCCAGCTGGTGGGGTGTGCCATCTGTTGGGTTCTTCTTTTTGAGTAATTTTCCTTTGAGTTGCGTAGGTGTGGATAATCTAACTTCACTACCACTGTCAAGTATATACTTCTTAGAAGTATATGAAAAAAGATAAGGGAGAAAATTGAGAAGAGAATGATACTTTATTGATATAAGTTTAGAGTATTATATAGTCTCATGAGAAGCAACATGCTGTCCATGTACGTCATGACAGTTATGAGTCTTTTCCAAGTAGTGTTCTGCTTAGGACTCAAAAGGTTTGGTCCCTGTATTAGATGGGCAATTGATAAGAGTGCCATCAACTTAATGATTAGTTAGGGAATCACTTGGGGAGTTACTTGGAGAATCACTTTCCCGAGAGTGAGTAATCAAAGATGTCACAACATAAACATCAAATCAGACTATCTGTCAGGAAGCCATGCATAGATAGAGGCATTGGTTGGCTCAGGTCGGAATACAGCCAGACCAGAGGGTAATGCCCACCATAGGATGGGTGCTAACTTGATAAGTAGGAAACAGATTGCCCAAGCAAAGACCAGGGCCCTGAATTGGGCACCATAGTGTCTACCATTTCTGTCAAAGTAATATAGAGTACTCCAAACAGTTGGGTGGACATAGTCTTGGCCGCGGTGGGGGTCTCCATTAGGCGGTCGGGTTGCGGGGTTAAGGGCGGAGTCATGGGAACAAAGTAGGCAGGCAGATAATTGTACTTGTCTTTGAAAAATCTGGGCGGCCTCTTGTATCACTTTCCTTCACGTCCTATGTATTCAGTTTCTCTAGTCCTTGCCAAGGGATTAGCAATGAGGATGGTCTCCAAGTTGTACTCCGCGTAGGCAGGGTTAGGCAGGTATTTGGTAAAATGCACAGGTCCAAAGGGGGCTCCTGGGGGACGGTATAGTGCCTGGGGGGTTGGCAGGTTGGTCTCCAGAGGGGGAGGTTGCCTGATGGTCTACTTGGCCAGAGTTAAGATGGAAGATCACCAAGACTAGATAAGGTAAGATTTGTTTGAACCAAAGGTTAATAAAACTTTATTATCAAAAATGATGATATGGTCATCACCATACTGCCAGGGCTTTTATACCATGGGTTTTTGCTTCTTTGATTTTCACAGGGTTCAGGTTCACAGACAAGGCACTGGCGGGGCATGGATCTTGGCTTAGAGTCTTGAGGGTGGCAGATCAAGGTTGTGCCTACTCTGGTGAATAGAAGTGGCAATGCTTTGTTCCGCCGCTACTATTCACCACATCACCTGAGTAGTTCAATTATACTACCCATTCTGGACGGAAGACTGACAGCTGCTGGTGGTCATTGGCAGAGTTAACAGTAGGTTTTTTTAACCTCTTTAAGGCAAGCTACAACCTCTGCATAGGTCCAGATCTGTGATGGCGCAAGGTTGGCAGTAATCTGGTGACCATTTGGGGAATAGTCCTTGGGAGACTGGCAGGTCTCAGAGTAACTCGTCAACTCAGGTTTACAATTTAACAGGTGGGCAGGTTCCTGTCCACTTTGTGTGACTTGAGTAGTCTTTGGAGGGTCAGGGTTTGATTCCAGGGTCTCCAATGTTGATTTCAAACCTCCAGTATTGACGCTTGACAGGTTGGCAGGTTTCCATTCCCCCTGTTTGGGGTCATCTATCTCTGGTGGTTCAGGGTTTGACCCAACTGGCAGTTGGGCAGTTTCCTGTCCACTCTGGTCAACATAAGGCTTTCCCTGAGACCCGGGTTTCAATTCCCAGGTTTTCAATACAAGTATTGAAATGTCATTCATGACACTATCTTAAGTCTATTTACTATATTTTTCTATTATTATTAATACTATCACAGATGAGAAAGCTGTGAGGACACTACCAAGTGTCCCACAACTCCTCCTGTGGCAGTATCAAGGATCAAAGCCAATGCATCCAATAGGCACAATCACTATAATTGTTGGCCATCATAAAAAACACCTGTCAAGTTTTTCTAAGTTAAAACATAAAAAATCTTTCCCTGGGATGTGTGCAATCTATATAAGATAAGTGTGGAGTGGCATGAAGGATGCCAAAAGAACAAAGCTGAGCTACACCCAGTTTTGCCATTTCACAGCATCCTGACTGGGCAAGTGCCTTGGTATATATTGTAAACCCTTTTTAAAAAATTCAGTTAAATTTTAAAATTGATATCTTATACTTCAGTTGATAAAGGGAAATATGTGTCAGGTGGGCTTCCAAAAGAGCAAAACAGTGCTACACTCAGCTTCACTCTTTTACAGCAGCTCATTGGTATGTATTTCTGGGCTCATACCTGATAAAAATATTTAAAGATGAGGATGCCTTTATGATTTCTTAATAACAATGATTTAGATTTGTAAATGAAGCATTATCAGAAATTAATGAAATATAAAACTGAGTGATAGCCGGCTACAAAAAGAAAAGAGCTGTGCTAACTCGGCCTTATCCTTGTACTCAATGGTTGCTCTTCCCAAAGCCAGATATATAGTTGATTTTCATAAATCAAATAAATATATATTTTTTATTTTTAGGCTAGGATTATATAGCATCTGTTTAGTCAAAGTTCTTACTTTAAAAGGCTTTCTTTAATTTATTTCAACTCTTGTTTTTTTAAGTATAATTGTATGTCCAGGTAAAAATATAAAGTATAATCTAAATGAGTGAAGTTTTAATTTTTTGTTTAGAAAAGCTAAAATAATGATTTTAAAATCTTACATTTTTATTCTATAAACTCTTTCGCAAAGTATAGCTTATCTGTAGCTTTAAAATAAGCTAGTGGATATTAAATTTGGCTTAGTATCCACAGAGATAAATTGATTTTAGTTTTTTTAGTGTGTATTAAAAGTGAATTTAGTTATTTAAAAATGAGTCTGAGCTAGAGCTGCTTTGGCCAAGCCTCAGGCAGCAGTGGCCAGTTTCTGGCTCTGGACCACATACTTCGAAGATTTATTTCAAAATGTTTAAATATAAGGTAACCCTTTCTTATATGTAGCGACCTAGAGCCACAAGCTAGCCTGGGCTGAGCCAAGCATCCCTAGTCTGAGCCTTTGATTATGATGAAGCCTGACTCCTGCACTTAACTATATATATCAGCATCTAGAGCAGCTAGAGCTATAATGTTTGATATCATTTTTATCGGAATTATCTAAAAAAATCTATATATGTCCACTAAAGTTCATGAAAATCATTTTGCTTAATCTTAATATCTTTAAGGCTTGTTTACTTCACTAACATCCCAATTAGGATGCTGCAACGGCAAGAATGGTTAACTTGAAACTAGGGCTGCTTCGGCCAAGCCCCGGGCAGCCGTGGCCAGTTTTTGGCTCCTGACCTCTCATTTCAAAGATTTATTTAAATATGTTTAAATATATTGAAGTTTCGTTTTGGCTGAAGCGGCAAAAAGCCGTTAGCTAGCCGGGGCTGAGCCGAAGCATCCCTACTTGAAACAATGTGCAGCTGCTTAGATCAGTTGAGCATCCGAGTAGAATCTCACTATTTTTGGAATACAAATTAAATAATATTCAAATGTACTTGTCAAGCATCTCTTATTTAAAATAAGATAAATATTTTTTAAGTGCATTTCTTTATAGTGTCCAAGCTCACTTTCTCTATTCAAGTCAATCCTCATCAAAGTTTAAACATGCAATCATATAAAAGTATTTTAAATCAATCCTCTTCTTAAACAATATGTTTCACCGCTTTGAATTTAAAAATAACATATTTCGGAGTTGGATAATCTATACGGATAAGTCTCTTTGTCATAGGTACAAGGGTTAACCATTCTTCAAAAATCAAGTATTTAATTAAATATTTATTAAAGCCAAATAGCCTATATTCTCATTCCTGCATAATTTAGGCCTAAATCTACCGAATTCAACCTTCATACTTTCAAAGATGCATGTAAGGATGAGCCAATTCAAGCTTTTGGCTTGGCCGTCGACTTTAAATTTAAATAGTATTGAAAATTCGATTCAATTCTTTACGGCTTGTTCCCATTCGAGGTGACATCACAGACGGACTTATATATATTAATGTTTTAGTTTATAAGGATTAGATGAAGTTGATGATGGCTTAAAGAAAAAAGTATGTATTTAAGGGAAGCGTTTGAATGTTAGGTTGATATGAAATCTTTTATTGAAATTTCTCTCATCTCGGTGCTTTTCCTGGGTGGTTACTTAGCTGATGCCACAGGTAGTTACATTGTTGCCCTCAAATCCTCGGCTAAAGGCAAGGTACTTGACGACCACCTTGCCCGGGTTCGGAAACTTTTTGATAGCGACCAGCATTCACGTGGGAAAAATAAGATAAGGTATGTCTATCGTAAAGTGTTAACGGGGTACTCAGCCGAGTTCACCGACGCCTTCCTTGCCAAAGTCAAAGCAATGAAGGAAGTTGATTCCATCGAGAAGAATAAAAACGGCAAGAGTGATGCTATTCAAAAAAACGCTCCCTGGGGACTGACCCGTCTCTCATCGCACAAAACCCTTGAAAAAAGCAATGGTGGTTCCTACCACCACGACCCCAAAGGTGGGGACGGGGTTGATGTATATGTGATTGATACTGGGATTAAAATTGATCATCCCGACTTCGAGGGACGTGCAAGGTGGGGGGAAAACTTTGCCGACGATGTAGACACTGATGAGAGAGGCCATGGCACGCATGTGGCGGGTATTATTGGTTCAAAGATCCATGGCGTTGCCAAGAAATCAACTCTGATTGCGTTGAAGGTGCTTGATACTAATGGCAAAGGTGAGTTAGACAAATACATTGCTGCAGTCGAATGGGCGGTCAACGACAAGAAAGAGGGCCGAGGGTGTATTATAAACATTAGTTTAGGGGAGCAATATTCAAAGATCTTCAACACTGCTGCGCGTAATACAGTCCAACAGTGGGGGTGCGTGGTGATTGCATCTGCTGGGAATGAAGGCAAGGATGCCTGCAGCAAATCGCCTGGGTCTGAGCCCAGCGTTATCACTGTAGGAGCTACTGACTTATTTGATTCACGTGCTGATTTCTCCAACTGGGGGGAATGCGTGACTCTGTTTGCGCCTGGCGTGGACATCTATTCTACCGCCCTCTATGACGTTGACCGCAGTGAATCCGGCACCTCCATGGCTGCTCCTCATGTGGCGGGGCTGGCTGCAATTGTCTTGTCAAAGAACAAGAACTAGACACCTGCCGATGTTTTAAAGGAAATCATTAAACACGCCACGAAAGATGTGATTAGTGAGGAAGGCAAAGGGTCTCCCAACTTGTTGGCTAGCAGCATTGGTCTTTAATAGCTTTGGTGTTGAAAGACAATTCAGTGATGCAGATTCTTTATATTAAAGAACATGCTTTTATGAAAAACAAGAGTAGTTTTTGAAATTTAAAATTTACCTTTCTTCCTGGGTAAACTGCCAGTCTCAGCTTTTACAAGATTTTACTAAAATATCAACAGTAATAATGTTGCTACTTTAGTAAATTCATTATTTATATTGTCAACGCTTTCTTAATTGATTATCGATTACCCTGAATATTACAATACAAAATACTGTAAATTCAGAACCTGAATGTAAAAATGTGGGATTGTCAAATCCTTGGTCCAAATTTTAATCATTTTTGTGGGATGGCCCTTTTTTAATCAAATTTAATTCTTTGTATTTTTATTTGAATTTTTAAAAATGCGGGAACTCATAGAAACTTTGCAAAGTTCAAGTCAAACTGCATATTTCCAATGGATAAAATGAATTAACTGGAATCAGATTTGTAGTGTTCAAATCCATCAACCATTTTTATTAAGTTTACTATGTTTTTTAGAATAATGGATTGTCAAATCCAAGAATCAAATTTCAAATCACTTTTGAATGCCACTAGTAAACTCAAATAATAATTGCGGGAACTGGAATCCAAATTGAATGTACAGTAAGAAACTAGGACAAATCAACCCAAATCAAGAAGCTCCACTCTGGATAAAATCAAATGAAAAATCCAATCTCAACAACCATGTTTAGACATGAAATTAAGTGAAATTTAAAAATTGTCTAAACTGGAAATGATGCAATATTCTGCACTCTAAATCACTAATATAGCAACCATATAACCACATAATGATATATGAGCTACCCTCCTGATGACGCATAATTTTTTTAAAAATTTTTTGGACCCTGGCTATGCCAGGGGCCATAAAACTTTCTTTCAAGGAAGAAAGGAGGGGGAAAGATAAACTATCAATTTACTACAAAAGTGTTAATGTATTGTTATTAAGGATACTTGATTACAGTAGATTTTAAAAATGCTAATAATAAAATAGAATTATATATTACAATCTACTTATCACATTGTCTTTTCCTTGATGTGTTGATAGTTTATTTGCTGTTGATAATGTGCTTGCGTTTAATTGAATAGTTTCACCTCCAGTTGCCTTAGTGATAGGAAATCAAGTTGCCTCCGCGACCACAGCTGGTCTTGGGGAGGCAACTTGATTTCCTATTGCCAAGGCAACTGAAGATGAAACTATCCAATTAAACGCAAGCACATTATCAACAGCAAATAAACTATCAACACATCAAGGAAAAGACAATGTGATAAGTAGATTGTAATATATAATTCTATTTTATTATTAGCATTTTTAAAATCTACTGTAATCAAGCATCTAAATTTTAGCTGTCCTAAAATGGAATAGGGCAATTTTTGAGAATGCCTATGATTCCTAAAAGAATTAGCGCAAATCTACTCTAGATCATTTGAAATCCTTTTTGAGATGCCCATAAATTATATTTATTTCAAATTAACCTCATGTTTGATTTAAAACTTGGTTCTTGGATTTGAAAATCCCGTAAATTCAGATTTGTTAAGTTTTACATGATGTCTATGATTCTTTTGAAATACAGGAAAGCTCAAATTGTACATTAGAATCCAGCATTTCTGATTTATGTATCCTGCATTTGTTTGCTGAGTTTTGTCTTTTGTTAGTTGAGTTATCTCCTCAAGGGATTTGAAATTGGCCAATTTAAATAAATCAAAAAAAGTCAAACTAAATGGTTGATTTTATTAAATATTTTAATTTTCACTCAGCTGAGTTGCCCTCAAAAGTGATTCAAAATTTGGACCAAGCATTTGACAATCCCACATTTTTACGTTCAGGTTCTGAATTTACAGTATATAATTTATTTTTTCTAATTTTTATCACTCCATATATAGTAGCATGAAAGCTAGAAGTCACTACTATTTATTTAAATTAGATTTTTAGATTTCAATATTAATTATTTTTGGTCATAAATGTGCACTGTTGATCATGAGTTTGGATAAATTTGATGTTTTTATTGATTCTAATTCCAAAACAGACACTCAGAATATTTATTTCAGTTTTATGCTCTAGATTGTGTCAAGTATATACCTCTTATGAAGTATAATAAACAAGATAAAAGGGAAATTAAGAAGAGAATCAGACTTTATTTGATATGAATATAGGATAATATATAGTATCATGGAAAGCCACATACTATCCATGTACATCATGGAGGTCATGGGGCTTATCTGAATAATGTTCCTCTTAAGCCACAAGGCTTATTCAAGTTGTTTTTCTTTTAGGATCTGGATTGTTTGATCCCTGTAGTAGATGGGCAAATAATAGGAGTGTCATCAAGTTAATAATTAGTTGGTGGGCCATTTGGTGACCCATTCAGTGAACTACTTGGGGCTTCAATTCCCCAAGAGGGAGTAATCAAAGATGTTACAGCATCTCTCCCTGGGGTGCTAGAAAGTGGAACATTGGGCATTCTCTTGAGATTGTTGGGGTAAATGCTTGGTACTAATCCAGTTTGGTGTTGGGGACAGGTAGTCTGGAGTTGAGTTGGGCTGTTCTTGCCTTGCATAGGCAGAGTTGGTCATGGTGCATATCTTTTAATTTGGTTCTTGAGCCAATTCCTTTGAAAAGGTAAGTATTGTTAGGTTTGACTTCCATGAAAATGCCTAGTCCCCGTAACCCTGGATCCAACTTATCTTGGTCATGATTGGCAACCCAGATTTTGTCCCCAACCTGAAATCTTTCCTATTGAATTGGGATTGCCTTTCTTTTGATCCTTTTCTGCTCCATGTATTCTTGGTCTTTTCTGGCATGTTGTACGCCAGGATCACTGTTGTCTGGCACCTTTTTAGGTATAGGTAACTGTGGTCCTGTGGTAGTACTAACAAGGGCGGGCTTCTGCCCATAGACAAGTTCATATGAGCTTTTGCCCGTGTTACAATTGACTTGTGTTCTGTACACCATGAGTGCTGTTGGCAGCATGTCAACCCAGGCTTTTGGATTGTTAGCAGATAACTTACTGAGAGCTTCCACTAGTGAGCTGTTTAGTCATTCTTCTTGTCCATTTTCTTGTGGGTGGTATGGGCTGGCAGTGATATGTTTTATTCTGTTCTTGGCAAGGTAGATATTGGTGCCAATGGCCTTAAGTTTGGTTCCTCTGTCTGTGATAAAGAGGTTGGTTTTTCCAAACTTGGCTATGATCTCTTTTCCAATAAATTGTCTTATACTGTAAATTCAGAACCTAAAGCTAAAAATGCGGAATTGTCAAATTCTTTTGTGTGAACTCACCAACTTAATGGAGTAATTTTCATCCCAGAACAACTTAATTTTTTATATAAAAGGATGAAAAATATTCCAGTAAGTTGGTGAGTTCACGCAAAAGAATTTGACAATTCCGCATTTTTAGCTTTAGGTTCTGAATCTACAGTATGATTGCCTTTATGTTCTTTTGTAGCTTGCGTTACAGGCTACCTGTGGCATAGTCAATAGCTGTTATGATGTACTTTTTGCCCTTGTTATTGCCAGAATTGGTCTCACTATATCCAGTGACCACACATTGAAGGATTGTGTGATGGATACTGGTACTACTGACTTTGGCAGTGCTTTGGTTTGGGCGTACTTTTCACAGACTTTGCACTTTTCTAATACTTCTTGGATATCATCTAGCATGTTAGGCCACCAGTAGCATGTCTTGAGATATTCATGAAAGTTCCTGCTGTGGGTGTGGCCCAAGTCTATGTGATATTGGAGGATTGTGTCAATCTTTTGCATTGACAGGACATAGGGTACAGTTTCACCATTTGGAAGTATTCAGTGTAGTGTACCATATACGTTTTTGAACAGCTGTTTGTTCTTAAATACCTTCTATTGAATGTCCATTGGTGTGCCAGGTGGGAACCTTTTTTGGGGATTTCCCATGATTAACATGGGCCAATCAGGGTCCCCATCATCACATAGATTTTGTTTACTGTATAGCCTTGACAGGACATCTGCAGTAAGCATTCCCTTGCCTGGATTGTATTTAATTTGCATTGGGTACCTCTGTATGAGGCTCATCCACTTGACTTGTCTTCTTAACAAGTGTTGTTGTGTTTTGAAGAATATTAACAACTTGTGATTGGTGAGTACTTTGAACATTTGGGCCCCTTCCAGATAGCATCCCCATTTCATGAGGCAATGTATGATGACTACCAACTCTTTATTGTGTATGGGATATCTTTGTTTGCCGTCAGATAGTTTCCTTGATTTGTACGCCACAGGGAGGAAGTCCTTTTCCACTGTTTGGATATGAATTACTCCTCCTATGGCATAGTCAGATGCATCAGTTTCTAATTCATAAATTCCCTTGCAATTCAGGTACTGGAGAATAGGGGCAGTAACCATACGTTCTATTAGTTGACAGAAGTGTTGGTCTTGTAGTGGCATCCAAACAAACTTGGTTGTTTTGCCTTTAATGGCAGACAGGGGGCTGTTAGAGCACCCCAGTCAGGGATGAACCTTCTTACATAGGCCCCTATTCCTAGGAAAGTGCAGAGTTTGCTCTTATCTCTTGGATGTGGCATTTTGGTTATGGCATGTATCTTGTTTGGATCTGGTTTGATTCCGTCTTTGCTGATAATATGGCTGAGGAACTAGAGTTCAGCCAAAAATAATTTGCATTTTGATGGTTCTGCAATTAGCTGGTTTTCTTCAAGGGTGTGGAGGACCAGGCAGACATCTTACCAGTGTTGCTTCAAGTTTGGGCTGTAGATGATGATGTTGTCCAGGTAGATAATTGCTTTTTTTCAGATGTGTTCCTTGAAGACCTTGTTCATTAAATTCACAAAGGTACTTGGGATATTGGTCATATCAAATTGAGAACAACACATTCAAAGGATCTGTATTTAGTTCTGAAGGCGGTCTTGGGGATATCTTCAGGATTTACTCAAATTTGGTGATAGCCTGCGGTTAGATCGATTTTGATAAAGATTTGGGACCCCCCCAGGGCATCAAAGAGGTTGTCAATCAGAGGCAGGGGATACATGTTCTTAATTGTGACTTTGTTGAGCGCCCTGTAGTCTGTGACTAGACAGAAGCCTCCATCTATTTTTGCTACAAAGAAGCAGCAGCACTGAAAGGCAACTTTGATGGTCTAAGGAGTCCTTTCTTGAGGGCTTCATCAAGATAAGCTTTTAGTGTGTTGTCTTCTTTTGGTGTGAGGCAATAGATAGGGCGTGCCTTAGGTATACTTCCTTTGAGGTCAATCTCATGTTGTATGCTGCGGTCTGGTGTTAAGCCAAGGAGGGCTTCCTGGAAGACAGAGGGAAACTCACTAACTAGCTGGTTTCAGATGTAGTTGTTCTTACGTCTGGTTTCCATTTTTTTGAAATGGATAACTTTGTATGTACAGGTGTTCTAATTGATTTTGCTAGGGTCAGTTTCCTCTTCTTTTTCATGATTTTCACAAACACAGGTCTCTCATAAGTGTATCAATATGAGTTGGGTAAACATGGTGGTGCACCTTGCCTTGTTGTATGATGAGGATAGTGCTATCCCAGTCAATATAAGTTTTGGTCTTTCTCATCCAATCCAGGCCAAATATAACAAAATACTTGGGGATCAGTATGATTGGGCCACTGAGCGTGGTTTGCATGCCTCCAATTTGGGCACAGAAAGATTTTGCCTCTTTGGTGACTGGTTTGCTTCTGTTAACTGCCATGATGACCCTCTTGATATTGCTTTGGCCTGTAGGTAGTTTCATGAGGCTGGCAAATTTCTTGTTGAAAAGATATTGGTCTGTTCCAGTATCAAATAGTGTGGTGCCCTGATATCTGCAAAAACAGAAAGGATAAGTGAGGAGTTTATTTCCAGTTTGGGCGGCAAACAGTAGAGGGTTGCTGGAGGGTACTTGGATCATGGTGATTGAATCCATATCCTGGTCCCTGTATAAGTCTTTTAGGTTGGGGAGGGCGGCTTGCCTAAGCACTCCCCTGAGCTTTGCCCTCCTTGTTGGTATCTTCAGTGCTTGCCTGGTTGGTTTGGGCAGTAAAATTCCTGTTTCAAGGATGGGTGTTGTTGGCTCAATTATTTTGTTTGGTTGGTTGAGGATCCTTTATTGCTGTGGGGCTCTCCTTTCTCTTATTGGCTGTGTGTATATTGTCAGATTTTTGAGCTGCATATTTTCCCTCTAGGAATACATCTTCAAGGTTCTTGAAGAAGGACATGTCTAACTGATGTCTGATGTGCGTGGGGAGGCCATTGTAGAAGCCCAAATGTGGCCTGGGTTCATCAAAGTTGATAGTGTTGAGAGCGCAGTCATGTAGATCTTCATACACAGCAATGTGTTCCTCAATTGTTCCTGTCATTTTGAACGTTCTGAGTTTGGTCATGATCACAAAGTTAGAGTCCTTAATGTAGAACTTTTGAGAAATGTGGCCTTGAACATGTCCCAGTTCTCCTTCTGGTTGGGGTGTTGATCTAGCCACCTGCTTACAAAACATGATGTGGTTCCTGTGACACAAAGGGTAATTTCACTGACCCAGAGTCTGTGGGTATAGTTTACTTGTACAAACTTGCTTTGTGTACTGTTGATTTAGAGGGAGGCATTTTCCTGGCATAACCCCATAAAAGTGCCAATTTCTGCTGAGCGTAGGCGTTGAAAGAGAATACTGGGTATCTTGGGCACCTGTGGGCTTGCAGAAGTTGTAGGTGGGTTTAGGAGTTTTTGGGCGTGGAGAATGTTGTACTGTTTGGCGGGGACAAGGACGTTGTTAAAGATGGTGAAGCCTGTGGGGATGTCTTGTCCCTCTTCATAGTCTCTCTAACCTGCGGGAAGGGCCATTTTCTGGACCTTTTTCTTGGGAGGAAGTTTTCCTTATAGTTGTGTAGGTGTGAATAACCTAACTGTGCTACCACTGTCAAGTATATACTTCTTATGAAGTATAATAAACAAGATAAAGGGGAAATTAGGAAGAGAATGATACTTTATTGGATATGAATATATGATAATATATAGTATCATGGAAAGCCACATACTGTCCATGTACGTCATGGAGGTCATTGGGCTTATCTGAGTAATGTTCCTCTTAAGTCACAAGGCTTATTCAAGTTATGTTCCTTTTAGGATCTGGATTATTTGATCCCTGTAATAGATGGGTGAATGATAGGAGTGCCACCAAGTTAATGATTAGTTGGTGAGGTGTACAGTGGGCCATTTGGTGAACTACTTGGGGTGTTAATTCCCCAAGAGGGAGTAATCAAAGATGTTGCAACAATTATATTTCTTAATCATGATGAGCTGGTAACAGTATTATAGATTCATTGATTTGTTTTGATATTGTATATTTTGTTGTTGTTTCAGTTGCTATTGGGGTTTGAGTTGGATCAAGTTTGTAACTTTTGTGACTGAGTTCCATCTGTTCATTAAAACATAGTAAGCATAGATGTGTTATGTGACTGAAACTCATGTGTTCTAGTGTTTGGTACACTTGTTGTTGAATTGTTAAGAATTCATCTCCAGTTTGAATAGGTTGTTGTATGATTGGACATTTATGCCAAATAGTGCTTATTTTCTGTGAAATTATCTTCTATTTAGATCTATCAAGTTGAAATTTGTTTTGTGACTGAGTCCATGCGTTCTAAACTGAATAATATACATTTATCTCAAAAGGTTTGAAAACTACTGTATTATTAAGCATTGAACCTGAATTATGTTCAGGATAGAAGGAAGTGATCCTGAAGCTACTAAACTATTCCATGCCAGCAAGGGCCACTTGTGCTTGGTGAAGATGAATATATTATATTGGTTGACATGCAATAAGAGCCAAACCTAGATTACTGATTACTCAAAACAAGGGTGTGTTAGAATGTACTAGAAGACATTTCTAGAAGCCCAAGGATTAACCTTGAGAAGGTTTAAGAAGAATTAATCAATTACAATAAAATCATCTTTTATTTTGCGAGTACTTTTGCGTACTCAGGAGCCATTCTTTGGCAATAATTATGTTTCCATATGATCCTGGCTCTTCTGATATAATACTACTCATATCCTCATATATGACTGTATTCAAGCAAATATCCTGTGCCCTATAATATTAAATAATTGTGGCGCTGTAATGAAAAAAGCGCAATAGATACCTTAGTAAATTCAAAATTTATATTATCAACAGTTTTTTCATTGATTTTGCAGCAGTTTTCATAGCTATAGAACTAAACAAAATAGCTCAGGTTTAAAAATGGACTCTGATTAAAGCAAAATCCAGATATCAGTGTAAAATATACACTCTGTTAACAGGGTTTTTGGCGTTAATAGACAAATGGCTTGAAACAGCAACATATAAACCAAACAAAAAGTGAAGACAATCAAAATATAGTACAAAATACATGGTATCACAAAAAAAAATTCAAGTTTCACTTTGGTGCACATATTTTTATTATTTAAATTATTGAAAAAAAAACACTCATGTACAGTGAGTCATAAATCAATCAAAAAACACTATATCAGCTCAAAAATAAAAAACTAAGTTGTTGGATGAAATGAGCTGTAAACAATAATAATACCTAGATATCTAAAATAAGACACAGGATCTGAAAATTAAATTTTAATACATACTCTGAGTGTTTAAATATGACTTAAAATCCAGGGAAATATTTGGAAATTAATTTAGTGATTATAAAATAGGCTTTATAGACCTGAAAACAACTAATTAAGAAACTGAAAAATCTATAAACAGGTAGTTGGGTGGCATTTATTATAATTAAATAAACATATTCGGATAAAAAGCAGAAATAAAAACCAGATAGTAACTTAATTGTTTTATATTTACTATATCTTATATTTTAAAATGGAACAAACACAACAACAAAGTATCAATGTACCTGTTGTGCGCCATGGTTGTGGTTGCCCCCGCATGTAAAAAAATTGAGTTAATGTAACATAAGTGCCCACTCAGGAAGGAGACAGGAGAGAAGAGTTCAATAGTGACGCTGAACTGACATAACCAGTTTGAGGAGCACAGTGTGAAAAGGTACAGAGAATCAACCCTAGGGTCCCCAAGCTGACCCAAAAGCCCACCAAGGTCACCACTACCAAGAAAGTTAACAACAAAGAGGTAGAACTTATTTTGTTTGTGTTTGAACCTGTCTACTGGGGAACAGTTGGCATTAAAACTGTCTGCATGTCAACACTTTGTCAACATGCAGACAGTTGACTCTAATTTGGCACTTAGGCCAAAGCCTACTACCTGTGTTCTAAATGAACTAATTTTTTATATTGCATTCCATAGTTGGAATTGATAATCAATGATAAAACAAAGCTAATGTTGACACTAACTAAGAATAGGCTTAATTTTTGTTACAAAATAAGAAGGAAATCACTATTAAAAATACCAAATTATAATAATTTTAATTTAAGACTGACTTCAACAATGAATCTCCACAATGTTGACATAAAATAACAGTTTTATAATATTTCTTAATAAAAATCCATGTAGTCAAAAATATCTTCACTTATAATAAGTTATTTATATTTGGCCCTTTGTTTTATAGTCCTTTTATATATAGTGTGTAAAATTTTCAAGCTTTGTTGTATATTATATTAGTGGTTTACTATAGCTTTGAAACCACTGGATGTGTTCCAGTTACCCTTAAACATAGGATTAAGCCAGATTGTATAGGTTAAAACTAGGGTTTTTAGTGTCATTTTAAGTCAACACAAAGGAAACCCAACACAAAAGAAAAATTGGGACAAGGGAATAAATTAAGCAACCATAATGACATAATTTAAGCAGGATTTAATAGCATCTCCACTATAAAAAACCAACACCAGCAAAGTTGTCACCTTCACTAATCTAATAAGCAAAATACATGGCTTAACAATTTCAACTTACAGAATAGTAAGTTTAGATCCCTAAAACTTCACATAATAATCATAAAGCTACTTATTACAATATTTAGTACTTAGTTTTTAAAAGTTATATTAATATAACTTTATTTTAGCCCAAACACCAAATAGCCTATTTTCAGTCTAGATTTTGACCCTGATCATAATTTAATTAAGATTTATATGTTTTTTAAATAGAGAATTTACCCTAATAATGCTGAATGTCTACAAGTTGACTGTCAGAATTAAGACAATATTTTAGACCAACTTTCTAGAATCAAAATTTTAATACATGTCAACACTTAAAATGTCAACACTAAACATTTAAATGTAGTTTTATACAACTTTATATTAATAGAAAGCCTCAATACTGCATATCTTAATAACATTAAAGGGTTTTTTTGCATCATATATATAACAATTCTCCACAACTTGATATATTTTCAGCTTTAACTTTAATTTTTCTATACTTTACTCACATTTATTCCTCTAACCCCTTTTCTTTATAGGATAAATCAAAGAAACCCCATCCTAATAAGAAAAAGCTCAATAAAAAAACTACAAAGGACACTGTTAAGACTTAGGCTTCTTCTTCTAAAAAAAGTGCTTAAGAAAAAGCTTAAAAAGATGAACAAAAAAGAAAATCTCTGCACTTTCAGCTTCTGAGAAGGACTCTGATGATGGTTTCACCTCCAATAGCTAGTATGAGTCTGAGGAAGATAAGGATCCCATCAATAAGAAGAAAAGAAAGGCAAGATTCAAGTCCTCTTCTGAGCCCTCCCCTGGTGAACATGAAGATGATGAGCAGCATGAGTACTTTTCTGGTTTTCAACACGCCCTCCTGGCCCATGGGATGTACTAAAAGCCCAAAATATTTGCAATGTTAAGAGCTCCTTCAGGATCCCAAAGAGATTCCCAAAACATTTTCCATTAATTTCAGTCAAAGGTGGCCCAAGCATAGCCAGTGATGGCTATGTGTTTAACTGTAATAATCAGAAGCAAGGAAGCAAGAGCAAATATTACACATGTGAAGACATAAGCTGCCCAGAACGCCCAAACACCCAAAGTTGGGATAAAGTTACCTTGGAAAAGGGGGAACATACCTGCATGCCTCCCACCACTTTGATTGATAAGCTGCTCAAATGGTACCTATTCCAAATGATCACAGTATCAAAATACATCAAAGCAACTCACCTGGAAGTAAAGGCTATCAAACACTTGATCAAAGAGAACCTTAAATTTGTCCCTGACCATGAACAACTTGTTAAGTATATCTGTGATAGACACTGAGAGCTAAACCCAATTAGAAAAGATGCAGCCCAACTAAAAGACCTGGTACTTACTCCTGAGTTGCAGATGGCCCAAGACAATGAACAGTTCCTTCTTCTCAATGATGGACCTGGTGCAAAAGAAAGGATCATATGTTATGCCACCTATAAGAATCTAGAGCAACTATGTGCCACTGAGACTTGGCTCTGTGATGGAACATTTGCAACATGTTCTAAATTATTCTATCAGCTGTGGGTATTACATGCTCAGCTTGATGATAAAGTCCTCCTCTTTGCCTATTTTCTTCTTCCTGGAGCCTCAGAGGAGATTTACCTAAGAGCATTCAAGATTCTACAGGAGGGTCTTAAAGCTATTCCCACTGAGACTGGAAAGAATCCTGGTTTATCAACAAGGGCCAATCCTGATGATGCTGATAAAGATGAAGTCACCCTAGCTGCTGAAGAAAAGGAACACAATGGAGCCCTTGGCCCCAAAATAATTATCAGGGATTATGAGACAGCCCAATACAATGCCTTTTTAAAAATCTTCAATGGCAAGGTCCAAGGGTGTTTCTTTTATTACTGACAAGCTATTAATAGACGCCTTAAGGGCAAGACCCTCCTCAGCTCTCTCATACAACAAGATAAAACTGTTAAATGAAAGTTTCTGATCCAAAATTTTGTTGTTCTTGCATTTATTAAGCCTGAGCATGTTGGGCAAGGATTTGAGATCCTCTGTAATGATCCTTATGCCTTGAGCCATGAAGCTGAGTTCCAACCTTTCTTTGACTACTATGAGCCACAATGGGTGAGGCGCAAGGTGGTCAGCTGCAGGGGCAAGCCAGCAGCAAAGGCAAGCTGGAATTACTATCAGGCTGTTCTCAAGGATGAAATGAAGACAACATTGTGCCTTGAAAACTGGCATATACATTGCAAGTCCTCCTTTGGGGTGAATCCCAGATACAACACTTTTTTGAGCACCTTAAGGCTGAACAGGGGAAGACTGTCTCCTCCCTTTGGGATATGGAAGTAAGGGCTCTAAAGAGGAGAAAACAGTGCAAGGATAGCATTTATAAATAGCATATCAAGTCAGCTGTCAAGAATAAGTGCAAGCTATCTGAGCTTGGGGAACAGATAGGAAAGATTGCCAATGCACTCTCTTGCAACAAACCTCCAAATTAGTTTATAATAAACATTCTTGGCTCTTTATGATATTGTATTATACAATTTTAATCTAAAAAACCAAAAATATTATATATTACAATACTTTAAATTGAAATGGTAGAAAGAATTCATAGATTTTATAAAAGATTTTTATGCTAGAGCCTGGGTTATCTAGCTTAAATAGGTGTTTTAGTACTAAATTATATGCAAATTTGGGTTGCTATCAATCAACTATTCTTAAAATAAGTGTTTATCTTTAGTTTCTTTATTTAATATATTTTATTTTTATCAAGCTTTTTTTGAAATATAAAATATAAACTTTTTATATGGTAAGCTAAATAATTTTATAGTAAAAACAGTTAATTACATAGTAAATTATTTTTGAGGTGGATTTCTCTTATATTTTTTAGTATAGATTTTCATTATTTTTAATTTTATTGGATTCTAAATGATCATATTACCCTAAAAAGTATTTTTAGCTTAATTTTTATTAAGTAAAATGTTCAGGAAACAGATTTTTGATTGTTAAAAAAGTGTCAACTTCCAGTAGGCTACATGATAGAAAACTTTATCTAGACTTTTTAATGTGTCAACCTGGGTATATATTTATTTTTGACAGTCAACATGCAGACAGCTTGAATGCCAACTGTTCCCGTCTACTGCCAGGAGTTGGTCCCGTCAGCCATGATGGAGAAGGTTAAGCCTGTGCTTGACGCTAGCTACAAGCCCTACGTCAGTGACAGCAACCAAGAAGCCAATGACAAGCCCAAGTTCTATAGAGCTACAGATGGGCATATTGTGCTCAAAAAGGTTGCAGCTTCTATACCAAGGTGCCCATGACTTGTATATCAGTTGTTAATCAGGATCCTGGCTCATCTGAACCAAAAAGACCACTCAGAAACCATTCCCAACATCAAGCACATCATCCTTCTCAATATGATGCAGGAATCTGGTGACTACAAGACAACCATGACCCTTGTTGGAGTGGATACCAAGTATGCCAGCAAGGTATTCAACACATTCATTGATACTGTCTGTCCTTGCCACAAAAAATCCTTGCGTGTTTCACCCATGCTCACCAAGGAGCACAAATGGACCATCTGCCACTGGATTAACTGAGACTGTTTTATTGAACTGGAAAATATACAGTCTATGTTCAAGTCTACTTTTGATATCAAGGCTTAAATTATCCTTTTCTATCAAGTGATCAAGAGTCTTTGATTACCATGGAAAAAATTGGGGTATTTATTTATAACTGTAACAGCATTGCTAATATTGAGACCTGGAAAATATGCAGAGGTGTAAATTTCTCTCAAGGACAAAATGGCAGCAAAATCTATTATAGTAAATAATCAGTTTTTGTTTTATTTATGCGTAATCCATATAGTCATGTCCCTAGAGGTGCCAAAGACAGAGTATATTGGTGTTTGTCAGCCTTTACCACAGCCTATTCCTTGATGGCTCTCCTCAGTCCAAGTGGGATCAAGATCTATCAACTGGTCAAGTCCCATAATATCTCTCTTCCTATCATTTTTCTAATTGATACAATATCATCTCAGGTGCATTATCCTAAGGTTCACTAACATTTTTGTCCTGGATAATGTGGGTCTCCACAAGGTGACAGATATTCCTGGGGAATTTCTATAATTAAGACAGGCATGGCAATTTTCCTGCAGCAATTGGCCACATTGCATATGCATTTTTTTGTTTCTTTCTGCCTATTTCTCAGTAATGAAACTAATTGAGGAGGTCTTTGGGTTGCTCAAATAAAGTTGTTAATCCAGGGACGCCATCTGGGCATGATGACTTGTTTAATTTGCTACAGGTTATGGTCCATACTGTTGTGATCTGAGGCGCGGCACAGAGTCACAACAGGAAATCCTAAACTTAGGATTGGATTCATACTAAGTCTTGGTTATAATGGCAGGGAAGGCTATGCAATTACCTTGTGGCCCTGATTTATAAAATCTGCTAGACATAGCTAGAGAGGCGTCAAAGTACTTAGAGACACAAAGATAAAAATATGAATATAACTTAAACTTTATTGATAGAAATGTAATGGGATATATACTGGGTAGCTTTAACACAAAACAGCACAAGGACAGTAGGATCACTTGCCACAAGCATGAGTGGGGCAAGTGAGTTGCGCAGAATCAGGAAACTGAACAATTGAATTTCCCAATTTGAAGCCAGACTCATTTCAAAGGGCAAAAGCAAAAGAGAGAGATTTGCCCTCAAAATAACCCATTAAAGGCAAAATCAAAACATGGTGAATGGTGGCATTCACAACACATACCCTTCCAGCTGAGACCATGGCTAAATTATATGGATACTCTGATTCATTTCTCCCTGTGTGTCTTTTCAAAAAGCCAATCAATTAAAAGGCTTAGCAATTCTAAATATTTATTTTGTATTCTTTAATACAGTAGCTTTAAAAGCTATGACAATAACCAAAAATACTTCATATTTAAACAAAATGATTTCAGATTTAATCAAATCCCAAGTCAGGAAGATTCAGGAATCAGATAATTTAATTATTTTCAGTGAACATAAAAAATGCAAAACAATAAATAAAATATCACTAACACATTATGTGAAATTATATCAAACATCAAGCGGTGTAGTTTAAAACACAAACAAAATGAACTGACACAGGAAGTGAGATGGATTGCTGCTGTTCCAGAAAATATTATAATCCAATCAGGATTTATATGAGCCACCAACAGAAGGACTACAATGAAACAAAAATAGAGCAACCTAGAAGCAAGATTTCACAAACACAAAATGAGATGAAGTCACACAAGATGTGTTGTATGAGCAGCCTAAAATAGAAAATTAAAAGTTTAACAGCCAATCAACAGCTATCTAATTTAGGAACAAGGGCATTTCGTTAATTTTCATGGATTATTATTTGTGTATAATGGTTTTGAGAACTTTCAAAATCTGGACTTGTGATTACAATAAAAGTAAAGTCATAAAATTTTAAACTTCTACTTTTAGTGATTTTTTCTTAGGTTTTTTTACAATGGTTTTTACTAGCAACATTTTTGAGAGCACCAGTAAAAAAGCAAGCAGCAGCCAAGGCAGCTTCTGTGGAGGCAAGGCTCAGGGCGTGGAGGCACCTGTTTATATCCAGGTCTTTGTTGTGGGTAACAAGGAAGCTGACCTGTACTTGACCCCCAACCCTTATGGCTTTGACTTGTTCAATAGTCACTTTGCACCCAGATCTACCCCTGCTCCCTTACTCACCTCTGCACAAGCTGCCAAACAACCAAGAAACCAATCAGAATAGCAACCCTGGTTAGGAACAACTTCCTGCCACCAGCCAACCTTCCCCCCTCAGCCAATCAGGCTTCAGTTCCCACGGCTCAGCACCCCAAGTGCTAAATCATCACTGCCCAAATTCTTCAAATAATTGTGGCACTCAATCTGTGTGGTCTTTCCTGGGACCAGATTGCCAGCCAACTGCAATTTACCCAAGATACTGCCATGAGGGAATTCAACAACTTAATGAACAAGGGGAACCTGATTGGGATAGCAAAGAAGCCAAAAAAGGCCCCAGAGTTCTAGATCAATGAGGCATACCCAATTATACTAAATCTCCTGAAGCAAGACCCCAAGATTCCCCTGACCCAGGACCAGAAGCAACTTGTGCACCATGGCATTTGGTTTCTGAGCGCATGATCCAGCTCTGGATACACAGGAAAGTGGCTTCAATCAAGGTGTTGATCAATTTTGGCGGAGATCAATAGGATGGTAGTGAAGATTCCCCATATAATCTTGCCATTGAATCCACTCTTGTCTGATTCTTGAAAAGTTTTTCAGATGATAACATGTTCATCTTCTATTACAAGTTATTGATAATTTTGGAGATTTTGGCAAGAAGGGAAAGCTGCCACCCAAAAAAGAAGGAAGAAGGTCAAAAAGGGGACTATCATTTGTGTGTTTCTGACTGTTTTAGCAAAGAGTTTTTCTATTATTGGACAAACCCCAATTTTACATGGCTATGGGTATAGCCATATCCTCAGTGAATTGCTGGAATGCCGTGATCTGAGGCGCAGCACAGAGTCACAACAGGAAATCCTAACCTTAGGATTGAATTTTTACTAAGTCTCAGTTAGAATGGCAGGAAAGGCTATTAATTACCTTGTGGCCTTGAATGAATCATATCTGCTAGACGTAGCTAGAGAGGCGTCAAAGTACATGGAGACACAAAGACAAAAATGTGAATAGAACTTAAACTTTAATAAGAAATAGAATGGAATATATACTGTGTAGCTTTACCACAAAACAGTGTATGGATGGTAGGATCACTTGCTACAAGCATGAGTGGGGCAAGTGAGTTGCGCAGAATCAAGAAACCAAACAATTGTATTTCCCAATTCAGAGCCAGCCTCATTTTGAAGGATATAAGCAAAAAAGAGGGATTTGTCCTCAAAATAACCCAACAAAGGCAAAATCAAAACACAATGAATGGCGGCATTCAAATAATTGCCCCCCTCTAGATTGGTCTTAGGGGGTGATACTTGCAGAGGAACTTGGCATGCACGTAAGCAAAAGGTCAACCACTAGAGAGGAGTTTTAGTGTATACTCTGACCCTTGCTTGAAGGTCACTTCCAAGGGCCCAATCCACAATGAGTCTAGCTTATGAGTGCGTCCTCCTACTCTGTGTTGATAGTACAGAACGTGGTCCCCAATGTTGAACTCAGGCAAGGGAGTTTGTCCAGCATTGTCAGGAGAGAGCTAAAGCATCTTAGTCTTATATGCAGATGTGTAGGCAGAAGCCTGAATATCAATGATTTGATTGAATAGATCTTTGATATGCTCATCAGGGGTCAGGACCTTATCAGAGAAGAGTAGGGCCCCCCCAGAGCAACAGAGTGGTGGCTTCACGGCCATACAACATAGCAAAAGGGGAATACCCAGTGACACTATGTTTGCTAAGGCAATAGGCAAAGAGAGCAACAGGTAAGTATAGATACCAGTTGGCAGTGTCAGAGTAAGTGAGTTTTCTCATGATAGAAACCAAAGTTGAATTTTTGCGCTCAACTGCCCCATTGGTGGAAGGATTATAGGGGGCAGAGAAAGACTGGTGAGACCCCAAGGCTTTAACAACAGGGGTTTACTAATTTGGCATTGAAGTTAGTCCCATTGTCAGACAACAGCACTTGAGAGCAACTGTGGCAAAATAATACATCTTACAGTAGGAAGGTGGCGGTTGTTTTGGCAGTGATATCCTTAGTAGGGCGAGCTTCTAACCACTTGCTAAAATGATCAACCACAATTAGGATAAAGCAGCAATCAGAGCAGGAGCAAGGGAGAGGTCCTACAGCGTCAATACTGATAGTGTGAAATGTGTGTTAAGGGGGGACTAGATTGAACTAATGAGTGGCAGCTTTAGGTTGTTGGAGTTGGCAATCATAGCAACTAGCAATAACATCTGGGATCAGCAGGCAAAGATTTTCCCAGAAGTAATTCTTTGGGAGTCAGGCATAAGTCTTGGCAACGCCTCCGTGTCCTGTCTCCTTATGAGCTTGAAGCACCACCAAAAGACAAAGACTAGGCCTTACATAAGGCAGGTAGTGATCCTGTACTTTCTTGAAGAGCTGATTGTCATGTATGGGTATGTCTTCAGATAACTTAGAAAGGCAACTTGGACCTCTTCCATCTTTTTTCCCACAAGGAAGGATATTTAATTAGTTCATATAACCTGTCAGCCTCAGCAGGGTGTAGAGCAAGAATGGGCATTTGGGACAGTCCATCAGCATTTGGATGTTGAATCCTGGGGCAATGCAGCACAGTGAAGTCATATCCTTGCAGGCAGAGAGCCCATCTGAATAGTTGTCCTTCTGGTTCCTTGAGTTGTTGTAGCCATTTGAGCAAGGTGTGTCAGTACCACAGTAAAATGGGTGCCATAAACGTAACGGCAGAACTGATTGACAGCATGCAGCACAGCAAGGCACTCTTTCTCTGTTACACTGTAATTCTTCTCATGCTTATTCAGGACACAAGAGGTATAAGCCACAGGGTGATCCACACCTTCATCATCCAATTGTGCCAAGATAGCTCCAATAGCCAGGTCACTAGAATCAGTATATAGGATCAATTCCTTATTGTAGTCAGGATATACTAGGATGGGAGCCTCTTTGAGCTTTTGTTTGAGAGTCTCAAAGGCTTGCTGCTGGCTGGCAGTCCACTCAAAAGGGACATTGCACAGCAGCTGTACCAAGGGCTTACTAGCGTCAGCAAAATTGGGGATGAACTATCTGTAGAATCCCATCATGCCCAGAAAGACTTGAACTTCTTGCAGGTTGGTGGGCAGAAGCACTTTTTCAATGGTCTCAACTTTCTTAGTCATGGGGCAAATTCCTGGCTGAGTCACATCATGTCCAAAGAATTTGAGGTGTTCCTTGAAGAAGGCACACTTAGATGGCTTTAAATTGAGTCCAGCTTCTTGAATCTTTATGAACATTCCTTAAGATGGGCCAGGTGGTTGGTAAAAGTAGCACTAAAGACAGTTATATCATCTAAGTACACTAGGACTCTGAGAGCTTCAAATTGCAGAGGATGGAGTCCATGACTCATTGGAAAGTAGCTGGAGTATTGCAAAGTCCTTGAGGCAGTTGTGTAGGCTCAAACAATCCTTCAGAAGTAATGAGCGCAGCCTTCTGTCTATCTTTGTGAGATAGATCAACTTTCCAGTATCCAGAGGCTAGATCCATGGCAGAGAGCATCATCAATGCATGGTAAGGGGTAGGAATCCTTTTTAGTCAAAGAAATCAGTTGTTATTAGTCCATCACAATATGATGACCTTAATCCTTCTTTTTCAGTATGAGCAAGGGGGAGGCCCATGGACTTTGGGAAGGTGCAAGAATTACAGCGTCTAAAAGTTGTTTGAGCTCTTTAGACACCTGAGCATCCTCTATACAACTGCGGCAATAGGGTTTAGCGCAAAAGGGGGAGCATCACCAGTATAAATCTGGTGAATGACGCCTTTGGCTAAACCATAATCAGTGCTAACATTAGCAAAGATATCCAAAAACTGATCCAGTAGGTCAAGAACCTCTTTCTGTTGAACCAAGGATAGCTTTGGGAAGTCTTGAGCAGTGAACAACGATAGGACTTGGGGCTTGTCCTCAGGTAAGTTAAAGTCATGGAATGTAGCAAAGGGATGGAGTGATAGGACGTCAGGAGCATTCAACAACTTGCCATAGCCAACAATCTGCCCTCTAGACACTTGTTTAGGGAGTGCAGTTAAGTTGGCAACCAGCAGTTGAACAGGGTCTTTATGAGAGACATCCAAAATTCCTGGACAAAGATAGGGTTTGTTGCGGCCTAGCAAGGGAGGAGAGTATAACTCTAGGAACCTACGCTTGGGTAGCTCATACAATATTTGGGAGTCTAGGATATCCTGAGACCCAGGGGAAAAGTCACAGCAGAAGTGGCCAAGAGAGGAATCCCTTCAGACGCAAGACAATTCATAGGAGGGCACTTCATGTCGGAGGAATGGGTACGGTATTTTAAAGTGAAAACACCAGTGGGATATTCCAAGGCACATGTCTTGAGGTGCTTCCCAGGTTCTTTAACTGGCTCTTTAAAGATCAAGAGGACCTTGTATCCTAAGATAGAGAGGTAGCCGGCCTTTAAGTTGATAATCCCATTGTATTCCTTAAGGAATTGAGTACCAACTAGGAGGTCATAACTCTCATTCTCCAAGACAATGGCAGGCGCAGCCAAGAGTAGCTTGCCAAATTGCATGAGCAGAGCAGAATAAGCTCCTATAGCACCAGTCATGGACAGCCCAGCTGTGCCATACAACTGGTGATAGTTAAGGTTGGGAAAAATTTGAGCTTCTTGACAAGCTTTGAGGAGACAACATTAAAAGGAGATCCCATATCCAATACAGCCTTAATTTTCACTTTTTGCATGGATATTTCCACACAAGTGGTAGTACAACCAAAGGGAGGGAGAACAGCCAGAATGTCTTGGGCTTCTGCTGGTTCTTTGTCCCACTTTTTGATTATGCATCTTAGGCCCAGGAACTCCTTATAGACCGTCTGGAGAGGAAGCAAGACTGAGAAAGTTTTGAACACAGCGTCAGCAATCTCAGCAGCTTCCTTGGAAGATTTGACAAGCACAGGAGATTTCTTGGCTTGAGTGAGGTATGGGCAAGAGACAACCACCTTGGTTTCAGGCATAGGCTTAGTGGTTGTTGTAGTTTTCCCAGAACATAGCTTATACGGGACTGCAATAGTTTCTGGGACAGCCAGGACTAAATACCCATAGGAGTTGTGATCTTGTATATCAGAATTGTCTATGTCAGAGTCATCAGAGATGTTGTGGAATAGCAGAAGAATGGGAGGAGCCTCAGAGTCAGCAGGCTCAGAGTCAGCAATGGAGGGGGGAATCAAAGAGAACTGGGAAGAATTGTCAACTGAGAGTGTCTCCGCCTCTAGGTTAACTGTTATTTTCCCGCCTGATCTATGGGATCAGCCCCTTCAACTTGAGGATTGGTTCAGACTCGGGAATGGTGACCTATCTGTCCACAGTTATGGCAAATCTGGCGTTGAGGAGGATTCTGCAAG
This sequence comes from Entomophthora muscae, assembly GCA_014839935.2. Classification (NCBI taxonomy): domain Eukaryota; kingdom Fungi; phylum Entomophthoromycota; class Entomophthoromycetes; order Entomophthorales; family Entomophthoraceae; genus Entomophthora; species Entomophthora muscae. The sequence continues at coordinate 59,778 of QTSX02006454.1, read as the reverse complement.
TTCATGGTGAGGATACGCGGGCCGCGTGAAGACAAACCAGAGGTAGAGGCGGCATGATTCTCCTGCACAACTGCCCCAGAATGGGTAAGGTGCATATCCTGAAACAGTGTCTTTATGCTCTTCATGGAAGAAAGTATGGCTTTATGGGCCTTGAAGTGAAGACACAGGAGCTGGTTAACCTTGAGGGCTTGAGCGCAAGCCATGTATGCTTCATGTGTATTCAACTGGCAGCTTTTGATCAGTTGTTGTCCTTCCATTTAGAATCTGTCTGCAAATTCAGCTAGGGTCTCCTTTGGCTTGAAAGTAATGTGCATGAAAGAGTCCTTCTTCACTTCCAAACTAAGGTCACCACCAAATTTGTCAATCAGAAGTTGCTTCATATCTTCCCAGGTCTCAATGGTGGGCAGCTCTGGTACTACTACCTCTTGACAGGTCAGGTGCAGACAGGTTAGAATGTGTTCCTTCTTAACCTCATCCAAGGCTCTTCTCATGGCAGTTTTGTAGATAGTTATGAAGCTGCAATGGTCAAGGTTTTGAGATCAAAGACTTGCTTAAAGGTAGGCTTGAAGTGTGCTTCAGGAGTTGGACCACCATTGTTGCTATCAAGTACATTTATTGGCGTGGAGAATTATGCTTCAGATTTGGAGAGGGGTTGTCTAGCCCACAGCTGCCAAACACTTTCTTCAAGGGTAGTCAGGGTCTCAACAGTGCGGGCACCCATATCAAAAGCTTGAGTGGTCTGTTGTGTGGTAGTATCTAAGTGTTGCCCTTGGGTGGTCACTATTGCAGAGAGATCAGCCAGTTGAGAAGTAAGGGATGGCCCCACTGAGAGGCAAGGGACAAACCTGTCATTCACTGAATTGATTAATTTACTCATTTCCTTACATCTTTATCAAGCTCCAAATGGTCTTGTTTCAGATGGTCCACCTCATTAGCTAAAGCTATCAAATCTCTAGCACAATTAATGTGGGGGGGGGGCTCTTGACAAGCCAGGGCAACAACCATCTTCATCAACAACCCCAGTTAAACTAACAACAGATGCTATCACCTCACGCAAATTAGCAACCTAATATTGTAAGTCAGCAACCTGATTTGTCAGAGAAAGCACTTTATGATCAGGCTGAAGGGCTTTGGTAGAGCAATCCTGACTGCAGGTAGATGCTCTTAACTCTCAAATGGCATCCCATAGTCTCTGTTCTCTATTTTCTAACTCATCAGATGGAGGAGAAGGTAGGGCATCTGATTTGGAGGTAGATAGTTCATTTACTTGAGTCTGGAGTTTGACAATGGTAGCGGCAGTAGCAGCCCTTTCTTGATCAAATTCCTTGCCAAGTTCCCAGAGACCTTTTGTAGCATGGACTTCTACTTTATGTAATTGATCAAAGGAGTAAGAACTGAACTTGTTGAGTTGCTGCACAAGTTGTTCAAAGTTGGTGAGATAGGCGTTTAGAGTGGAATCTACTTGGGTGCGCCAGGGCTTTTCTAACTGGTGGAACTCATGAAGACACTCTCTGACATACTTGGGGATGGACTGGCGCATTTTCTTGATGTAATTGACCAGGCAGAATTGGGAGGTGGCAGAGTTGCACTGATTGTCTGATACCAAGGAAAACAGGGAGTGAATCCACTGCTGGTAGGCCGCAAACTGATCCCAGTGATGAGTGACAGCAGCCTCTAGCAATGAAATCTCCTGAATGCAGAGCCCTAATACCATTTGATAATAGAATAAGGTGGGTTGTATAAAGGACAACAATAAGTGTTCAGTGGAGCCAGCTGATGAGAGGAGATGTTGTGGAAATTGTGGAGCTACAATCAATTTGTAGTATTCTTCTTGGCTGAACTGAAGCTGGAGGGAGGGATGGCTCCATCATAGGCTATCCCAAGGGCTACCATCATGACTTGTTCCAAGTCAGGGGTACCCAAAGGGTAGGCCACTAGGCGGGGACTACTCCCAAGGTTCAGCACAGTAGGAACAATAGGCGGGTTGATGATATTTTCCTCAATAGGAAGACAGGTAATTTCAGGCAAATTTAGCTCTTGTATGGGAGGAGGCAAAGGTCCTGAAAATGTTGTTGCAAAAGGGATAACTGAGGGGCTTATAGCCCCTGTAGTGAGCACCATTTTTGCCGTGATCTGAGGCGCAGCACAAAGTCATAACAGGAAATCCTAACCTTAGGATTGGATTTGTACTAAGTCTTGGTTAGAATGGCAGGGAAGGCTATGCAATTACCTTGTGCCCCTGATTGAATAAAATCTGTTAGACGTAGCTAGAGAGGCATTGAAGTACATGGGGACACAAAGACAAGAATGTGAGTAGAACTTAAACTTTATTGGTAGACATGGAATGGGATATATACTGGGTAGCTTTACCACAAAAAAGTACAATGACAGTAGGATCACTTGCCACAAGCATGAGTGGGGCAAGTGAGTTGTGCAGAATCAGGAAACCAAAAAATTGTATTTCCAAATTTGGAGCCAGTCTTATTTTGAAGGGTGAAAGCAAAAGAGAGGGATTTGTCCTCAATTAACCCAAAAAGGCAAAATCAAAACACAGTGAATGGCAGCATTCACAACATGGACTCCTGGGATAGAATAAATTCACCTTATTGGGTTTTCTTGAGCCACCAGATGGAGGGTAGCTCCACTGCCCTCAAGACAATCCAAGGATATGGGCATCAGGCCTCAGTCTACCCCGCCAGTCATGCAGATATTCATCTGGCCAATGTAATGTTCTTTAATATTGAAGACACAGTCCAGTAGCGCTGCCTCCAGGCGTAAAATGACCTCTATCTTAGTGTCCTAGACCACAAGTCTCTCTTTGGTTGACAAATGGTGGCTGACTTGCTTGCTCAATTGGGTTTCCACATGAACATGGGCAACCAATCACAGAAGGACAAGAACCTCCCACCCTGTGCCACAGCCACCTACCAGCTAATCAAGGCAATGACTAATGATGAATACAATCAGTGGTATATGGCAGCCATCACGTGCAATCCTTCTGCCTCTACCCCCATCACCCCACCAAATCCCAGACCTCCCAGACCATCACCACCTCAACACCTTGCTTCCTGCGCTATTCTGCCTAATAGGCATAAATCATTCCTTCCCACATAAACTCCTTGCTGCCAAAATTTTTCTATTTATATTATATTTATCTTTAATTTTAATTGCTTATTTACTCTTTGTTTATAGTTGGTTTTACTCTTTATATTCAGCTTTTTTTCTGTAAATCATATGTTTACTACACTGTGTATCTAGATCCAGAAAACAGCTATTTTTAGCTCTTTACATAGCCCCTTGTGAAAATATTAAACATAATTTGGTGATTGGCTAAATTTAAATCAGAAATAATATGTTAATTGCGTTTAGAGAAAGATTTTGCTTATCCAAAGTCAAACCCTCAATGATAAACTTTACACCAATCATGAGCCAAGTGCTAAAGTGATTCTTGTGACATAAAGGGTCATTCAATAATTCTTTGATGCATGTGCGCTAGTTATTCTGATTGGATGGTTGTTTTGCTATTGTACTCCATTGCTGTTGTGGCAAGTTAAATGTGGACTAGTGTCCAATCAGCTGCTGGGTTAGCACTAGCTTATCAACAACTTGCCACAGCGGCAATGGCGTATAATGGCAAAACAGCCAGCCAATCAGAATAATTAGCGCACATGCATCAAAGAATTATTGAATGACATTTATGTCACAACAATCACTTTCTTGCTTGGCTCCTGATTGGGATGAAGTTTATCATTAAGGGTTTGAATTTGGATCCACAACAACTTTCTTTAAACACAATAAACTTATAATTTTTTAATTTAAATTTTGATGATTACCAAATTGTTGTTAATATTTTCACAAGGGGCTGTGTTTAGAGGCCAAAAATAAATGTGTTCTGGATCTAGATACATGGCATAGTAAACATATGATTTACAGAAATAAGCTGAACATAAAGAATAAATCCAATTATAAAAAAAGAGAAAATAAACAATTGAAATTCAAGATAAAGATAACATAAATAGAAAAAAATTTGGCAACAGGGAGTTTATTTTGTGACAGGGAAGAGTGATGCCTAGTAGGCAGAATAGCACAGGAAGGAAGGTGTGGAGGCAGTGCTGGCCTGGGGGGTCTGATATTGAGTGGGTGGAGCTGACAGGTGGGGGAATGGTGGCAGGGGTAGAGGCAGGAGGATTGCATGTGATGGCTGCCATATACCACTGATTATATTCCTTGTTGGCCATTGCCTTGATTAGCTGGTAGGTGGCTGTGGCACAGGGTGGGAGGTTCTTGTCCTTCTGTGATTGGTTGCCCATGTTCATGTGGAAACCCAATTGAGCAAGCAAGTCAGCCACCATTTGTCAACCAAAGAGAGACTTGTGGTCTAGGACACAAAGATAGAGGTCATTTTACGCCTGGAGGCAGCGCTACTGGACTGTGTCTCCAATATTGAAGAGCACTACATTGGCCAGATGGATATCTGCATGACTAGTGGGGTAGACTGAGGCCTGATGTACGCGTCCTTGGATTGCCTTGAGGGTGATGGAGCTTCCCTCTGTCTGGTGGCTCAAGAAAACCCGGTGAGTAGATTTGAAGGGAACAGTCAGCATTTAAACTGTCTACATTTAATGTCCTCCATGTCACCAATCTCAAATTTTATTTTGGCTTTAATTTTTTTAAATTTCACTTAAAACTTAAAAATTAAAATCAAATTTAACTTTTGTCATTAGGAACAATTATTTAAGGTAAAAAAATCAATAAATATATAATAAAAATATATAATTATTTTTAAGTAATTTTTGACATAGAGGAGTTGCATGTAGACAGTTTAAATGCTGACTGTTGCTGATTTGAGCTATCTCAGGAGTTGAGTAATTTGCTGAGGATGTGGCTGTACTTGTAGCCATTGGTTAAATCAGGGTTTGTCCAATAATAGACAAAACCCATGGCCAAAACAGCCAGAAACACACCAATGAACATCCCCTCTTGACCTTCTTCCTTTCTTTTTGGGTGACAGCTTTTCCTTGCTCTCCAAAATCTCCAAAAGCTATCAATAACTTGTAGTAAGAGACAAACATGATGTCATTGGATAGAATTGTTAGGAATCAGACAAGAGTGGATTCAATGGTGGGATCATATGGGGAATCTTTGCTACCATCCCATTGATATCTGCCAAAATTGGTCAACACTCTGATTAAAGCCAATTTCTAGTACATCCAGAGCTTCACCATGCTCCAAGACAATCAAATGCCATGGTGTGCAAGTTTCTTTCAGACCTGGGTCAGGGGAAGCTTGGGATTCTGCTGTAGGAGATTTAGCATGATTGGGTATGCCTTGATGATCTGGGACTCTGGAACCTTATTGGCCATCTTGAACAGGTTCCCCCTGTTAATTAAGTTATTGAATTTCTGCATTATGGTGGCTTGGGTAAATTGCAATTGGTCAGCAATTCGGTCCCATGTCAAACCACGCAGGTTTGGTGCCACAATTTTCTGAAGAATTTGGGCAGTGATTATTCTGCGTTTGGGGTGCTGGGACGCAGGAGCTGAAGCCTGATTGGCTGAGGGGGGGAGATTGACTGGTGGCAGGAAGTTGTTCCAAATCAGGGTTGTTGTTCTGATTGTCTGGCTGGTTAGCAGCTTGTGTAGGGGTGGTTAAGGGAGTGAGGGCAGAGATAGACACTAACTGACTATTGAACTAGTCAAAGTCATAGGGGTCAGGGGTCAAGTACAGGTCAGCTTCTGTTGCAGATCCTGAATAGATTAGACAAAAAGTCATCCATCTAGGGATTAAGTGATGTAACAATTTTGCTGTTGCGCTATTGCATCCTGATTCTACTAGTGATAAAGTCTTTTTTATCGCCCCTAAAACAGGTGTTCAATTTGCCTTTCAAACGCGCACAAGGCACGGGCTTCACTTCCAGGATTATAAATAAAACAACAAAGTTATTTATATCTACCTCCTTAAGGAAAGCTGCAAGAAAGCGGTTGTTGACTTGCGCAAGACTTTTAGCTGTGTCAACTCACTCTCCTCCATTTGGAAAGTTTTTCTGTCTGTGCCTCCCTGCCTCTGGTGGCAATTCCCCCGCCTCACACTTTATAAGTGCAATACCATCTAAATAAATACCAGTTTTGTCTATACACCTTATTATTCTTCTGTCCTTCATAGGCTGTCACTATAACATCAACAGGTATAGTATTAAGAATTAAGGTCACTGACTAACTGTTTGTAGAAACTAGCAACCCTTTGCTGCAACTTTTACGACATTGGCGCTCATGTCTTACAACACCAACAGCCCCCACCCCTGTGGTCCTTTCAATAAAGAGGGAGGAATGCCCCTGGCCCAGTCTCCTGTCACTGCTTCTCCTTACCACCAGGCACCGCCTTTACTGCTGCTAATGTCAATGCTGGGGAAATAGCAGGCGCTCCCTATGGCCTGCCTAACCTAAGCCAATTCATGCCAGAACATCAACACCCCCAAGCTATTGTTTTTGGTCAACCACTGCTCCTACAAGCCCCTGCCCCCTTGGAGATGGACGCCAACTCTTCACCTTCCAAGGATGCCATCTGTAATGCCATAAACGCCATGGATTCTGGTGCTGCTTGCAATGGTTCTTGCTCTGAACACCTGGCCATTCAGCAGCCTTCTGCTGAAAACGCCTTGGATTGCTTTCAGAATCTCTCCCAGTTCAACCCTGACCAGCTCCGCTGTGACCTCCATACTTTTGAACATATCAAGGACTACCTACACCAATTTGCCCATCTTGCCATATGCCACAACCAAATGCACCTGGGCCGCAGTCAAAGCCTAGTGCATGACCAGGGAATACTGGTATCTAACCAACAGACATTCCTCCAGGTTCTGTACTCTGAGCTGGGCAATACTTTCACCACTGTCAATCAGTATCTTGCCAAAGTCACCAACGCCCAGAACACCATGCTCCACTGGGTTGATGCCATTGAAGCGGGTATAGCTAAGCTAGTTCCAGTGCATGTGGTACAGACCCTCACCCATCAGGGTGTAGACGCCAATTCAATTAGTGTGGTTACTAAGCACATGCTGGAGACTGGCCCATGGTTCAAAGCCTGACTCATGAGGTGGAAGTCTTAGCCTGCTGCCTTACCACCATCCCCTTGTTCACCCCCACTTCTGCTGCCACCAACAACTCCCCTTCCAGCGCCCTTCTTGGTTGAGACATCCTTGAGCTCTTTGATTACTACAAGAAGATGCAGACAGAATTGGTCCAGCAGAGTGCTGATCTCGCCTTCCTGTTTGATGGCTACCACACTGTGTCAGAACTTCAGGATTGCCTCAAACTTTACAAATTGCATGACAGAGCCAACAGCCAGACCCAAGTCAGGAAGGACAAGGAAGTAATAGCCTTGCTCTAAGCTGAGCTTGCCACCCACAAAAAGTGCATCACCTCTCTGGAAGATGAATTAGATATCAACCGTCAGGAGAACAAGGTCTACCAAGATGATCTGGGCAAGCAATGACTTCTCCTGGATGCCTTCCAGAGCAAATTGAATAGGATGGTCAGTAAGATTATGGCCGTCAACTTACAGACTATGTCCATCAACTCCAAGAGTCACCACAGTCCACTGAGGTCCTCTAGTCCTGAGTTCTATCATAGCTACAAAAGCAAAGAAGACCACACTTGGTTGGCTCCTAACACTGTACAAGTTTTAGAGCCAGTACTGGAGTCTGAGGATGAAGTCCTTGCCACCCCTGAAGCTTCTGGAGCTGCTTAAAACAGAGAAGATGACCGCAAAGCCCAGCAAGAGGAAAATTGTTGCCGCGCCTCCAAGGCTAGGTTTGCTGCCTCCACTCTCAGCTGTTCCCGTCTCACCCGCTCTCCAGTGAGGATCACACCTGCTCCCCTCCAACATGGCTCCAATAACTTCAAGCCCGTCAATCTACCCAAGTTTGACCGCAAGAGCAATGTGGCTATGTTCTTATGTCTGTACCAGAACTCCATGTATGGCGCAGACAATGCCATGAGGGACTCCACAATCATCAACTGTCTGGATGCTGTGACTCAAACCATTATATTGCCACATCTCCCTGAGAATGGCTGGACTTTTGCCAACGTCTTCAGAGCCTTGACAGAAGAATTTGGTAGCCAAGAAGCACTCCTTGGTTGTAAGATGGACTTTGCTGACACCAATTTAAAGGTGGTGGAAACCCTAGAAGACTTCACTTATAGGTTCTACCTTGAAGCTCAAACTCTGTTGTCTATGAGTGTAGTGCAGTTTATTGATGTGCAGTCAGCACTCCTTAATGCTGTACGTGTCAACCGGGAACTATCTCTGGTCCTTAAGTCAGGCATTTACAACACTTGCACTGTACCAGATCTGATCCGCCTCCTACACACCTACAAGGAGGAGTTCAAAGTACCTCTCCCTGAAGGCTGCCCTTGCCAGAAATTTGAGCATAGACCCTGCATGGTGGTCAAGATGCCCAAGCCTTCCAACAAGATTGGGCCTGCTCCAGTCAACAATGGCCCCCATACTTGCTTCAAATGTGGTATGGCTGGCCACTTCTGTCAGGAATGTAGGAATCCACACCAAAAGATCCATCCTGTAGGCATGGAGGACATTGGGGAGGACTACTCCAAGGATGCTGATATTGAGAAGGACAAAGAGGAACAGTCAAAAACCTACTAAGCAGCCAGGACAAGGAGAAATCCTTGGCTACCTTTGTAATTTTGACACCCTCATCTCCCCCCATACCACTGCCCCTGACAAACCAGATCAGAGGCCTGCTGCCTTGCCATTCTCTGGGCCAACCCTAAGGATGAGCCCTCCCTGAATGACTTCAACTCCCAACCAATACATGAGGATGTGGAGTCTGACAGAGTTCAAGAGGACCTCCTCCATTGAGTCCTCACTGTTAACATGCAAACTCATTGGACTACACTTTGCCCTGAGGTGGTTATCCCCCAAATAGCTCAGAGAACAGTATCATTACCCTATGCTGAACAACTGGCTCAACCAGGCGTTGAAGTCACTCATAAGGAGGACAGTGCTGAACAACTGTCCAAGCTGCTCTGCATAGTAAACATCTCAGCACCGCTAGAATCCCTCAAGGAAGTAAGCCCAGCTGTGGGAGCTGCCTTGGCTACCTTCTTGGAGAAGCTCAAAAGACTAAGTGTATACCAGGTCTCAAAGATTGTGGAGATCAGAGAGGACCGCCAGGATTGCACCTATATCAACCTGGTAGTGAACAAGACTCATGTCTGGGCCATACTAGATACTGGTGCCCCTGGAAACATTATATCTTCTTGGCTGGTTAAGAAGCTTAAGCTGGCACCGGACTTGGCCTACCATGAATAGTTTGGTACTGCTGGGCCACTGACCACTAGAGCAAAAGGAGCCTACTCTTCTCTCCCTCTTTGCTTTGGGAAGCTAATGGTCACTGCTCCTGCTATAGTCCTGGAAAACAACAGCTATGAAATTATTATTGGGACTAGCTTCATGGTTCAGTATGGCACTGTGACTAACCATGGAGACCATACATTTGGAATATTGGGCCATTCTGTACCCATGCTCTATCATGGTGATTGCCTGTCTGACCTGCCCTTACAACGCTTGCACTACATCAATCTGGAGTACGCCAACAGAGAGCTTCCAGTTGCTTATACGCTACGTAGTAAGAAGGTCAAGGTGCTACCTCTCTCAATTGGGGAATCCAAGGGTATCCCAGTCTACGCCTCTTGTAATGTGACAATCCCACCTGGCACCCAGGTGATCCACAATACAGGCCTCTTGCTGGCTCTACCAGCTGGCACTCATGGGGAAATCTTTGACATCCCTAATGCCTCCAGACTAGAACCATTGGTTGTGCCAGGCATCCTCATGCCAAGTGAGAAGTAGGTACTCATACTATTGGCCAACATGAGTCGTGAAGCTATGGTTGTCTCCAAACACCAACTTCTGGCTCATATACAACTGGAAGAGCATGATAACCTGCAGGAGGCTGCCCCCTTTGTGGACTTCTCTGAGTTGGGTCTACCCTGTGAGCAACCACTGGTACTATTGGTTATAAGCTGCAACTCTCTATCTGGCTTCTCAAAAGAGCAGAAGGATCAAGTTATTGATCTCTTTGCCCAGTATAAGGATGTGTTTTCAAAGGATAATTATGACCTGGGCAAGGCTGCAGATGTTGCTCATCATATTGACACCCAAGGCAGTCCACCTATCTGCTCCAGACTTATACTGCACAGTCAAGCCAATCATGCTGTGGCTAATGAGGAACTTAAGAAGCTATTGGGATCTGGCTTACAGGTCCCCAGTAAAAGCCCTTGGGCTTCCTCTCTACTGATTGCCAAAAAGAAGGATGGCAGCAACCGTGTGGTGATTGACTACTGTTGACTGAATGCTGTTACCAAGAAGGATTCATATCCCCTCCCTTGTATTGACAATACCTTGGACCAACTGGGTTACACCAAGTTCTTTAGCGCCATGGACCTTATCAGTGGGTACTGGCAGATTGACCTACCCCCTGCTGATCAAGAAAAATGTGCAATCAGTGCTGACCAAGGGCTATTTCAACCCACAAGGATACCTCAAGGTCTTTCCAATGCCCCAGCTACCTTTCAACAGGCTATGGATGCAGTGATGGGCGACCTCAAACTCACCAGTGTCTTGGTCTACCTGGATGACATTAATGTGTTCTCTCAAACCTTTAATGATCACCTACAACACTTGGAGGAAGTTTTCCAGAGGTTACTTGCAGCTAATCTCAAGATCAAGTCACACAAGTGCAACTTCTTCAAGGAGCACCTTGAGTTCCTTGGGTTCATCATTAGCCAAGATGGACTCTGCCCTGTACCTCTGAAGGTGGAAGCCATTGAGCAAATGCAGATCCCAGCCAATAAGCGGGACGTGCAGGTCTTCCTGGGGATGATTGGGTACTACTGCTGCTTCATCACCAACTTTGCATCCCTGGGTGACCCCCTTTTTCAGCTTCTCTGAGCTGAAAGGAATTTTTCTGGAGCCCAGCGTGCCAATTTGCCTTCAATGCTCTCAAAAGAACACTGACTTCAGCCCTTGTGCTGGCCTACCCTGACTTTGCCAAGCCGTTTGTGGTTCATACAGATGCTAGTCTGACAGCAATCGGGGGTGTTCTCTACCAACTGGACTCTGACAGACTTGAACACCCTGTTGGATAATGCTCATGTACGCTAAATGTTCACAAGAGGAACTACACTGTCACTAAATGAGAGCTTCTGGCTGTGATATACTCCTACCAACAATTCAGAGTCTATCTCCATGGGGTAAATTTCACAGTTGTAACAGACCATGCCTCCTTGCAATGGCTGAAGACCCTCAAGAATCCTGAAGGAGGTCTGGTGTTTTGGGCCATTAAACTTTGTGCTTATGACTATGAGATCACTCATTGAGCCAGGGCAGCCCACCAGAATGCTGACTGTCTCTCCTGCCTTCCCACTGTTGCCTTAGTATCCCCCATGGCTGACATTCTCTATGATAAGCTTATGGAGGATCCTTCTTTGTGGGGGGAGGAGCTGGTAGAGATACAGAGAGCTCTCAAGAAGCTAACTGTTGATACCAAGGTCTCTAAGGGACAACTCCTGAAGCTTTGTGGAGACTCTTGGCTGCCCTACATACGCCCATCCCTACGTATGGACTCAGTGGTGGCCGCTCATAAGACTACTGGCCATGGTGGTATATAGAAGACGTTAGCTCTGCTACAGCAGCACTGCTTCTGGGAAGGAATGTACACTGATGTAGTGGATACACTAGCCAACTGTCATGACTGCAACATTGAGAGGCCTAAGGTTGCTAAGTTTCAACACAGACTGGTACGCCCTGGGTTTGCCTTCCACACTGTAGCCATTGACATAGTGCGCCCCCTGCCAGCTACCAACAGTTGCAACAAGTTCATCATTGTGGCGGTTGACCATCTGACTAAATGGGTAGAAGCCAAGGCAATTCCCAACCAATCTGCACTGGTGACAGCCACATTCATCCTGGAGAATATCATATACAAACATGGTTGCCCCCAGATCCTTCTGACAGACAATGGTACCAACTTCACCAGTTATATCATCCCCCTCCTCAACCAACTGATGGGAATTTGTGGGACACTATCCACTCCTTATCACCCACAGACAAATGGCATGGTAGAGCGCACTAATGGGAGCCTAGTCCAGATACTCCGGAAGCTCAGTCACCAACATGAGACTGAATGGGATACCTTCCTTCCTGCAGCCACCTTTGCATACAACATTGGGTACCATTGGGCCACTGGCAAGCCGCCCTTCCAACTGCTCTACGGCCGGCAACCAGGACTTCCCCCTTTACTATATTTCTTGGTAAAGCCCAGCATGACTGTGTCCCCAGAGGCGTACCTCAACAAGCTGGTTCAAACCCTTATTTGCTTGCAATCAGAGGCCTACACTGTAAACTTAAACCATAAGTTGCAAGACCTAGAACAAGCTGCATCCAAACGCCCCGCCTTACCCACTTACCTGGTAGGAGACTCAGTCTACTTCTTCAGCAATAGAGGGTACAGCTGCAAATCCAAACTTGCCTCCCTTTGGCAAGGTCCAGTTCAAGTTATCCAGAAGACCAGCCCCAACTCCTACACCCTTAAGGAGCCCCATTATGGGCAATTAATCACTAGAGTACACACTCAGTATATGTGTGTTGCTCCTAGTGACTAAGAGTAAGCCCCAATGAGGACAATAACCCAAAAAAACAAAAGCCTAATTAAAAAATTCCATGGGTTGTTGTCCTGTTTGCAATAGTGTTGCACCAAAGTATGAGGAATAAGAATAAAAGAACAAGGTGTCTATTGGAGACTGACAAGACTCTTCCAGTACCGCACCAACTGTTCTATCACCTGAATGACAGCCAAGAAACACAACTGGTTGCCTACAGATCCACAAAGCTGATGACCAAGGATTGGGCAGCAAACCCCCACCAAGCAAGACACACAATTGACCCCAATGTCCACAGGAAAGGCGACCCCCAAGAAGATACAGTCCCACAGAAGACTCTCGCAAAGGGCATACTCTACTGGGACCTGACCACCCACCCCGTAGAATAAGGATAAGGCCCACTCAAGGAAGACCCCCATGTTCTCCTCCCACTTGGTATCACAGCGACTGATTCCTCAAAGAACAATGTTGCCAGCCACCATCATTGGCACCAGATGGGCAGTCCCCTCCACTGTGTATGACTTCAACACTTCCTGGAAAGCTTACCAAAGACGTTGCTCAAAGTTGTCAGAGGTTTTCCAACTGACTGGTTGAGTGTTGGTAACCCCAGGTGTTGTCCAAGCGCAAAGGACTGGCTTCACTATGTTGGATACCGTCCCCTGTTGCAAGACTGAAAGGCCTTAACCCCCAAACTGGAATTCCTTCAGCTGAGCCTCCAAGTATTCTTCTGCTGCCCGCATGGAGAACTGCCAGTGGATACTGTTACCCCTTTGAAACCCAGTTCCTGTCACCTCCCTGGGCTCACTCAAAGCTAGGAACACCGTAGCACACAATGGGTCTGTCTCCTCTAAGGCCAGCTGAGGCACCAGTAGCTGATCTAAGTGAACTCCCAAGTCCAGGTAGCTGCCGTCCACATCATGCAGGACTACTTGCTTCCCTGCTGCCTTCATCATCTCCTTTGGCCTGGTATGCTTGCGCCTTTTTGGAATTACCACTTGCACCTTCTTCAAGACTCTTCTTAGACTCTTCTAGAGGGATTGTTCACCATAGCTGTCACCTAGAGACGCCAGCCATTTTTAACCATGTTGTCTAATCCAGTGGAGGGAAATGTTGCAGATTCTGAATGGATTAGACAAAAAGTTGTCCATCTAGGGATTAAGCAATGGAACAATTGCGCGGTTGGGCTATTGCATCCTGATTCTACTAGTGATAAAGTTGTTTTAAACGCCCCTAAAACAGGTGTTCAATTTGCCTTTTGAACGCGCACAAGGCACACCCATACTTCCGGGATTATAAATAAAACAACAAAGTTATTTATATCTACCTCCTTAAGGAAAGCCGCGAGAAAGCAGTTGTTCTCTTGCGCAAGACTTTTAGCTGTGTCAACCCACTCTCCTCCATTTGGAAAGTTCTTCTGTCTGTGCCTCCCTGCCTCTGGTGGCAATTCCCCGCCTCACACTATATAAGTGCAATACTATCTAAATAAATACCAGTTTTGTCTATACACCTTATTATTCTTCTGTCCATCATAGGCTGTCACTATACCATCAACAGGTATAGTATTAAGAATTAAGGTCACTGACTAACCGTTCATAGAAACTAGCAACCCTTTGCTGCAACTTTTATAACAGCTTCCTTGTTATCCTCATCAATTGCTTGGGTGTAAATGGGTGCCTTCACGTTCTGAGCCTCACCTCCATTGAAGCTGGCTTGGCTGCTGCTGGCTTGGTTGCTGGCGCCGTCAAAAATTTTGTTGTTAAAAACCATTGTAAAAAACCTAGGATAAAATGACTAAAAGTAGAAGTTTAAAAATTTATGACTTTACTTTTATTATAATCTTGAGTCCATATTTGGAAAGTTCTCAAAACGTTTTATAAAAATTAGGATCCATAAAAATGAATAAAATGCCTCTGTTCCTAAATTGGATAGCTGTTGATTGGCTATTAAACTGTTATTTTTCTATTTTAGGCTGCTCATAATATACATCTTGTGTGACTTCATTTTGTTTCATGTTTGGAATCTTACTTCTATATTGCTCAAGTTTTTTTTCTTCATTTTAGCCCTTCTGTTGGTGGCTCATAAAGATCCTGATTGAATTATAATATTTTCCAGAACAGCATCCATCCATTTCACTTGATGTGACAGTTCATTTTTTTGTGGTTTGAACTACATTGCTTGTGTTTGATATAATTTTGTATAAATTTTTAGTGAAATTTTGTTTATTGTTTGATAATTCATTTGTTCACCAAAAAATTTAAATTATTTGAATCCTGAATCTTGCGCAACTTGGGGTTTGTTTAAATCTGAAATCATTTTGTTTAAATCTGAGTTATTCTGGTTGTTTCCATAGCTTTTAAAACTACTGTTCTTGAAATATGAAATTTTAATTTTAAATAAATATAATTGAAGTTACTTTTAAGAAAGATTTTTAATAAAAACCTAATTTAATATATAATAAGTGAAACCAGCCTAAAAATAAAAAATATATTGAATTGATATATTAAATTCTACTATGTATTAGTCCTTGGACAGGAAAACTGCTTAGTGTTTCAATGACCACAGGGACATCAGTGAAATCTTTTATAGAGGATGTAAAGGATAGCTGTTCCCAAAAAGATGGATTTGGAATCAAGGGGCTCTGAAGAAGAGGTGTGTGCCAGGAAGAGGGTATATAAGCAAACATCCTAGAGCTAACAGCCCATATTTGAGCACCAGGCTTGTTGTGATAGCTTTTCCTTCAGCAGAGGAGGTGGGACAAGGAAATAAAACTGAGGGGACTTTTCAGGCCTGCAGCTGCTATGGTTGTTAGAGAAAAGTCAGCACAGGGCAAGTGTCTTGGCTTTTTTGAGAGCAAGTAAGTTGAATAGGAATTCTTTAGATTTTCCTATAGTGGAAAGAGAAAAACAAATGTAAAGGGGGAAATTTTTTATTGATGGATAAGGAGCATTTAAATAGCTCATAGAGTAGCTTATCAGTCACAGTATACACAAGTGTGTAGTTAGATTAAAGATGCCACAACAAGGGAAAGACTGGTAAAAAATGGAAATGAAAAAGAACCTAAATTAGGAGGGGGATTAATTTGGAGATTGGGCTATTTGTATCACCAAGCAGAACAACAAGAAGATAAATCTGAAGAAATTGCTTGAGATCAAAGAGTTAAAGCTCCCCAAAGTTGTGACTGAAACTCCTTGTGCGTGAAGATTCAACACAGCCCATATGGAGAATCTCCTTAATATCTATTACCCTGGTTCTAATCAAGTATATAAGTACAGGTAACTCTTTTAAAAGCTATATATTTTCAGACCTCAGATGAGAACTGTTATAAAACCAACTGCAGATGTATTAACAATTGGACAAACAGATGATTCATCATTTGGTAATGATTGTGAAATTGAGGGTTTTTGCTCTGAGGCTAAGTTTATCCCAGAATAAATTGATAGCAATTAGTGAGTCATCTACTTCTCTACCAATGTTATTCCATATTAGTGTCTTCACTAATTATACATCAATCAAATCCCTTGGTACTCAAGGGAATTTTCCTTTCTGAGTGAATCTAAGTTTATCTATATTCTTCTATTGCACTTTCCCTTTAAGCTTCAAGAGCCCTCTTCCTACTGTTTAAGAGGGTTTATATTCACATTATCCTAACTCCAGGCAAAAATTTAATACAATTTACTTTGTTGCAACGCCCAGGTTGCTAACTCTCATTTAGCTTGAACAACAAGGTTTTTATCATAAAGACTTCCCGTCAAGTTCTCTCCTATTTCAACATAGAAGAGCACAACTTGATAAGAATCAGTCAAGGTTGACCAAGAATTGGAATCCTTTTCCAAAAAATCAACCCTTTCTCTAGGTAGAGTTTAAATATTCATTCCATTAGGTTTAACAACCTTAGAGAAGTCTCACACATGCAGAGCAATGATGATTGTAGCAGATGCCAGGACTTTTGTAGAGAAGTTTCTGGAAGAGTTTTTCTATTATTTAACATCAGCATAATGCCCTTCATACTGGACTTTTGCACATGTAGAATGATGCCCTAACCTAGATGGACCCTGGCTTTGACCCAGTACACATCTTGATGGCCTCTGAAGAGCAGAAACATCACAGGAATTTCTTGCTTTTGAAGGGGATTATTCTTGAATAATAATCCCTCTCCTAACAATTAGAAGGTACACACATGTGATTTGGGGCAGGAGAATTTTTTGGGCTGAGATAAGGGAGCTAAAGAGTTTTCAAAGAGAAAAAAGTCAGAGCTTGATTGTCAAAGATGTTTTATTGATGAAAGATCACATGTCTAAGTAGAATTTGATGGTGACAAAGTGGAAACATCTATATAAGGTAGAATGGTTTAACTAGCCTTAATTAGCTGCAATTTTAGTCATTAGTTATTTATAATTTAATGAATTATACATTAATCAATGTGGATGACAAGGTAATTTGTTGCTACATCTAACTGACTGATGAATCACTAATGTTGCAACATCTACAATTACTCCCTCTCAGAGAAGTAATTCTCCAAGAAATTCCCAGACTAATCATTAAGTTGGTGGAACTCTTATCAGCTGCCCATCATATACAATTGAAACCTTTGAATCCTAAATAGAACACTACCTGGACAAGCCCCATGACTACTATGATGTATATGGACAGTATGTGGCTTCTCATGATACTATATAACCCTTAACCTCATATCAATAAAGTATCATTCTCTTCTTAATTTTTCATTTTATCTCGTTTATTATACTTCCCAGAAATATATACACAACAGTGTTAGCACAGGTAGGTTATAAAAACCTATACAACTTAAAGGAAAATTATTCAAAAGAAAAGAACCCAGCAGATGACATTCCCCACTGGCTGGAGAAGATACAAACAAGGCCATGACTTCCCCACAGGATATAATATCTTTTGCAATATCCTTGTACCAACCAAGAATTACAACTTTCTCAGAACACAAGGAGTCCTGAACCGTCTATAATACAAGACATGCCCAAAATACCCAACATTGTATTTCAGCACCTCTACTCAGAAGAAATATAGAACCTTTACAGAAATACACTGTTAAAATGAAAATCTCTGAATTCAAAGCACATAAATCAAGTTCATACAAGTGGGCTATCCCCAAAGACTCTGGACTATTAAAATAGCCTTAAAAGTTACTGGGGCTGCCTCCTGCTTTGTGAGCAAATAGTTTGACCAACACCCTGGTCACAACAAAGACTGGGACATGTTTAAAAACACCTTTCTGGGAGAAATTTACCATAAAGGACTCTGACATGGTTATCATGACAGAACTCAGATCCTTCAAATGATAGGAACTATTGAGGAGTACATTGCAGCCTATGAAGACATACATGATTGAGCCCCTGACACCATCAAATTCAATGAGGATAGATTATATCTGGACTTCTACAATGATCTCCCAAAACACATTAGACACCAGTTTTATATAAGCTGCTGCAAGAATCTACAAGAAGTGTTTTTGGAAAGAAAGTGAGCTGCTCAGAAATCTTATAGTCTACATGCAACCAGCAAGAGAAAAGAGAGTCCCTTGGCAAGAAAGGATACTTTCTCTAACAAATAAACAACTAATCCAATTACTATTATTCTTGAGACAGAAATTTTATGATTCAAGTAAATCAGATGAGTACTGATACTGCACCTAAGAGGGAAAATCTCAGAGGGTTCTTAGGCAAGCCACCTTTCCCTACTTTACAGAAATTGTACAGAGACCAGGATATTGATTCAATCACCATGATTCAAGTGTCCTCTGGAAATCCTATACTGTTTGCTGCCCAAACTGTAAATAAACTCCTCACTTATCCTTTCTGTTTTTGAAGATACCAAGGCACAGCACTATTTGACACTGGAGAAGGTCAATCTCTTATTTACAAGAAACTTTAAAATCTCATAAAGTTACCCACAACCAGGAGTAATTTCAAAAGAGTTATCATGGCAGACAACAGTTCACCCCAGTCATTAATGAGGAAAAACTTTTCCAGGCACAGCTAGGGGATGTGCAAACTACCTTTGTTGGCCCCATCATTCCAACACCTAAGTTCAATGTAGTGCTTTGCCTAGATTGGATAAGAAAGATACAAATTCACATTGATTAGGACAGTTCCACTCTCACCATTTAAAGAGGAGAAGTACATCACCATGTGTAACCAACTCACCTTTACACCCTCATTTGGGACCACAAATTTGTAAATATTACTTAAACAGAAAAAGAAAGCAACACCAGTAAAATTGACTGAAATAGCTGCACATTCAAGATGATTCATTTTAAAAATGTGGAAGTCTCACTTGAACAGGGCCCAATACATCAACTTTTCCAAGAGTTCCCTTCATTATTTCAGGAGAAACTACCAGGCTTACCACCTGACAGAGGTATCCAGCATAAAATTGTTCTAAAAGAAAGTGTCCCTAAGGCACATCCCATCTACAAATTTAAACCACACAAAGACAATGTCCTAAAAGAGCACCTGGATGAAGCCCTAGATAATGGCTCATTTTACCATCAAAGTCTCCCTTTGGTTCAGTGATCTTATTTATGGCCAAGAAAGATGGAGGCTTGTGCCTTGTCATCAATTACCAAGCTCTCAATGAATTCACATTTAAGAACAGTTATTCCATGTCTCTTATTAATAAACTCTGTGACTGATTAGGAGCATCACAGTTCTTCACATAGATTGACTTAAAAGCAGAATACCATCAAATATGTGTTAAACCTGAAGATATTCCAAAGACAGCATTCAAAACCAAATATGAGTCATTTGAATGTGTAGTCCTCAACTTTGATATGCCATCTTTCTTGCTTAGCTCAATCCCACTTTTTGAAATGAAATTTAATATAAGTAGTTAAAAGCGCTTAAGAGTCAAATTTTTATACTAGGCTTTCATTAAGAGAAAGGTATGGCAACCAACAACACCAGATCTTGGGCCAAGGTGGTCCAGGGGCAGAAGCGGTCTGTGAAGGACCAGCTGGTTAACATCACCTGGTTCACCAAGAAGGGGCCATTCATCCCAACTGAAGGTTAGATGAAATTTGTGGCTTCAGAGCAATGGTTTGAAGACATCACATGTGCCCTTCCTAAGTCTCCAGTACCCCCATAGAGTTAGAGTCAACTTTAAAGGGGATCCCACCACCTTCAAGGAGGCAGCAAAGACAATTTCTGCCACCTAACTAAAGGCAGTATTCCTCCAAGAGTCCCCTAAAAACTTCTTTGACCCGGTCTTCCTCTCCAAGGAGAGTGTTGATCAGGCCGCAGAAGAGATATTCACTGTGAAGATCACTGATAACAAGAATAAGACCACCAATACTACCATCCTAACCATCAGTACCAGATTCAACAAGGATACCACCCTATTCATCCACTTTGAGGCTCTGATGCTGGATACAGGTATAGTGGAAGTTAAAGCCCAGAACAAAGAGAGCTGACACAATATGGTGAAATTTTACAGTTTTAACTGTTCAAGAACCCTTATATGAGCCACCTCTTTACAGCCAAGGCAATGTCCATGATATCCCCAAAGTATGCCATTACCACTTCTGCTATCCCAAGAAGAGCTACCATACTCAAGAAGAACAGCACCATGAGCAGTGAGTTCAAGGTGTTCCCTGAACAAACACCCCACATATGTGCCCTTTGCTCTGCCATGGGCCACAGAGAAGCACTATGCCCTTCTACCATAGAAGGAGTCTGTGCTGCTGAGGAAGTTGCCCAGAAGCAGTACACTGGTTCTGAGGCCTCAGGTACCCAGACCAATGTCCTTAGATCCTTTCCCTGGTGATTATTGACTGAGTAACAGACGGTGGCTCCAATCACTAACCACCAGAAGAAGTCACATTCCAAGGCTAAGCAGACCCAAAACCAGTTCTTAGATACCCAGAATCCTGATACCCAGGAGGCACCATCTTCTTCTCAAGCCACCTTCCTTCTGGAAATGGCACCCCATCCTCAAATCTCATTGGTTGAAGCACCTGTAGGGATGAAACAACTATTCAGGCACAGGCAACCTTTATTGGTCTATCCAATATTGTGCAGGGCCAAACCTCAACCTCCACTCAAAAAGAACCAATTATATTGAGGCGCAAGACTCAGACTAAAATTTCAGAAATAACCAAATATTTGCCTTATGCTGTGAAAGATTTTAAAGCATCCAAGGCACACAAAAAGGAAACTCCAATGGCACTACTGAAACTGGTGGAACCTCAACAAGTTGTTTCATTAGGGCATAGTAGCTACTGGAATCTCAATCAGAATAGGGACCTTGAACATTTCAGGATTCTCCAGACCACAGTCCCAGTAAAAGAAAAAGAAAAAGAAGATCATGCTCTCCCCAAAAGTCAATCTAATTGGCCTCTTTGAGGTCAACTGCAACTCTGAGGATGAGCCCAAATTCAAGAGGCTTCTACTCCCCCACATCATCCTATGGTCAAAGAAATGCTGCATCCTGATCAGAAAAGGAACCAGAATCACAGCAATCAATAGAAGAGAATACTTGGAGGGGAGGATAATGATGGCTGACATTACATGGAATGAGGTGAAATTCTCCTTTGTAGTGGTGTATGGCCCAGCTGACTCCCAGGAAAAGATTCTCTTTTTTATCTAACTAAAAAGCATTGAATTTCTCCCAGATACTATTTTTGCTGGAGATTTCATTCTTGGAAACATCCAGCAGACAAAGCACCTGAAATGACACTTCCTGAGAATGCAATATTGTTTGATGAATAGCAGCAGGTCAACTGCCTAAAAACACCGCAGACTTTAAAGCACAGTATCCTGCTATAATGATGTGTGTCAATTCAGAAAACCTCAAGAATTTCTCTGCAACATGTCTCAATTACATTTTTGCCAGGCCAGAGTCTATAATCACTATGTCACCTATTTTTCCAAGCAACATTTGGGCTTTGATCATTGTTATATAAAGCACAAAGTTTGAGATTGACAGCCAATAATCTTGTGATAAACCTGCATACCTCTCTTAACAAACTCTGACTGCAAATGGATTTCAAAAGATATCTGTAAATCACATAGCCGCTCAACAGACCTTGGACTTGTTCAGACATGGATTGACATCAAAGCAAATATCAAACATAATATCTAAACAGAATCAGAAAAATTGATTCACGCTAAAAACACTCATTATTGTCAACTAATTAATAAAATCAAGCATATTGAGGCAAACAAGCCAAATCCTATTTCCCTGCAATGGGCAACTGCTGTCACAGTAAGTTCCATAATGCTGGGGATTATTTGGCTGAGTAGGAAAGCACGTAAAGTCCAAAAACTGTTTAACAAAACTGACTGATTTAACAGACTTGAATCAAACGGTTGATTGCAAATGGGTTACAGCTGCTCCAGTTTGCCGGTCAAATCTAATCCCCCCTGTAAGTTGACATTGATAAATTGACGTAATTTAATGGACACCAGAAATGAACTTATTTATCAGCATGGTCATCAGAAATTGGTCACCCAAGGGTTCTTTTCATCATAGACCAGATACTCATGTTACAATGTGGAAGGAATAGGAGACCAGGATCCAGGTGGTAATACTTAGTCAATTTTGATATATATTGGATAATTTTCACTGTTTCAACTTTTAAGAGTTGAGTCCTCCCAAAAATTCACTCAATAAAAATCACATATTCCCTGGTCTAACTTTAATTTTGAAATGCATCCTGTAGTTGGATTGTTGCGCTACATTCCCTAAAATATAATCCTTGGCCAGATTATTACTAGAAGATAGGGCCCTGCAGTTGGAACTTTGTTGTCAGCACTGTCCAATGTTAATTTCATGCCTGCCAATCTTGGAGTTATCCTCACTCCCGTCAAAGCTGAAATTCATGTGCTATACCAATATCCTAAATTTTATGCTGAAGACACTCTGATTCTTTTGCAGACCTTTTATCTAGGGCTTTTCTGGTTGGGGTGAATTATTTTACTTAACCAAAGTATCTCAGTTAGAAATTTCACAAAATGGTATTTGAAGCTGAGTTGGTGATTAATCATTAGCTCTATGTGAATTTTAGTTGGTGATTCCCCACCACATGGAGACAGCTTCTTACTATCCTTTGATTTCTGTCACATTAATCAACTCTTTGACATCTGAGTTTTTGGAAGCAGTTTTTCATTGGTTCATGTTTATTTTCTCCTGCTCTGTTGAGATATCTGTGTTTACCATGTTTATTTGCATCAGATCCTTTCTGAGTTTTCAGTTTGGGCTCTTCTTTAATTTTTGGTTCCCATCTCTATTTGCAGTTGTTTAGACTGTACCATCTGTTTCCTATTTCTGTTGTGCCATGTTTTTTTGGCGTCCAGATTATTTCCCTGCTCCACCCACTGATGAAATTTTGCTTGAAGTTTTTTTCAGCCTTATCAATTTATTCCAGCTCTAGCCTTAAGCACAAATTGTGAGTTTACCATGTGATGATGAAGGTTTCAGAGGATGCTTGTGAATGGTTGTTATCTGCGGTGGAGCACAATCCACGTGTTTTAACTGAAAGTGCATCTTTATACCCTTTGTTAAAAAATTTGTGTGTATCTATTGAGGAGCTCAAAGTATATTGCAAGTTGTACGCCTTCTAGCAGGGTACTACTCCACTCTCAATATTCCTTCCTCAGTTTCTTGCCTAATGCTGTACAATTGATGTTCCCAAGATGAATAAACTCTCAGCGTTGTGGTTAGCAGTTGATCAGACTGCCCAGGATCTGGCAGTTTAGGATTCCCTGTTAACCACAACTGAGCTCTGGTAAGCCAAATTCTTTCTCTGGTCTCAAATCTGTTGACTTCCAAACAAGGTGTTATGGAAATTGAATCCAACCCCCTGCTTGACCTGGTTTTCTGGTAATTGCTATGCTATGGCTTTGTCTAGTCAGAGTTGTGATTGCATCCCTCAGAATTCTTCTCAGTTGCAATTGGCTATCTTGAACAAACCTGTCAAGGTAGACAAAATGCTAGTGCTGTTGCCCACCAAGAGTTTGTTGGTTATGCTCCAGCATGTTGTTCCTGCAAAGTCTTTGGTAGTTAAGTTCAAAGAGTTGCCTCTTGTTTCCATTAATTGTAATTTTCCTGTCCTCCCTGAAGCCGTCCAAGAAATGATAAAGCAATATTTTCAGGAGCATCCTGCCTCCTTAGCTGCTGTCTGTACCACTGAAGAGAAGTAAGATCCTACTGAGGTTGTAAATTTTGCAGCAAATAAATCTTCTTCTGGTTACTTCTTGTTTTATGGTAGTATCAATAACAGCCAAACTATCTATTGGCCAGCCATTTTGTTGTATACCAGTGCATCTGAGAACTTCATGAGTTTTGAGACCACAGACTTGCTACAACTCAAGTATCACCCTGGAATGCTTGTTAGGGGTGGAAACTGTCAAACGTTTCCCTCTTTCCAGCTTAAGCAGCCGGTGACATTTGTAGTTGCAGGTCAATCTTTTACCACAAGATTCTCCAGATGCTCTGCTCTTATGTATTTATGAGGAGTATCTTTTGGGGAAGCTTCAAATATGGAATTAAGAAAGAAGAGAAGTGTCTTTACTGGATAATAATTTAGACTTATATAGCTTTAGCTGTAGCGGAGATTTAGTTGGATCAAACCTAGGAGTTGGTCATGTGCAGGATGGGTTCAAGTCACTGGATACATGGACATTCATGTGATATTGCTTGGTTACCATTTCTGGTATGTCAAACTGTATATTGAGAGAGCACCAAATTGAGCAATGACTGGATGTTAAATGGGTTGGGGGTAGTCAGAATACTTGTACCTCCAGATCCTTGACAGTATCCTATTATCTTAGGAATGGGCTGGTGGCAGGACCATAATATATCAACCTTGCTAAAAGAAAATGAGCTACAAGTGGACCACTCTTTGGGAATATCCATCCATATTCTGCTGTTGGGTATGTCAGAATTAGAGCAGTCTTCTCAAACAATCCAGTTGGTTCCTGTTCCTACACCCGTAAGTTTGGATTTACCAGCATGCTTTCAATGCTGGTCCACAGCATTTGATGACACTAGGGGTGAAGTCCTTCCCAAGAACACTCAGTCTGACTTTGAATTTAAGTTTGCTGTTGATCTGATTTGTATTACATCTCCCATTTACTCTTTGACCTTAAAGGAGGACACATGTTTGAAAGAGTGGACTTGTGACATTTTGGCCAAGAGATATATCTTAAGGAAGGCTTTGTAAATTTTCTCTCAATTGTTGTTTGTCCAAAAATCTAATGGGTCTCTTAGACCTTGTGTTGACTAGGGAATTTGAACAACATCACAATCCCTGATCCTTACCCTTTACCTCTTGAAGCACAAACTTCTTGATGTGTTGAGAAGGCCAAGGTATTCTCAAAACTGGATCTGTTGAATGCTTTCAATTAAATCAGGATTGCAGAAGGAATGGAATGATTAACAGCATTCAGAACAAAGAAGGGTATCTTTTAGTTCTGTGTTATGCCTTTTAGTTTGAAGAATGCCCTGGCTTGCTTTATACGGTTGATTGACTCAGTCTTGGGAGATCTCCTAGGTGTATGTGCCATTGCGTACATGGACAACATCTTGATATTATCTCTGGATGAGGAGTCGCATAAGGCCCATCTGTCAGAAGTTGTAGAGTGTACACTTCAGGCCAATTTTATCATCAAAAGTATTAGTTTGTGAATTCTTTAAACTTAAGGTTACCTTTTTGGGTAATATTATCTTTGAGGATGGCCATACTATTGCCCCTGACAAGGAAGCAGTGGTTTGAGAGTATGCTACGCCTGTGACAATATCCCAACGCTTTAGTTTCTTGGGTACTTGTACGTTTTTAAAGAAATTCACCCCTCACTTGTCAGAAGTGGCTGCTCCCTTGTATTCAGCAAGCGGGAAGACAACTTTTGTCTGGACATCTGAGTGCGCAGAAGCGTTCACAGCAGTCAAGGCTCTTTTGTTGTCCTCCCCAGTTCTACAACATTTAGATCCAGAGCTTGCTTTTGTAGTCTATACAGATGCATCCAAATATGCTGTAGCCAGTGTGTTGCTACAAACTGTCAACAATGGTGTTGAGAGACCTGTAGGGTATTTCTCCCAAAAGACAGAGGCTTTGGAACACAATTACATGATTTAAAACAAGGAATTGTTGGCAGTTGTGGAATCTTTAAAGCATTGGCATCACCATCTCATGTTGATGTGTCATCCATTTGTAGTAAGAACCAACCATAAAGCTATCCTGCCTTATTTTTAGCCCATGGTTTTTTCAGGTTGCCAATCCAGATGGCATGGTGATCTGACAAGATACAAGTTCCGCTGCAAGTTTATTAAGGGAACTGATAATCACTTGGCAGATACATTGAGTAGAAATCCATTTATCTCTTAGATGCTGGCATAGACATTGAGTTCAACACGTACACTATGATTCCAGACAAGGCTGTGGTTCCTTTTTATTACCTCTGCCTGCTACGCTTGCCACTATGTCCTTAACTGAGGGTGCAGACTTAGACTTATATTCCCAAGTGAAGTTTTTGCAGCCCCTGTACAAAGGTTACAATAGGTTATTGGAACTAGCATATGCACATTCTGTTGGCCAGCCACAGGGTTATCACAAGATAGGACTAATTCTATATCATCAAGGATGATTGTGGGTTCCAGAGGGAACTATTTGGGACAAAATCATGGAGGATTATCACACCTATCCTACAGCAGGCCACCCAGGGGGAAAAATGGTGGAGCTCATCCACCGACAGTTTCCATGGAAAGGTTCAACAGTGCAGGTGGCAGATTAAATTTGTGACTGCCTGGTATGTGTTTGGTCTAAGGCAAGCAGGAATAAGACTACTGGTTTGTTGGCTCCTTTACAACCTGCTGCAGGGCCCTGGGTGTCAGTGTCAATGAATTTATTGGAGAACTATCAAATTCTAACGGGTTTAATGCAATCATGGTGGTGGTTGATTGCTTCACAAAAATGGCAAACTTTGTTCCCTGCTCAACCACAATTACTTTGGTGGAGACATCTAGGCTGTTTGTGAATAAAACCTTCTCCCTGCATGGCATTCTGATGGAGATTTTGAGCAACTGCAGGTGCCAATTCATTGCTCAGTTATGGGAAGCTTTTACTGGAATTCCAATTATCAAATTGTGTCCTTCCACGGCTTTTCACCCCCAATTTGATAGACAAACAGATAGGGTAAACCAAAGTTTGGAGGTCTACCTGTGCTACTACACTAATGCTCAACAAGATTATTGGTATGCTAATTTACTCATGGCAGAGTTCACATATAATAACACCCCACACACGTCAACTCAGGTTTTGTCATTCTATGCCAATGTAGGTTACATCCCTCATATAACATGGGCCTTTGTTTGGTTAGCAATGTAGAAGCTACAACTGATCAAGCTGCTGCACTGAAGCAGGTTCATCAGGAGATTCAGGTTACTCTTGCTGCTGCTGTGACAACTTACAAGGAATACACAGATTTCAAGCACCAAGAAGGTCCAACTTACTGGTCAGGTGATCTGGTCATGGTGGATGCTTGCAAATATGAAACTGAAGGTCCCTTGCCATAAATTAGGTCCCAAGCAAGTGAGTTCCTTCAAAGTTGAACGTCAAATTGGTCCCTCCGCGTACCAGTTGGATTTACCTCTGGCTTTTAAGATTTTTCACACTTTCCACAAATTCTTACTTACTCCTTTTAAGGGTACTGAGACCCCTTCTTCCCAACCCATTCTTATGGAAGGATAACCTAAGTATGAGTTAAATTGCATTTTGGCTTCTCATAAGAATTGACACTGTCTAGAGTATTTGGTGTCATGGAAGGGTTATCCTGATTCTGAAAACTCATGGGTTCCCCACTATGATTGCTCTAACTCTCCATATCTTATCCAAGAGTTCTATGATTGCAATCCAACTTCTATTGGTCACCCTGAGCTTACCTTAGCCGTGATAAAACTTCCCTGTACCCACAAAAACTTCTCCCTATTGCATCTTCCAGATGGTGGTATTGTGCCCTGGGCTAAAGCAGAGGATACTGTCACGGTAAGTTCCATAATGCTGGGGATTATTTGGCCAAGTAGAAAAGCGCAGAGAGCCCAAAAAACTTTAACAAAACTGACTTATTTAACAGATTTGAATCAAACAGTTGATTGAAAATGGGTTACAGCTGCTCCATTTTGCTGGTCAAAACTGATCCTCCCTGTAAGTTATGTTGATAAATCAACGTAATTTAAGAGTCATGTGGGGTTCCTGGTCACCAGTCCCCAAAGTGTGTCCTGGGTCATAGCCAGGGACCAGCTTGGAGGAGTTGTCATTCCCCAACAGTGATGAGTAGTTGGTTAGGAGCTTGTACTTGGCCTGCATAAGTGCAAACTCTTCTAGTACTTTCCCAATTACTAGGCAGGCGCCTCCACCATATACTTGTACTTCAGTGGGTGATAGCCCTTCTGTGGACCAATGCCAATCCTGTAACAGCCTAGTAAGTTTAGTTTCTATAAACTCCCTTCCTCTATCTGTCATTTCAAGATGCCTAGTCACCTTCTCCCACTCCTCCTGGGCAGACTTACTAGAGGCAAATCTCCTACAACCTTGGTGATAAGTTTCTCCTCCCCTTGGCTAGGGTAGAAGATGTGGGGTAGTTTACTCATAGAGCTTGTATTTTTTATCACAGGAAATTTGGGCAGGGGTTGTAATAGGCTTTTATTCACAGTCAGAAGGAAGATCCCCTTAGAAGCCTTCTTATATAAGGCCTGTGTATAGGAAACAATAAGGTTTTGCCAATACTTGGAGTCTCTCAACAATCTCTTGGACTTCTTGTACTTATATTAGGCTCCTGCTCCTTTGTTTTGGGCTCCTGCACTTTGGTCTTGAGCTCCTGAGCTTCAGTCTTGGGCTCCTGCAGACTTTTCCAGCTCTGGCTTCCTACTCTTGGTCTTTGGTTCCTTCTGTAGCTCTTGTGGCCTTTGTAATCCACTTGATCCAGTCCCTGAAGAGTCTCAGATAGCTTTCCCTTTTATAGCCCCTTGTTTCAGACCAAAAACTTCTCTTAAAACTCTGGTTTTCAAAAGCTTAAACTATCCAGTTTTTCTTCTCCTATAATATATTAAGCTTTAGAACTTACTTCAGCCAATAAAAGCCCTGAATTTTCTGCTTCTGTTCCTCATTTTTTAGGCTTTAACTTAAGAGTTAAAGCCCTCAAAACACTGATCAAATAGACTCCGGCTTGCAGCCAATAATACGCCTCAATTCAATGGTTTTGCCAAAAGGTTTCCCCAGATAACTTGCTCTTGACCCTGGTTCAAACCCAAAGCTGTCTTGCTCTGGGTAAACAACTGCTCTGCGTTTTGAAGAGTTTTGCCAAATTCCTGTCATGTTTCTCTGGCAAATCTAAGTACTTTTGCCTATGTTTTACATAGGGGAATTTCAAACCCTAAATTTTAAAATGTTTCTGAGTTTCTCTGAATTTTCTTCAACGTTTTGCAACTTCAAACTTGCCTGTTGCTTGTCCTTTTGCCTTTACAGTTTCTCTGTCCTGTTTCTGGCCTCTTTCTTGCTTGTTTCTGGCTCAATTCCCACTTAATAAATTTACAGTTTTAACATAATGTAAACCATTTTTCCTCCTCTTTCTTTTTTATACATTATAGTTAATTTATTCTAACATATTTAGGCAGCAAATGGTTATTATTTAACTGCTTCTTTCTATTCATATTTATGCTTTAAAGACACCAAAATCAGCTTTTCCAGCCTCTGCATCCAGTCTGGCTAGTTCTTCCAAATCATCTTCTGGTCCTGCACTCACATCTTCTTGATCCTTCTGCCTGTTCTTCAATAATATCTCTCAGCTTATTGATTCAACCAGCAATCAGTCCATCTTAGCTCACAGAACAGCTCCTTTTCAGACTTAAAACAGCCTTCTAGTCCTCTACTTCCAGCTTATCCTCACTAGAAACCACCTTGGTTCCTCCTGCACAAAGAACCATTTTGGTTTCAAAACTTCAATATGGACCAACAGTCCCTTTACTAGTTTTCACTGTGATCAAACAGTCCTTCTTACTAGTCTTCTCTGCTAATCTCCTTGAACCACCTTGGTTCTTTATCTCAGTCCCTGTTACCAGAACCTGTAGACTCAGGCATGAGTCTAAATTTAACTGGCTTTTGACTGGGCCCTCACAAGTGGCAATCCACTTAGGCCATCCAACCATAGATCAATGTCTATACATTGTTTTTACTCACCCAGGTGATCAAATCTGGGCTTTCAGTTGAAAAGTAATCAGCTTTACTTCCCAGAGGCCTGATCACACCAAGTTCTGCAGCTTGCTTCCCTGAGCAGACGCCTTGGTGACACCTCTGAGCAAATTTTTGTCCTCCAGTGCTTATTTTGGGTTCTCCCTAAAGCTCCCATAGAGGCATAAACGAGGACACCCTACCAGTCTTTTAGGTAGAATGCTTGCTTACAGACCTCCAGTAAGTGGATTAGGGTACATAGAGCCCTCAGAGCTCTTCCCCTCCCTGGCAGCCTGCGCTACTTGTCAGGGGTCTAAAACTTACAGCCAAAGCAGCAAACACCACTCATCAGGCTGGATCACTCCCCACCCCAAACAGACAAATTTCCCTTCTGATCTATCTCATTCTTTCCCCAAGCAGCCACAGTCCCCTGCTATGTGAAGACCTCTAGCCCACAGCAGCCAATATCCTCTGCTGGGTGGAGACCAAAATCTGCCCCCTAGTAGTCTCTCCTCCTACTAGCTAGGCCTTACCTTCCCTAGTGGCATCCTTCCCTACTAGGCCTCTACCTGTAATCAACCAACAGCACATTGCAATCTGAAGCATAGTGTCTTTATTTGAAGCCAAATCAACCCTTGCCTGCAAAACCTCTTGCATGTGGATCATCACAGGTCACCAGATATGAACTTGTTAATCAGCATGGCTGTCAGAAGTTGGTCACTCAAGGGTTCTTTGCAACCTGGACCAGATACTCACGTTACAATGTGGAAGGAATAGGAGACCAGGATCCAGGTGGTAATACTTAGTCAAATTTGATATATATTGGATAATTTTCACTGTTTCAACTTTTAAGAGTTGAGTCCTCCCAAAAATTCACTCAATAAAAATCACATATTCCCTGGTCTAACTTTACTTTTTAAATGAATCCTGTAGTTGGATTGTTGCGCTACATTCCCTAAAATTTAATCCTTGGCCAGATTATTACTAGAAGATAGGGCCCTGCAGTTGGAACTTTGTTGTCAGCACCGTCCAATGTTAATTTCATGCCTGACAATCTTGGAGTTGTCCCCACTCCTGTCAAAGCTGAAATTCATGTGCTATACTAATATACTGAATTTTATGCTAAAGACACTCTGATTCTTTTGCAGGCTTTTTATCTAGCGCTTTTCTGGTTGGGGTGAATTATTTTACTTAACCAAAGTATCTCAGTTGGAAATTTCACAAAACAGTATTTGAAGCTGAGTTAGTGGTTAATCATTAACTCTATGTGGATTTAGTTGGTGATTCCCCACCACATGGAGACAGCTTCTTATTATCCTATGATTTCTATCACAGCTGCTTGGAACACAACACTGAAGTTTGGCTGAGGCAAAGTTTTGTTGAATAAACTTAGAGAGACTAATGACCACTACTTCCCTTACTATCAAAGGGGAGCAGCCCACCAAGGCCTTCCTGTCCCAATTTAAAACCAGAAGAGCAAGAATAAACCCAAAAGAAGTTATTATAGACAATAAAACAGTGGATGATGACACTATTGTACTAAAAGAAACCGAGATTTTTTTAGAAATCTATACACTTCTTAATATACTCCTTCTCAAGCAGCACTGGATGATTTGCTGACAGTTGTTCCAAGGACCCCTGTACAAGATAAATTGGCTTTTCCTGTAGACCTGGAGGATCTGGAGGATGAAATCAAAAGCTCACCAAAGAAAAAAGCCCCTGGACCTGATGGATCACCTTATGAGTTCTACAGTAATCACTTTGAGGCTATCTAAACTACACTTCTTGAGGTCTTTGTTGTGTTCTGAGGCGCAGCACAGAGTCACAACAGGAAATCCTAACCTTAGGATTGGATTCATACTAAGTCTCAGTTAGAATGGCAGGAAAGGCTATGTAATTACCTTGTGGCCCTGAATGAATCATATCTGCTAGACGTAGCTAGAGAGGCGCCAAAATATGTGAACACACAAAGAAAAGAATGTGAATATAACTTAATTTTTATTAGTGAATAAGAAATAGAATATATACTATGTAGCTTTACCACAAAAAAGTACATGGGCAGTAGGATCACTTGCCACAAGCATGAGTGGGGCAAGTGAGTTGTGCAGAATCAGGAGACTGATTAATTGAATCTCCCAATTTGGAGCCAGACTCATATCAAAGGGAAAAAGCAAAAGAGAGATATTTGTCCTCAAAATAAACCATTGAAGGCAAAATTGAAACATGGTGAATGGCGGCATTTCAAATCATTGTCCCCCTCTATATCGGCCTTAGGGGGCAAAATTTATGGAGGAACTTGGCATGTACTCAGGCAAATGGGCAACCACTGGAGAGAAGTTTAACAGTGTACTCTGACCCTTGCTTGAAGGTCACTTCTAAAGGTCCAACCCATAATGTATCTAGCTTGTGAGTGTGTCCTCCTACTCTATGCTGATAATAGAGAACATGGTCCCTAATGTTGAACTCAGGCAAAGGAAAGCAGTCACCATTATCAGGGGAGAGCTCAAGCATCTTGGTCTTATACACAGAAGTGTAAGCAGTAGCCTGTATATCAACAATGCAGTTGACTAAATCTTTGATATGGTCATCTGGGTTCATAGCCTTATCAGAGGAGAGCAGGGGGCCCCTCAGGAGCAACAGATTGGTGGTCTTGCGCCCATACAGTATAGCAAAGGGATAATACCTGGTGACACAATGTTTGCTAAGGTGATAGGCAAAGAGAGCAGCAGTTAAGTATAGATCCCAGTTTGCAGCGTCATAGTAAGTGAGTTTCCTCATGATAGAAACCAAAGTTGAATTTGCACGCTCAACCACCCCATTGGTAGAAGAATTGTAGGGGCAGAGAAGGACTGGTGAGCCCCCAAGGCTTCAACAACAGATATTACTAACTTGACATTGAAGTTAGTTCCATTGTCAGACAACAACACTTGAGGGCAGCTATGACAGTAGAAAATGTCTTGCAACAGAAAGGCAGCAGTTGTCTTGGCAGTGATGTCCTTAGTGGGGCAAGCTTTCATCCACTTGCTAAAATGATCAGCAGCAATTAGGATAAAGCAGGAACCAGAGCAGGAACAATGGAGAGACCCTAAAGCTTCAATGCTGACAGTGTGAAATTTGTGTTGAGGGGGAACTAGCTTGAGCTTGTGAGAGGCAGCTTGAGGTTGTTGGAGCTGACAATTGTGACAGATAGCAATGTCATCTGGAATTAACAGGCAAGGTTTTCCCAGAAATAGTTTTTCTGGAGCTAGTCATGGATCTTAGCAATTCCTTCATGTCTTGTCTTCTTATGAGCTTGCAGCACCATCAAAAACAAAGACTAGGCCATACATAAGGTAGTTATGAATCTTGTACTTTTGTGAAGAGCTGATTGTTGCAAAAAAGTGTGTCCTCAGATAGTTTGTCTAGGGAAATTCAAACTTCTTCTGTCTTGCTCTACTATAAGAAAGGGTATCCAATTAGTTCATATAGTCAATCATCCTCAGCAGGGTGTAGAGCAAGGATGGGTATTCTAGATAACCCATAAGTGTTCTGATGTTGAATCCTGGGACAGTGTAGTACTGTGAAGTTGTAACCTTGCAGGCAGAGAACCCATCTAGCTAGTTGTCCTTCTAGTTCCTTGAGCTTTTGTAACCACTTAAGCAAAGCGTGGTCCGTGACCACAGTGAAATTAGTGCCATAAACATAATGGCAGAACTTCTTGACAGCATGCAGTGCAGTGAGGCACTCTTTCTCTGTGACGCTGTAATTCTTCTCATGCTTTTTTAGGGCATGAGAAGTATAAGCTTCAGGATGATCCAAACCCTCCTCATCTAATTGAGCTAAGATGACTCCAATAGCCAGATCACTAGCGTCAGTGTAAAGGATGAATTCCTTATTGTAGTCAGGATACACTAAGATTGGAGCCTCTTTGAGTTTTTGTTTAAGGGTCTAAAAGGCATGTTGCTGAATAGCAGTCCATTAAAAAGGGACATTACATAACAGCTGGACCAAAGGTTTGCTAGTATGGCAAAGTAAGGGATGAAATGCCTGTAGTAATCTATCATTCCCAGAAAGACTTGAACTTCTTGCAGGTTGGTGGGCGGAAGCATTTTTTCAATGGCCTCAACTTTCTTGGTCATTGGGCAAATCCCGGTCTGGGTCACCTCATGGCCCAAGAATATAAGGTGTTCCTTAGAAAAACCACACTTAAATGGTTTCAACTTAAGGCCAGCCTCTCAAATCTTTATGAACACTTCCTTAAGGTGAGTCAAGCAATGTTTAAAGGTAGCGCTGAAGACAATTATATCATCTAAGTACACTAGGACACATGAGAGCTTCAAATCACAGAGGATGGAGTCCATGGCTTGCTGAAAGGTAGCCGGGGCATTGCAGAGTCCTTGCGGCATGCATGTAGGCTCAAACAGTCCTTCAGAAGTGATGAGCACAGCTTTCTGTATATCCTTGGGAGAGAGATTGACTTGCCAGTACCCAGATGCTAGGTCCATGGCAGAGAAGAACTTAGAGCCTCCAAGGCGGCAGAGAGCATCATCAATATGCGGCAAAGGGTAGGAATCCTTTTTGGTTAATGAGTACAATTGACAAAGTACATCACAATACAATGGCCTCCATCCTTCTTCTTTAGTACAAGCAAGGGGGAAGCCCACAGACTTTGGGAAGGAACCAGTAGTCCAGCGTCTAAAAGTTGTTTGAGTTCTTTAGACACCTGAGCGTCCTCCACACAACTGCGGCAATATGGTTTAGCACAGAAGGGGGGAGTATCATCAGTATTAATCTGGTGAATGACGCCTTTGGCTAGACCATAGTCAGTGCTATCTTTAGCAAAGATATCTGAAAAATTATCTAATAAATCAAGAACCTCCTTCATCTGAACCAGGGATAGCTGCAGGAAATCTTGCACAGTGAAAAAGGATAGGACTTGGGGCTTGTCTTCAGGTAAATTAAAATCCTGGAACATACCAAAGGGATGTAGGGATAGGAAATTAGGAGCATTCAGAAACTTGCCATAGCCAAAAAACTGCCCTCTAGACACATGTTTGGGGAGAGCGGTTAAGTTGACAACCAGCAATTGAACAGGGTCTTTATAAGAGATATCCAAGATTCCCAGGAAGAGGTAAGGTTTGTTGTGTCCTAGTAAGAGAGGAGAGTATAACTCTAGGAAAGTACGCTCTGGTAACTCATATGATATTTGGGAGTCTAGGATAGCTTGAGATCCAGGGGAAATGGTTACAGCAGAAGTGGCCAAGAGAGGAATCCCCTCAGATGCAGGGCAATTCATAGGAGGACATTTTATGTTGGATGAGTGGGTACAGTTTTTAGTGTAAAGACACCAGTGGGATATTCTAAGGCACACATCTTGAGGCATTTCCCGGGGAATTTTGCAGGCTCTTCAAAGATCAGGGGAACTTTGTATTCTAAGATAGAGAGGTAGCCATCTTTCAAGTTGATGTTCCCATTGTATTCCCTAAGGAATTGAGTACCAACTAGGAGATCATAACTCTCATTCTCCAAGACAACGGCAGGCGTGGCCAAGAGTAGTTTTTCAAAACACATGGGAAGAGCAGAATAAGCTCCTATAGTGCAAGTCATAGATATCCAGGCTGTACCATACAACTGGTGGTAGTTAAGGTCAGGTACAAGTTTGAGCTTCTTGACAAGCTCAAGGAGACAACATTAACAGGAGATCCTGTATCCAATACAGCCTTAATTTTCACCTTTTGGATGGATATTTTCACACAAAAAGTAGTTCAAAAAAAGGGAGAGAGAACAGCCAGAATGTCTTGGGCTTCTGCCAGTTCTTTGTTCCACTTTTGAATCACGCATCTTAGGCCTGAGAGCTCCTTATAGACCATCTGGAGAGGAAACAAGACTGAGACTTTTTTGAACACAGCGTTAGCAACCTCAGCAGCTTCTTTGGACGGCTCTACAAGCACAGGGGACCTCTTAGCTTGGGTGAGGTATGGATAATAGACAACCTCCTTGGCTTCCAGCAGAGGCTTAGCAGCTGTTGTAGTTTTCCCGGAGTGTAACTTATAAGGGGCCAAAATAGTTTTGGGGACGGCAAGAACTGAATACCCATAGGCGTAAGGATCATCAACATCTGAATTTTTCATATCAGAGTTGTCAGAGATGTTGTGGAACAGTAACATGATGGGAGGAGCATCAGTGTCAGCATGCTCAGAGTCAGCTATAGAGGGGGATTTAAGGAGACTGGGAAGAATTGTCAACCAAGACGTCTCTGCCTCTAGGTTGACTATTCTTTCCCCCCTGCTCCTTGGGATCAGCTCCTTCAACCCAAAGATTGGTGCAGACTTGCAAGTGGTGACCTAGCTGACAACATTTATGGCAGCCTTGGCGTCTAAGAGGATTCTGTGAATTCATGGTGAGGATGCAAGGGCCATGGGAAGACAAGCCAGTGTTAGAAGCGGCATGATTCTCCTGCACAACTGTTACCAAATGGGTAAGGTACATATCCTGCAACAGCGTCTTTATGCTCTTCATAGAGGAAATCATGGCTTTATGAGCCTTAAATTAGAGGCACAGAAGATGATTAACCTTGAGAGCTTGAGCACAAGCCATGCAAACTTCTTTTTCTGTCAATTTTCTGCTTGTTATCAGTTACTGTCCTTTCATGTAGAATCTGTCTGAAAATTTAGCTAGGGTCTTCTTTGGTTTGAAAGTAATGTTCATGAAGGCATCCTTCTTCACTTCCAAACTAAGGTCACCACCAAATTTTTCAATCAGAAGTTGCTTCATATCCTCCCAGGTATCAATGGTGGACAGCTCTGGTACTACTACCTCTTGACAGGTCAGGTGCAGACAGGTTAGAATGTGTTCCTTCTTAACCTCATCCAAGGCTCTTCTCATGGCAGTTTTTTAGATAGTTATGAAGCTGCAATGGTCAAGGTTTTGGGGTCAAAGACTTGCTTAAAGGTAGGCCTGAAGTGTGCTTCCAGATTTGGGCCACCATTGTTGCTATCAAGTACATTTATGCGCGTGGAGAATTCTGCTTCAGATTCAGAGGGGGGCTTTCTGACCCAAAGCTGAGAACACTCTCTTTGAGAGTAGTTAAGGTCTCAGCAGTGCGGGCATCCGTAGTTTTAGCTAAGGTGGTCTGTTGCTCAGTAACGTCTAGGCATTAGCCCTGTGTAGTTACTACTGTGGAAAGCTCAGCCAGTCAGGAGGTAAGAGAAGGACCCATGGAGAGGCATGGGGCAAACCTGTCATTCACTGAGTCAATTAATTCACACATTTCCTGTACATCTTTATTAAGCTCAGAGTGGTCTTGTTTCAAATGGTCTACCTCATTATCTAGAGCTATCAAATCTCTAGCACAATGAATATGGGGGGCTCCTGACAGGCCAGGGCAACAGCCATCTTCCATAATGATCCCAGATGAACTAGCCGCAGTCACCACCATTTTGCGTAAGGCAGCAGCCTATTATTGTAACTCAGCCACTTGAGCCTCAAAACATACAACTAGGGATCAGGCTGAGGTGCTTCAGTAGGGAAATCTTGGCTGCAGATAGATGCTTGCAGGTCTTAAATGGCATCCTATAGCCTCTGCTCTCTATCCACCAAATTGTCAGATGGGGGAAGGTGGAACATCTGGCTTGGGTGTAGACAATTTGTAACTTGAGTCTGGAGCTTGGTAATGACAGCAGCAGTAGTAACCCTTTCTTGATCAAAATACCACCAAGCTTGCAAAGTCCTTTAGCAGCAAGGTCTGCTATTTGTTGTAGTTTATCAAAGGAGTAAGCACTGAGCTCATTGAGCTGTTGCACCAGTTGTTCAAAATCAGTGAGATAGGCATCCAGGGTAGAGTCTACTTGGGTTTTCCAGGGCTGTTCCAACTAGCAAAACTTGTGTAGCTGCTCTCTGATGTATTTGGGGATGGACTGGCACATTTGCTTAATAGAATTAACCAAGCAAGTTTGGGAAGTGACAGAACCGCATTGATTATCTGACACCAAAGAAAAAAGGAAGTAAAACCACTGTTGATAGGCAGCAAACTGATCCCAGTGATATGTGATGACGGCTTGTTGAGAAGAAATCTCCTGAGTGTGGAGCCCTAACACCATTTAATGGTGGGCTAAGGCGGGTTGTACAAAGGATGAAAATAGGTGTTCAGCGGAGCAAGCCGCTGAGAGGAGATGTTGTGGAAATTGCGGAGCCACAATCAATTCATAGTATTCTGCTCAACTTTATAGTAGCTAGAGGCAAGGAATAGCTCCATCCCAGGCTAACCCAAGAGCTACTGCCATGACTTGTTCCAAGTCAGGGGTACCCAAAAGGTAGGCCACTAGGCAGGGACCATTCCCAAGGTTCAGCATAGTGGGGACAATAGGTGGGTCTGTGATGTCTTTCTTGATAAGAGGTGTGGGGTTCCTTGTCACCAGTCCACAAAGTGTGTCCTGGGTCATAGCCAGGGACCGGCTTGGAGGAGTCATCATTCCCCAACAGTGGTGAATGGTTGGTGAGGAGCTTATAATTGGCTTGCATAAGAGCAAAATCCTCCAGTATCTTCCCAATCACTAAGCAAGCATCTCCACTGTACAATTGAACTTCAGCAGGCATAAACCCTTCTGTAGGCTGATACCAATCCTGTAATAGTCTCACAAACTCTCCCCCAATGAACTCTCTTCCTCTATTTGTCAATTCCAAATGCCTTGTCACCTTCTCCCACTCCTCCTGGGCAGATTTACTAGAGGAAAACTTCCTGCACCCTAGACAATAGGATTCATTGTCCCCTGGACTAGGATAGAAAATATGGGGTAATTGACTCATGGGACTTATATTCTCTCTTTACACAGAAAATTTGAATAGGGGCCATAATAGGCACTTTATTCACAGTCAGAAGGAAGAACCCCTTAGAAAACTTCTGATATATAGCCTTGGGATAGGGAATAATAAGGGATTTGTGCCAATACTTGAAGTCCTTCAACAATCTCTTGGACTCCTTGTACTTGGTCTTGGACTCCTGCTCCTTGGTCTTGGGCTCCTGCGCTTCAGTCTTGGGCTCCTGACCTTAGTTGTGGGCTCCTGTGTTCTAATCTTAGGCTCCTACAGTCTGTTCCAGCTCAGGCTTCCTATCCTTGGTTTTTTCCTCCTTTTGTTGCTTCTGTGGCTATGTGTTCTACATGTGTGCTGTTTTGCAGGCAAGGGTTGAATTGGCTTCAAATAAAGACAATATGCTGAGGAGTGATAATGTGTGATTAGCTGGTGACGCTGTAAACTAGTAGGTAACATAGGGCTGCTAGGGGTAAGTAGGGTGAGCCTAATAGGTAACATGGTCTACTAGGGGAAGTAAGGTGAGCCTAGTAGGTAGCATGGTCTACTAGGTTAAGTAAGGCCTGGCTGGTAGGTAACATAGGACTACCAGGGGCAGATGTTGCCTCCACCACAGCAGAAGATATTGGCTGCTTTGGGGCTATAGTGCTTCACCCCACAGAAAACTGTGGCTGCAAAAGGGTGAAGACTGAAATAGCAAGCAGGGAACTTTGTCTGTCTGGGGGGAGTAGGTTTTGGACCCCTGGCGGTTAACACAGGCTGCCAGGGAGGGGAAGAGCTTGGAGGGCTCAATGTACCCTAATATGCTTACAGTATGTCTGTGAGCAAGCACCCTACCTAACAGACTGGTAGGGTGTCCTCATTTATGCCCCTATGGAAGCTTTGGGGAAACCCAAGGTGAGCATTGGAGGGTATAGACTTGCTCAGAGGTGTCACCAAGGCGGCTTGCTTGGGGAAGCAAGCAGCAGAACTTGGTGTGATCAGGCCTCTGGGAAGTAGAGCTGATTACTCTGCAACTAAAAGCCCAGACTTAATCACCTGGGTGAGTAAAGACAACGCATAGACATTTATTGATGGTTGAATGGCCTAAGTGGATTGCCACTTGCAAGGGCCCAGTCAAACGCCAGGCAATGTAGACTCATGCCTGGGTCTACAAGTTCTGGTAATAAGGGCTGAGATAAAGAACCAAGGTAGTTCACAGAATTAACAGAGAAAACTAGAAAGAGGGACTGTTTGGTCACAGTGAAGGCTAGTTGATGGGCTGTTAATTCATATTGAATGGAATGAACCAATATGGTTCAGTGTGTAGAAGAAACAAAGGAGGTTCATACTGAAGGACAAGAAGATTATGATGCAGGACTAGATGATAATAATGCAGGATGGCCAGAGGACCAGAATTCAGTGCTGAAGAACTTAAGAGCTGAGAGGATGAACTAGCTGGACTGGATGCAGAGGCTGGAAGAGCTGGTTTTAGTGACTTTTGAGAGGAAATTTAGATAAAAAAGAAGCAGTTAAAGAATAATTAAATACTTCCTGATTATGATTAAAAAATGATGGAAAATCATATAAAAAAGAAAGAGAAGGAAAAATAACCTATAGCTTGTTAGAACTATATGTTACTTTTAGAAGAGAGATTAAAGAGGAAATAGGCCAGAAAGAAGCTGAGGGGAGAATAGAGAAACTGTAAGGGCAAAAGAGCACATTTCGCCAAGAACAACTAGGAAAGACAAAAAGACGGATAGAAGGCAGGTTTGAAGTTGCAAAACAATGAGAGAAACACAGAGAAACGTTGAAAAATCAAAGGGTCAAAAATTGCCTAAGTAAAACATATGTGGAAGCGCTCAAGATTTGCTGGGGAAACGTGACAGGAATTACAGCAAAATTGTTTGAAATGTGGAGAAGTTGTTTACCCAGAGCAAGACAGCCTCGGGTTCAAACTAGGGTCAAGGACGGGTCATCCAGGGAAACCTTTTTGGCAAACCTGTTGGATCAAGGCGTATGATTGGCTGTGAGCCAAAGTTTATTTGATCAGTGTTTTAAGGGCTTTAACTTGAGAGTTAAAGCCAAAAAAATGAGGATCAGAAGCAGAAAATTCAGGGCTTTCATTGGCTGAAGTAAGTTTAAAGGTTTAATATATTATAGCAGAAGGAAAACAGGATAGTTTAAGCTTTGAAGAACCAGAGTTCTAAGAGAGGTTTTTGGCCTAAAACAAGGGGCTATAAAAGGGGGAGCTATCTGAGACTCTTCAGGGA
The DNA here is from genome assembly GCA_014839935.2 of Entomophthora muscae. Lineage (NCBI taxonomy): Eukaryota > Fungi > Entomophthoromycota > Entomophthoromycetes > Entomophthorales > Entomophthoraceae > Entomophthora > Entomophthora muscae. The sequence continues at coordinate 18,868 of QTSX02006454.1, read as the reverse complement.
CTGGATCAAGTGGATTTCAAATGCCACATAAGCTACAGAAGGTGCAAAAAACCAAGGATAGGAAGCCAGAGCTAGAACAGACCATAGGAGCCTAAGATTAGAATTCAGGAGCCCACAACTAAGGTGCAGGAGCCCAAGACCAAGGATCAGGAGTCCAAGACCAAGTACAAGGAGTCCAAGAGATAGTTGAAGGACTCCAAGTATTGGCACAAATCCCTTACTATTCCCTCTCCCAAGGCCATATATCAGAAGTTTTCTAAGGGGATCTTCCTTTCAACTGTGAATAAAGTGCCTATTACAACCCCTATCCAAATTTCCCGTGTAAAGTGAGAATATAAGTCCCATGAGTCAATTACCCCATATTTTCTATCCTAACCCAGGGGACAAGGAATCCTATTGTCTAGGGTGCAGGAAGTTTTCCTCTAGTAAATTGGCCCAGGAGGAGTGGGAGAAGGTGACAAGGCATTTGGAAATGACAAATAGAGGAAGAAAGTTTATTGGGGGAGAGTTCATAAGACTATTACAGGATTGGTATTGGCCTCAGAAGGTTTGGCGCCTGCTGAAGTGAAAGTGTACGGTGGAGACACTTGCTTAGTAATTGGGAAGATACTGGAGGAGTTTGCCCTTATGCAAGCCAAGTATAAGCTCTTACCAACCATTCACCACTGTTGGGGAATGACAACTCCTCCAAGCTGGTCCCTGGCTACAACCCAGGACACACTTTGGGGACTGGTGACCAGCAGCCCCACAAGAGCGCAACACGGGGGTCTTTCTCCAGCAGTGTTAGAGGAGTGGTAGAGCACTTGGATAAGGAGATATTGAAAGGGGATTGTATAATGATCTCCAAAATGGCCCCATTTAACGTTAAAGGGAGTGAGGCCGAGAATTTCCTGAGAGAGTTTAAAAACCAGAGTAAACTTATGTTATGGTCTGAGAAAATTTGTTGGTTCAGCATGCTCATGGGACCAGAGGCAAGCCAATGGTTTGAACAAACAAACCGACTTCATGGAAAGAGGTGGAACAGTCCTTCTGAGATGAGTTTGAGGAAAGAGTAATCCCAAGCAAGGCATACAGCAAGGCGTGTCTTCTCAAACAGGGGTAAGCTGATACCTTACAGGCATTTGTGAGGAGGTTTGAAAGATGGATTCCATACATGGAGGGAGAAATTGGACTACCATCAATAATTGATGGATTTATAAAGGCCATTAATCCCAAAATTTCCTGGGCAGTCTCACAGATAAACTGTTGGAATATGAGCTGGTCAAAGGTGATGTGGGAATTAGCAGAAATAGAAAGGCGCCTACCAAAAGGGGTTGCAGACAGAAGAGCCATGCTATGTATGGTCACAATGGCTAGGAACGCTGAACCTCAGAGGAACCAGGCTAGGGGACATTTGGACACCACCAGAAGCTTTGATCAACAAAGTGAGGGAGTCTTTTGGGATTGTTGTCCTGCGCCAGATTCTGAAGGATGCTGGGTGTGTGGAAGAAGAGGGCACACCACTAGGCATTGCTTTAAGTGCCATTCACTGGTAAAATATGAGAGAAAAGGACGTCAGGAATAGAGGCTGTGGGGTCTATTCCTGACAGAGCTTTAAGACTTCAAGGATTAGGAACAGGTGCCAATAGTGTGGTGGTCCCTGCCAAGATGATTGCCCAAAAGATTGTCTGGAGCTATGGACTCAAACCTACCATTGAGTTGCCAGTTTGGAAAAAGTCTGGAGGGCTGGACCAGGTGCAGGGGAGGAGCAAGAATGAAGGAGAGACCAGTAAGGTCCTTGACTCAGAAGATCTGACTGAGAGGCTTATGGTTAAGGCACGTGCAGGGAAGGTCCCTGGGCCTACAGAATCAGGAAGTTGGTATCAAGAGAGTGCTAGGATTGAGGAACCCTCAAGGCCTAGGGAAGGACCAGAGGGTGAGCCAGAGGAGCCCCCTAGGATAACAGACAGTGGAACTGCCTCATGGATTGTGGATGTGCACATTGGGAAACACAGTGATGGTACTTTGCAATGGGAACCAGTCAGAGTGCAGCTGGAGTTGACCCAAGAGGACAGGTTTGGAGCCAGAAGACAGTTGGCACAGCACTTTACTGCTGCCTTGGTGTCTCAACCATTTAAATGGTCAGGAACTGGGGTGATTATCCTAGATGTGTTGATTGGCGGAAAACAGGCTAAAGCAATTTACAATCCAGGCTGTGTAGGAATTGCAATATCAAAGTGGTTTGTCTGGAGGAATAAGCTGGTGACAGACAAGACTGTGACCATGACCATTCTAGAAGCTAAGAGAGCAAGCACCGTGGATCAAAGTGTCTTCAACCAGGTACAGGTGGAATGGGAGAAAACCTCAGTAAATCTGCTGGCCGTGGCACTTTCATTGGTCAGGTTTGATTGTCTCCTGGGGATGTCTTGGATTCAAGCGGTTGGTGCAGATTTGGACATTGACAAGGGTTGCATCTGGTATCAGGGAAAGGAATACACATATCAATCTTATCTATACCTTCCCCAGAGGAGAACACTGGACAAGTAGCCCTATATGCCTATAATCAAGTAGTGATCCATTCGCAAATGTTTGGGAGAATTGACATGGTCCCCTTCAACCAAGGACAGTGGGGAGGGATGCAGGTGGCAACCCTAGCAGAAAACGTAGTAGCAGAAGTCCCAATGTATCAGCCTAGCCAGATTATAGGGGAAGTGGACAATTGGAAAGTGTGGAATGCCCAAAGCTTGGAAATTAGCATTGTGCCTGGACAAAGGATCAGCAAGTGGATACCTGCTGTGAAAGAAAGTGTTAAGCCCAATAAAGAGATAGCTCCATATTCCTATTTCTTGTTGCTCTTCCTAGAGTTGATACATTTGATCCCAGCAGGGTGTCCCTTGGCCAATGAGTTTGGTTTGCTGTTACACAAGTGGGCACAATGCTTCTTGATAGACAAATATGATGTGGGTTGAACCGGACCAGAGTACAAAATCAAGCTCTTGACAGGAAAACCATACAAAGGTTATGTGCCATAACGGTCTCCTGCCACCATTGCTGCAATCAGAGAGGAGGTGAAGAATATGTTGAGGGCAGACTTGATTGAAGAAAGCTATAGTCCCTACTCTGCGCCCATGATATGTGTCCCAAAACCAGATGGAAATATTTGAGTATGCATTGACTTCCACATGATCAACAATGATGTGGTAAATTATGCCTATCCTATGCATAGGATTGAGGATCAGCTGGATGCCATGACGGGATGTTGGTACTTTACTACCCTGGACTTGACCAAAGGGTACCATCAACTGACAATTGCAAAGGAGTCACAAGAGGTGACAGCTTTTAGTATGCCAGACAGTCTCTACCAGTGGAAGGTCCTGCTGTTGGGAATGAAGACGTCTGAAACAGTGTTGCAACAAGTAATGGACCAAGTCTTTGAGGGATTGCAACCCAGGATAGTAGTGGTGTACATTGACAATGTCACAGTCTTTTTGCCTACATTGGAGCAGCACGCCAAAGAATTAGAGCAGGTATTTGCCAGGATTCATCAAGCAGGGATGAAGGTTAGTTACACAAAGTGCAAGCTGGCGCAGGAGGAGATACTAGTGCTAGGGCATCATATTTCAGGGAAAGGAATCCGTCCAAATGAGAAAAAGATGGCGGAAATTGCCCAGATGAAGGCCCCAAGTAACATCAAAGGGGTGAAGTCATTTATGGGAGCCCTCATGATTTTTCAAAGGTTCATCCTGGATCTGGCCAGCCTCGCAGAACCATTGTGGTTGCTTTGTAGAAAGAAGACTTTGTTCATCTGGGGAGGAGCCCAGCAGGAGGCGTTTGAGGTTCTGAAGAAGAGGTTGATAGACGCTCCAATGCTTAGGTTGCCAAGATGGGATCTTCCTTTTGCAATAGAGACTGATGCAAGCAGAATTGGTTTGGGGGCTCTGTTAACATAGACAGAGGATGACCAGGTGTGGCCAGTTGCCTATGTGTCAAGAATTCTGCAGGATGCCAAGACAAGATACTCTGCCACTGAGAGAGAAAGACAGACTGTGGTTTGGGCGGTGGACAAATTCAAGTCATATATGATGGGATTGCTATTTGTTGAAATACCTGACAATGTCCCATTGAAGGCTTTGAGGATCAATGCCAACCTGGTAGGACGCCTGTTGAGATATGCAGAGAGATTTGCTTCTTACAACTACAACGTGGTATATTGGCAGGAGAAGGATAATGTGGTGGCAGATCTACTTTCCAGAGCCATGGTGGGTATTCAGGGGGAAGACCTTGAAGATGTAGAGGGCCAAGCAGAAGCTGTACGCCAAAACAAGTGGTTTGTTTTACCTAGATACCGGGAACAGGTGGTTTGATACATTCACATCTGGTTTGGTGGGCATTTCCTGTTTCAGAAGTTGATGGGAGTGGTACAAAGCAGATACTAATGGTCAAAGTTATACCAAACAGTAGAGAAGGTGCTAAAATAATGCCTGTGATGCGCAAGATACTCCATGGGTGTCAAGAAGTATCTGTTGCAGCCCATGGAAGCGTTGTATTCATTTGAGAAGGTGGCTTTAGATACAGGCCATGTTACGATGGCAAGTGAACAGAAGGAGTATTTCTTAGTGGCAGTGGATCTCTTCACAAAGTGGATTGAGGTGAAGGCAGTGAAATGCAAGAATGGGTACCAGACTGTCACCTTCATTGAGGAGTACCTAATCCTAAGACATGGGTGCCCAGAGAGGATTATATCAGATCAGGGGCCGCCTTACGCTAGCCAGGAGGTGAAAGAAATGTGTGCAAAATGGAATGTGCCGCATAGCTTTGCATCTAACTATCACCCAGAGTCCAACAGGTTGATAGAGAGGACAAAGAAACCCTAAAGAGGGCCACCAAGAGGATTGCAGACGGAGCTCTGAAAAACTGGAGAAACATATGGCCCATGCAGTATGGCGTACCAATTAATGCCCCACACAAGTACTGGTTTCAGTATTTTTAAGATGTTTTATGGAAGAGAGGCTCTTCTTAGTGACAAAGTAGGGCGCTCTAGCTATCAGACATAGTAGGATCATGCAGAGGCTGTGGAGGCTCACGCAAAACTGATTTGGGAGGTGTATGCTCAAGCAAGAGAGAAGGCGCGGCAGGTGCAGTTTGTACGCCAATCCAAGTGGAATGTGTGGAGCAGGTTCAGGATAAAGCCAATGTTCAAGGAAGGGGATCTGATGTGGTTTGATCACTGCAGGCTGTTGAAGACCATATGGCGTGGGTTGCAGAGGTGGATTAGTCCTTTTCAGATAAGTGGTGTATCTCCAGGGCCCAATTCCAGTTGAGGGGAATCAGCAAGGTGATGGGTTGCAAACTGGAAAGAGTTTGCCCACAGTTCTTGAAGAGGTTTGAAGGCTAAATGCCCTTGTGCCTGGGTTAACTCGAGAAGATAGAAGCTATCTTGGGGAGGAGCTATGAGGTGATCCACATGTGTGCTGTTTTGCAGGCAAAGGCTGATTTAGCTTCAAATAAAGACAATATGCTAAAGAGTGACAGTGTGTGGTTAGCTGGTGACGGTGTAAACTAGTAGGAACATAAGGCTGCTAGGGGTAAGTAGGGTGAGCCTATAGGTAACATGGTCTACTAGGGTAAGGAAGGTGAGCCTAGTAGGTAGCATGGTCTACTAGGTTAAGTAAGGCCTGGCTGGTAGATAACATAGGACTACCAGGGACAGATGTTGCCTCCACCCAGCAGAAGATATTGGCTGCTTTGGGGCTATAGTGCTTCACCCCACAGGAAACTGTGGCTGCAAAAGGGTGAAGAATGAAATAGCAAGCAGGGAACTTTGTCTAACTGGGGGTAGTAGGTTTTGGACCCCTGGCGGGTAACATAGGCTGCCAGGGAGGGGAAGAGCTCTGAGGGCTCCATGTACCCTAATACGCTTACAGGAGGTCTGTGAGCAAGCATCCTACTTAACGGACTGGTAGGGTGTCCTTGTTTATGCCCCTATGGGAGCTTTGGGGAAACCCAAGGTGAGCATTGGAGGGTACAGATTTGCTCAGAGGTGTCACCAAGGCAGCTTGCTTGGGGAAGCAAGCTGCAGAACTTGGTGTGATCAGGCCTCTGGGAAGTAGAGCTGATTACTCTGCAACTAAAAGCCCAGACTTAATCACCTGGGTGAGTAAAGACAACGCATAGACATTTATTGATGGTTGAATGGCCTAAGTGGATTGCCACTTGCAAGGGCCCAGTCAAACGCCAGTTTATTATAGGCTCATGCCTGGGTCTATAAGTTCTGGTAATGGGGGCTGAGATAAAGAACCAAGGTGGTTCAAAGAATTAACAGAGAAAACTAGCAAGAGGGACTGTTTGGTCACAGTGAAGGCTAGTTGATGGACTGTTAATTCATATTGAATGGAATGAACCAATAAGGCTCAGTGTGTGAAAAGGAACAAAAAAGGTTCCGAGTGAGGATTTGTTAAGGAACTGGTTGAGGATAAGTGGAAGGACAAGAAGATTATGATGCAGGACTAGCTGATCATAGAACAGGATGGCCAAAGAACTAGAAGTTGGTGCTGAAGAACTGAAGAGCTGAGAGGGTGAACTAGCTGGACTGGATGCAGAGGCTGGAAGAGCTGGTTTTAGTAACTTTTGAGAAGAAATTCAGATAAAAAGAAGCAGTTAAAGAATAATTAAATACTGCCTGATTATGATTAAAAAAGGATTTAAAATAAAAGAAAAAAGGAAAAATAATATATGGTTTGTTAGAACTATTTGTTATTTTAAAAATAAGGAGTGAGGAGGAAATAGGCTAGAAAGAAGCTGGAAGAAGAACAGAGAAACTGTAAGGGCAAAAGAGCAAACTTTGCCAAGAACAACTAGGAAAGGTGAAAGGATGAGCAGCAGGCAGGTTTGAAGTTGCAAAACAATGAGAGAAACACAGAGAAACGTTGAAAAATCAAAGGGTTGAAATTTGCCTAAGTAAAACATATGTGGAAGCGCTCAAGATTTCCAGGGAAACATGACGGGAATTACGGCAAAACTGTTTGAAACATGGAGCAGTTGTTTACCTAGAGCAAGACAGCCTCAGGTTCAAACTAGGGTCAAGGATGAGTCATCCAGGGAAACCTTTTTGGCAAACCCGTTGGATCAAGGCGTATGATTGGCTGTGAGCCAAAGTTTATTTGATCAGTGTTTTAAGGGCTTTAACTTGAGAGTTAAAGCCTGAAAAATGAGGAGCAGAAGCAGAAAATTCAGGGCTTTCATTGGCTGAAGTAAGTTTAAAGGTTTAATATATTATAGCAGAAGGAAAACAGGATAGTTTAAGCTTTGAAGAACCAGAGTTCTAAGAGAGGTTTTTGGTCTAAAACAAGGGGCTATAAAAGTGGGAGCTATCTGAGACTCTTCAGGGACTAAATCAAGTGGATTTCAAAGGCCACATAAGCTACAGAAGGTGCAAAAAACCAAGGATAGGAAGCCAGAGCTGGAACAGACCATAGGAGCCTAAGATTAGAACCCAGGAGCCCACAACTAAGGTGCAGGAGCCCAAGACCAAGGATCAGGAGTCCAAGAGATAGTTGAAGGACTCCAAGTATTGGCACAAATCCTTTACTATTCCCTCTCCCAAGGCCATATATCAGAAGGTTTCTAAGGGGATCTTCCTTTCAACTGTGAATAAAGTGCCTATTACAACCCCTATCCAAATTTCCCATGTAAAGAGAGAATATAAGTCCCATGAGTCAATTACCCAATATTTTCTATCCTAGCCCAGGGGACAAGGAATCCTATTGTCTAGGGTGCAGGAAGTTTTCCTCTAGTAAATTGGCCCAGGAGGAGTGGGAGAAGGTGGCGAGGCATTTGGAAATGACAAATAGAGGAAGAAAGTTTATTGGGGGAGAGTTCATGAGACTATTACAGGATTGGTATTGGCCTACAGAAGGTTTGGAGCCTGCTGAAGTGAATGTGTACGGTGGAGACACTTGCTTAGTGATTGGGAAGATACTGGAGGAGTTTGCCCTTATGCAAGCCAAGTATAAGCTCCTCACCAACCATTCACCACTGTTGGGGAATGACAACTCCTCCAAGCTGGTCCCTGGCTACGACCCAGGACACACTTTGGGGACTGGTGACCAGGAGCCTACACAGGTTCTCAATTGGTAAATCATTGGATGTCCAAGAAAAATTCCACAAGAACAAACACCTGTTCAAAAACGTAGATATGGCACTCTACACCACATATTATCAAGCAGCAATACAGTATCCCATGCACTGTCAACACAAAGGATTGATCAATCTTTACTATCATGGAGACTTAAGGAATACCAATATCCAAACTCTGCATGATAATATCTCAAGAACCAGTGCTGGTGGCCCAGCATGTTGGACAGCATCAATCAGGTGCTTGAACAATGTAAAGTATGTGAAAATTATGCCCGCTCCAAGGAACCCCCCAAGTCAGCAATGCCAGTATCAATCACCTAGCCCTTCAAGGTATGTGAATCAACATTATAGGACCAATATAGTAGGATAAAGAAAAGGCAAAAAGTGCAACCTAATCACCATCAACTATGCAGCTAGGCAGTCTGCGGCACAGGCCACAAAAGAACACAAGAGAAATAATACGAGACAAACTTTTTTGGCAGGAAATCAGCACTGAGCTTGGAAAGCCTGAACTCTGGATCACAGATGGAGGAAGGAACTCACTGCCATTGGCACTAATGTCTACCTTGTTAACAATGGAATAAAGCATACAGTTGTCAGCCCCTATTGGCAACTGTGGTAATTTTGACTCCCTGGTGCTTGACACTATAGTAAAGTGAGAATTCAGCTTTTTCCCTGATCAACAACTGGAAATTGACACTTTTTTAATTAATGGATCTTGATGTACTGAAAACTTTTAATATAAAAAATTAAGCTATACAGCTATGGTATGATAAAGTGACGCTAGAGAGCTCAAAAATTGCAATAAAAAGTGTATCTTAAATAATGAGAATAAGGAGAAACAAGCAACTATTTCTCATTTTATTATGTAATTTACACTCTTCATTATAAAAACATTTTCGATTACCATAAAAATTAAAAATCCAATGAGACAAAAATAAATACAAACACAACAATAGAAGTATGCAAAATACGGAGAAATATTAATATTTATTTAATATAGTTCATATAAGTATAAATGTGAATATCTTTTGTTTTATTAGGAAATTAAAAAAAACTAAGATATTTCATTCACTTTCAACTATAACTATTCATCTCAAACTTACCATGTATACATAAAATAATCACTACTATCTAATTAAGTCAAAAAATAGAAAAATTAAAACTAAAAACTAATTGATCAAAACTAAAAGTAAAAATAAAAGCTAAAAAGTTAAAAGTTAAAAGTAAAAATCATATAAGCGAGCAAGTTTATTCTTCACCCTTCTTCCCCTTCTTCATTTTAGCCCCTTCCAGGAGGGCAGTTGCAATGAGCTCAAGCTGCTGATTGATCTCTGAGGCCTTGTATTTATGCTTGGCTGCATTTTGAATGGCCTTGGTGAATAAGGTGGAGTGGGTTGTGGGCTTGGTGGGGGGACACAGTTTGCCAAGTCATGCAGCTTGGAGATAGTCTTCTCCTGCTTGTGCTGCAGGAGGGAGAAGAACTTATTGAATTTTGGGTGGAGCCCAAAGTTGGCCCTGAGGTGTTTGTGATAAGCCTCTAGCGCCAAGGTGGTCTTGAGCTCCCCCTTGATGGCCGCCCAGTAAACGTTCCAACTGGCCTTGGCGTGAGCCTTGCCTTGCCTCTGCATGACAACCTTCCCAATCCACTGGGGCTCAAAGTACTCAAGGAAAGGCTTGAACTCTGAGTGCTTTACTACAAGAATCCTTTGAGAGAACCTCAAACCCCTGTGCAGTGTGCTCTGGATTTAAAAAAGCCAAGGCACTAAATTGTGCAAGCACAAATTTGCAGGTGTCTGAAGTGTCCCTCCAGTTCAACCTGCTTAGCTCAGCATGGGCCTGGACATTCTGAGCAACTGCTTGGCAGTAGTGGAAGTGGTACCTCTGCACCTCCCTGCTGAACAGCTGCTCAAATGCATTGAACTGAGCAGGCTCAAAGTCCATGATGCAAATGTGAGGCCCCAGAGCTTTCAGCCTTACCTTTTCCTCCAAGTCCAGGGTGGCCTGGTCCTTGTCAGCAGCAGGAGGGTTGGCGCGGGTGTAGGGGGGGGTCTTCTTGGCATTGTTGTCATCAGGAAGGAGGAAAAGTGCTTGGCAGAGGATGGTAAAAGCACAGGTGTAGATGGCCTTGGTGGCCCCAGGAAGAAGAATTAACCCTAGTGAGATCACCTGGATACCAATCTGGGCATGGATCATCCAGAGCTGCTTGAACATCCGGGGGCAAGTGGTGAAGGTATCATCAACTAGCTAGGTTGAAGCCCTTTTTAACTCCAGCAGGCTCTTCTGGGTAGCATAGCAGATTATGGGGTCATTGCTGCCGGGCCCATTATCATGGAGAAGGAAGTGCTCCCCACTCAGAAGCTGCTTGAGCTTATGGGTGAGCGTAAGCTCTGAGAGGACGTCCAAAGCCTTGGGGGGGATTGGCGGCAATACACTTATTGCTTATGAACTTAACCAACTGCTCTTGAGTTGGCACCAACTTGAGATTGTTGGGTTTTAAATGCTGCAGGGCCTTTATAGCCAGATCAGATGCCCGGAGGCAAGAGGATGTTGGGATCACCTAGACAAGGTACCATTTTAACATTTGGGTTATAAGATGAAAAGGGGCTCACAAGAGTGCTCCCCCTTCTTGGCAGTTACTTGCTCCCAGCCCTTGGTGTTTAGCCGGGCCCCACAAGTCTTATCCTCACAGACAAAGTGCTTGCTCTTGGTGACGCGCTTTGGATTATTACAGTTAAAAATGTAATTGTCAGCAACATAGCCAGGGCTGCCCTTTACTGACATGATGGGGGGGACGGGGGGAGGAGCTTGGGGATTTTGAACTCTCTGTCCACATTGCAGATATTATGGATGGCCAGTGGATCCCAAGCCACATGACCAGAAGCTTTGAACTTCCTGGAGTACTTCTCAGGCTCATCTTGGGAATCAGATGAGAGAGGGGGGAAGAGCCATCAGGAGGGGGAGGGTTCTTCAAGGCCTGCTTGGATGCCTCTTTTTTCTTACCAGAAGAAGAGGTGGGATCCTTGGCAGCCTTTGTTTTCATGGTACATCACTCCTTGGTGGGCTCAGAGTTGACCTCTGAGTAGTAAAAGGAGTGGTTGGTAAGATCACCATCAGATTTATTGGGGGAGGAATTTTTGGGGGAAGGTGAAGGGGGGAGGAGTAGGAGAAGATGGGGTGAGGGAAGATTGATTAGAAGAACTTGCCTTTGCAGGCTTCTTGGCACGCTTGGGAGTGGAGGCAGTTTCTTTGAAGCCCTTGGAGGCTTGGCTGTTGGCTGTTCTTGTTTGATCTTTTCTAAAGAGAAGTTTAGTTTTATAAATAAAACAGTGTGAAAGATATGAAACACAGAGGTAAAGCAAAGTAAAATTTAAATGAAAAGTATTCAATTAAGTTTTATTTATCAAGAAAAAACATAACAAAGTAAATAAAAGCAAAATAGAAACTCAAAGTATAGATATAAAGGTTAAAACATAGAAAATAAGTGAATTTATGATGAAGCATCAAAGATGTTAGGTTTAGCATAACATCTTAGTGCTAAATCAATGTAAAAGTATAATTAAAAATCAAAAAAATATATAAAAATTATATGGAGAGTAGCAGGAAAAGTAGTAGATTATAGTTGCAAAAAAAAATAATAAAAAATTATTATGTGAAATTTTTTTATTGGAAGTTGAAAATTCAAGACATAGTAAAGTGTCAAGCTCAACACTGTCAATCAGCTGGGAAAAGCTGAATTCTCACTGTTGAGTATGCCAGAGTCAAGCAGAAAAATCAAATTTACTATGTTTTTTACATATAAAACTTGCTTAGATTTAAAACAGGTTCAAAAGTTAACCCAAAAGCAAGGCAGTTTCATATGCTCAAAAATAAAAAATACAACATAAGTTAAAAAAGTAAATGAGTAGGAAGGTGTTTATTAGTGTTTAATTTATGCTGTGATGAGCTGGGAGTGGCTTATTTACCATAGTGTTAGTTAAAATATTAAGAAGCTCTCTGTACTAATCCACAAGTTAACGTGTTGAGTGGATGACTGTCAAGCAGCGCTCATAGTGTGTCACATATTAATTTAGCCTTAATTCCAAGCCTTTGATTAGTTAAATCTGAAACCAATTGGGTGGCAAGTGGATAGAGTCAAACAAAGAAGATGTCAAGTTTCTGTTTTTTATGAATTACATATGAAATCTCTTAATAAATTGGGCTTAATTTATGTGGCACCACTTAATCCACAAACCCAGAAATGACATAATGTAAAACAAGTGAGGTATTTGATTAATCTCTATACCACTAAATCCAGTATAGTAGTGCTTGGGAGCCTAATCAACAACTATGGACACTAATAATAAAAATATAATAGTAAATAACAAATTTTATATAAGTGCATATGTATTTTATTAATAAAATTAAAATTTGGCTTAAAAAGTGTCAAACTGGTCACTTTTTGTTTTAGAGTGTCAAACACTGGTTTTTCATCTCTATTAGTGAATTTACTTATAAATTGCCCCTTAAATTGATATTTTAGCTAACCAAATTATTAAACAGAGCCAAGTTTGAGTAAATTTAACCTTGGTTTTTGGTTTCAAACCCCTAAATTACTAGTAAAAATTAGCTTAAAATCAGTTAAGCCAAAAATACTAATAGATTCACATATGCAGCACTTGACTCCCTGGTACTCAACAAAGTGTTGAGTACCAGGGAGTCAAACTTACCACAGTTGCCCCCTATCACCTGCAAGCTAATGAGAGAGTAGAAAGATTGAATAGTGCTCTTGTAAAGGCACTCAGTAAAATATCCAGCAACAACCTACAACTCTGGGCAACATGCTTCCTACACTGCTAATGGTGTGAAAAACTCAAGTTAACCGCAACAAGGGCAAAAGCCCATATGAAATTGTACATGGGCATAGCCCCATCATTGTTGTACTAATTTAGAAACCTGATTAACTCTACCTAAGAAAGTACCAACTGAAAATGACCCTGATATACAACATGTCAGAAGAGACCAAGAAGACAAGGAAAAGAGTGAGTAGAGAGAGAAGCAGTTCTATCCCAAAAAGCAATTCCAAGTTAGAGACAAGGTTTGAGCAGTCAACCATGATCTATACTAGTTGGAAACAGGACTAAGAGGGCCAGGTATTATCATGGAGGTTGAACCTTACAATACCTACCTCATCAAAGAAATTGGTGCCTGCACCGGCCTAAAACAAAAGCGCCATGGCCAACTCTGACCATGCAAGGCCAGGACTGCTCAAGGAAATTTGCAACTACCTGTTATCAGGCAAAACTGGATCAATATCAAGCCTGGATCCTGGCACTCTCAAGAAAATTCCTAAAGATACACCTTCAAGCACCCCAGGGAGATGCTGCAATATCTACCATCACTCTCTCCCAGGGAAGCAATTCTCTGAGTGATTTCCCAACTAACCATTAGTGGTGGCACTCTTATCAGCTGCACATCTTACATGGGGATCAAAACTTTCAGATTCTAAATGGAACACTACCTGACAAGCTCCATGACTACCATGATGTACATGGATGATATGTGGCTTCTCATGATACTATATAATACTCTAAACTCATATCAATAAAGTATCACTCTCTTCTTAACTTTCCCCTTTATTTTGTTATATTTACTTCTCATAAGTATATACTTGATACTAGTTATAGATTGATCACAAGCTACTTGCTGCTGATATATTGTATTGTGACTGCTTGCTTATTTACACATGGGTGTAATTGTTCATATTAAATGTCTAGTGATCAATATATCAACCATGTCCTTTAATAGTATTTAAGCTTCCTCTATTCATAATAATCATAATCAAGTCTTATTGCTTATACATTTATTATGGGTGCTAGCTAGTTGACAAATAAGTCCTAAGCTAGTCTTTAGTGATAATTATACATTGTGGAACTCTTGATTTAAGCACAATCTATGACAACTTCTGATTGGCTCAATTTTTTTTCTTCAAATGGGGCTTGATTGCAACTAAAAAACAGTTTTTCTTTATCAGGGATTCTTTGAAAGAAGTTATGGGGAAAGGGATGAACTGGGGCAAGCTTAGAAGGTTGATCCAAGAAAGATCGCTTGTCAAAAGTATGGGCTGAATCACCAAGCACATCCATGGGTTTAGTTGCAGTTGAAGATGGTTTTTTGTCCGGCTGGGGAAGAGATTCCTGGTAAAAAGAAAGGGGCGAGGGAATTTACATTCTACACTGGTGCTTGGAGCTTGTTCAAGTTTGAGCTGATTTTGTTTACAGATGACACAATTTTTTAACCTTGCGGCTTTGAAATATTCAATCTACCATTTTGAGATGAATGTTTTTAGATGGAGTTTTTCTAGATTGTGTGTTTGTTGATGGAATTTTATAGATAGTGTTGATAAATACCCTTGTAAATTACTTGGTTTTCAGGGAGCCATTTATAGTGGAATTGTCATGAGAGTCAATAGAAGGGATATGATTAATTTTAAATATTTGGGTTAGAATTGTCTTTACTAAAAATAAAATAGCTCTTGGAAAGCTTTTGTAAGATGTACAGGAGTGCTTTGATTGGAAGTTAAGCAACTCTAAACTAAACATATGCCGAGTATGGATTAAATAGCTGGGTTGTTTGGTGGAGTGTTAGAGTAGTTATGATTATTAAGCTTATTATTGAATGCTAGGTGGGAATAAATAACCATTTTAAATTGCTTAAAAAGGGATAATCAAGATAAATATTTAGTATATGAATGGAAGTATATGTAGATCTGGAGCGGTGATCCTTTTATCGACGGGAGCTGGTAAATTGTCATGTGATAGCTGGTGTTGAGGTTTGGCAGGAGGAAGGTACTTTATTGGGAAGGTTAATTATGAATTTGGAATGTAGATTTTGCGTGTATATAATTAGATTGCAGGTGTGGGTTTTGAAGAAATGAGTTTAACCGAGCTGAGTGGATTTATCAGCGTAAGGGCCCAATCGCAATGGTGGACTAGCTTGTATACTAAGCGTTTTAAATGGAAATTTATTAGGGGGTGTTGGTGCTCCTGATTTGTGGAAATGGCAACAAGTCAAATGGAATTGGAAGGAAGATCGGCTTGGATGGGATTTCCGAGGCGGGCAATCTATTCCAGACGGATTGATTCGCGTAGTGTGGAAAATAACATGATTCCATTGGCTAGCATAGAATTTGGTGACGCAATGAAGCGCAGGTATAAATGGCCAGCCCTGCAATTAGCCAGTTATGATTGCCGTCCCTTGCGAATCAGTTCCTACAAAACAAGCCTTCTATAGGAACCGGCCGTGTCCAAATCTGCCACCCGAGTATTCGGCCGTTCAAGATGAACTGCCTTGCTACTCTTGCGACTTGCATCGCGAGGGATATGTCTACCTCAAGAAGGAGTGGCTGGGCAAGGGGCTGCGGAGCCCAGATCGGCGCTGGATGTTTTGTTACTTTGTTCTACAAGGGACTGCACTGAACATCTACGCTGCTGACCCCAACCACTGCCACCCCTCCATTCCACCCCGCCACCCAATCTCCAGCTGGAATCTGGCCGCACTTGAAGCCAAGGAAGCCGTGCAGTACTTTAAATACCCAAATACATTCCGTGTCCACCACGCTGATGGCTCCACCCACCTCGTGCGCTTCAAGGACCACCACCGATACCGTGCCTGGCTCAAGGACCTCCAATTCAGCTCCCGCCTCTCGCTCGACATCGATCTGCGTCCCACCACCCCCTATTGACTGTACATAAAATAAACGTCAAATTTAACCAATCACCTGGAAAGTTTACAAACCAGTTAAAATCATTTATTTATCAACAATTAAAATTAAAACATTTAAAAATAATCCTTAAGGCCCAGAAGCACCCCTAGCCAAGCACAAGCTTGGTTCAGACATGTTCTAAACTTCCGTCCAAAGAGGTTCAACCTTTCGATGCATCCAAGCCACCGTTCAACTAAGTTAAGTTGTCGCCTTACCTGGAACATCGATATTCAGCTCCAACATATCTGAATCCACCGCCACATCAGATCTCACGATAACGTTCAATTATTTAGTAAACATATCTGCTTTAGCATCCTAAACCCTCTTGATCCTCACGCAACTAAATACAAAACCAACCTTCATTCCTTGACTATCGCTTCAGCCTCGAGGCACTTGAAACCTGTTTTTATACTTCCCGTCGATCCAAGGCTTAACCCAACAAGCATTATTTTTGCTCATCCATTGATAAGTCAAGTTGAAGTATTGAATCTCATCATTCAAACTTTAACAAGGGTTTTCATTGTGTTGTGGACTAAGCGCATATCGTACAATATCCGCCTATTGGATAGTTGCATTATCTCAAAATAATGATAACATATTTTAAACATTATTGTTAATATTAAACTGTTATAACCATATGCCTAGAAAAAAAGATCCAATCAGAAGCATCAATTAGCTTAAATCACTTCACTTGAAGAAGAACCAATTGTTAGCATATACTTCTTAGAAGTATATAAAATGAGAAAACAGGGTGATTACAGAGAGAATGCTACTTTATTGAATATAGAAGAAGGGTATTATACAGTAGTTTTCAAACCTGTTGAGATAAACAAATATTATTCAGTTTAGAACACATAGGTTCAGCCATACAACAAATTCCAGCTAGAACCAGTTTAAGGGTAATTTACTATATAAAACTTCCATTTATCTAGGTCCAAAAACAAAAATAGTCAATCACATAACAAAAGTAAAATCAAATACTGAATCCTGGAAATGAGACAGCAAACAAATGGAACCCATATTCAAAACAAACACAAATCAGTCACATCCTGAAGCAAGCTACATCAGATGTGATAATGAGTGTGTAGCAAAAACTATACAACCAGAGAACAGATGAGGCTCAACCACAAAAGAGATAAGTTCAAACACAAAATGACTCATTTTTTTGAGAATATGGATTATTTTTGAACATCAAAATAGAAATAGTGGATTTCCAGAGTGGATCCACCAGAATCTATCCAGGGAACTGCAGCATCACTTTCAATGCACGCACTTCTAAATTTGGCCATTTATGTCTGAGAGCATGGCTCAAAAGAGAACACACACTTGAATAAAACCCATACTCTGAAAATACTTTGGATTTCTGTTTCTAATAGAATCTTCATTTTTTTGTTTACAACAAGCTTTACAAGCAATTATAATGTTGATATTGTCAAAGAGCAGTGCCAGGAGCAACTTCAAGCTCTGGCTGCTGATCAAGGGAGTGTAACTGCTATGGTTCATGTCAGGAAGCAAGGCATAGGTAGAGGCATTAGGTAACTTTGGACAGGGTACCGTCAGGCCAGTGGGTAATGCCTACCATAGGATGGGTGCTAACTTGATAATATAGGATATGGATTGCCCAAGTAAAGACCAGGGCCCAAATTTGGGCGCCATAGAGTCCACCAATCCTGTCAATATAATTTAGAGTACTTCAATCAGTTGGGTGGACGTGGTCTCAGCAGCGGGTGATGGTTTCATTGGACAGTCAGGTTGTGGGGTTAAGGGCAGAGTCATGGGGACAAAGTAGGCAGGCAGATAATTGTACTTGTCTTTGAACAATCTTGGCGGCCTCTTGTACCACTTTTATTTGCATCCTATGCATTCAGTTTCTCTAGTTCTTGTCAAGGAGTTGGCAATGAGGATGTTCTCCCAGTTAAACTCCAAGTAAGCAGGGTTAGGCAAATATTTGGTAAAATGCACAGGTCTGAAGGGGGCTCCAGGAGACAATATAGTGCCTGAGGCAGGTCAGCAGGTTAGTCTCTGGAGGGGGCAGTTGCCTATTTTTCTACTTGGCTGGAGTTGAGATGAAAGATTGTTGCAACTGAACCAATGAGGATTCAGTACTTGGAATTGGGGAAGACAACAGTCCAATAGAAAAGGACAGAATAATAAGAATAAGGTATCATTTATTATAGAACATTGTGATTAATATACTATATGGGGAACACCATAAGGCCACAAGGGGGTAGCACAGTGGGAAGTTCCATGTAAGGTTTGGAGCCAAGGAATAACTTGTGCGGAGATCAGCAGGTCAAATTGGTAGCGCTCCTAATTAGGATGAAGTACCTGCCATTCAACCTTGCCACCAGAGTAATTCATAATGTTAGACACGTCAAGGGGCAACTCATCAAGCGCCCCCTGTTTATTGTAAGATATGTTAGCAGGCAAGGCTGTAAACTTGGTTGCAACACCTCCCCTTGCCCTCTGCTTGTTGTCAGACACCAAGACCAGAGTCTGCAGAAGGTCTGGAAAGGTCCGCACAAACAGCTTTTGTGTGAGGATAGTGCGGCAGGGGTGCAAGCAAGCATGGTGGAGTTTCTTGGTGTTTTCTTGGACATCTTCAAGTTGATAAGTGTGATTGTCATAGACTGCAGCTATTTTGAAGGATCCTAGGTGGTTGGGTTCCAACTTGGCAGAATTGGGATTGAGGGTGTAGACGGGGTCATCTACGGTGTATCTAGCTTTGAGGTGCTTTGTCTCACCTGCAATCTGCTTGTGTTTGATTTCCCAGTCTTTGGAATGCCATTGGTCTAGGGATGGGGCCGTTACCAGAGGAGGTTTGTTGGGAACCCTGGACCGTAATTTTCCCTGTTCAACCCCTGTCAGACTGTCAGGTGTCCCAAAGGCCAGGGGCGTATCTAGCTTTGAGGTGCTTTGTCTCACCCGCAATCTGCTTGTGTTTGATTTCCTGGGCTTTGGCACACCATTGGTCTAGGGAAGGGGTCATTACCAGGGGAGGTTTGTTGG